>JACEFZ010006780.1:0-515387 GCA_014155875.1 Cepaea nemoralis
AAAATTTGACAACATGCTTTTATCAATGAGACTGTGGTTCAGGCGGTGTTGACAAGATAAGTGACAATTTGATGCATAAACTTCAAGATGCAAGTAAACAATTTTGTGATACTCTCTTGCATTGAACGAGAGTACAGATGTACATGATACTGTCCATTATTGACATTTATACGTGGAATAAACACTTCTTTCAAACTCACTGAAGAGTTACTAAGTGTTAAATCACTCAAAGACACAACCACAGGCCATGATATATTCAATGCTTTTACTAACTGTATTGAAAGAACTGGGTTGGTTTGGAATAAGATGGCAAGTGTTACTACTGACGGAGCTCGTGCTTTGACTGGAAAAAATGTAGGTCTGGTAAAGTTGGTAAGTGATAAGATTAAAGCAGAATATCCAGACCACACATTATTACCACTTCACTATGTGATTCACCAAGAAAGTCTGTGTAAAACTGTTTTGAATATCAAGCATGTTATTGACTCAGTTGTCAGTGTCATTAACCTCATCAGATCAAGAGGACTTAATCACAGACAGTTCAAGGCATTACTTGACGATTTGGAAACTGTACATTCCGATGTCCTGTACATCACCAGTGTTCGATGGCTGAGTCTCGGCAAGGTGTTGAGGCGAGCGTGGGAACTCAGAGAAGAAATAGTGATGTTCCTAGAGATGAAGGGCATTGAATGTGACTTTAATACTAACATTGTCAATAAAGAGTGGAAGTTAGACTTTATGTTTGCCATTGAATGTATGGAAAAGTTAAATGAACTGAATGTCAAACTTCAGGGCAATGGTGTGTTTGCACATGAATTGTATGTACATGTAAAATCATTTCAGGCAAAACTCTCACTGTTCTCCAGACAATTTGTTGCATACCCCTTACGGGACATTGCAGTCAACACCAGCATTTTCAGCTGCTGTTGATGTACTAGGCAAGTGTTACGTTCAGTAGTTTGCCATTGCTTTCTGAACGACCGGCCCCTATACCTTTTTCGAAAAAACCAGCACCGCTGTGTTTCGAAACTGGGTATACGGGCTCACAAACCGCGTTCGCAAGCCCTTTGCCACAGACACCGGCTCTCCAGACAAGCAAGTGAAAAAAGATTTTGTCACTTCCCTTTGCTGAAGCAAGAAACCATTTCTGGTGAAATGACTGAAATGTACAAAGCCCAATTAGATGCACTGATTGAAGAATTTGGATGGAGATTCCAAAATTTCAATAACTTAGAGCCACAGTTCAATATTCTCAGTTCACCTTTTAGTGCAGAAGCTAATACAGCCATGGGGGACATACAATTGGAGCTGCTTGACTTAGAAGCAGATCATGACCTGAAAGAGAAATTCAAGACAGATGGTTTGCTGGATTTCTATGGATCTTTATCACAAGAATAATTTCCCAACTTGAAAAACTTTGCAGCTAAACTTTTATCATTGTTTGGATCAACATACATTTGCGAACAAGCATTCTTTTGTTTGAAGATCAACAAATCATAGAATATGTCTCTATTGTCAGACTGCAACTTGCATGCTGTCATGCGAATTTCAACAAGTAAACTTGTTCCAGATTTCAAGAATATTGTCAAAACGTGCAAGCAGTTACATCCATCTCATTAGAATCAACAATTATAGTGACAATGTAGTCGGTTTGTGTCTAAATTAAAGCCATTGAGAGATAATAAAGAATATTTGTTATAATAAAAAGTTGTAAAATTTTGTTAACAAATTAGTAAAAGTTTGTGTCCATATTATCAAATATAATGTACTAGCTGGCCCGGCTTCGCCCGGTCCCTGGTGGGGAGCATCTCATTTAATTCATATAAGTATTCATATTAGCTCCCGTTCCCGTTCCCGACTGTCTGTCTGTCTGTCTGTCTGTCTGTCTGTCTGTCTGTCTGTCTGACCCGGCCCGGCATCGCCCAGCTCCTGGTGTTGAGCATCTCATTTAATTCATATAAGTAGTCATATAAGCTCCCGTTCCTGTTCCCGACTATCTATCTGTCTGTCTGTCTATCTGTCCGTCTGTCTGTCTGTCTGACCCGGCCCGGCTTCGCCCAGGCCCTGATGGGGAGCATCTCATTTAATTCATATAAGTAGTCATATAAGTTCCCGTTCCCGACTGTCTGTCTTGTCTGTCTGTCTGTCTGTCTGTCTGTCTGTCTGTCTGTCTGTCTGTCTGTCTAATCATTTATTGGTTGCAGTTAGAACAACCTTAGATAAACGAAGACCAACGTACAAAAAGCATTAGAAAGAGCACTTGAAAGATCTTTACATCTTCCCCAACAATTAACTTGGGTAAACGGAGCGGCGGCAGCAGCAGCAGAAGAAGAATAAAAAGGAGGAGTAGGAGCTGGGAGGAGGAAGAGGGAGGTGGAGGAGGGAGGAGGAGGAGGGAGGAAGAGATAGGCGGAGAGAGGAGGAGGAGGGAAGAGAAGGGAGGAGGAGGGAGGAGGAGTAGGGAGGAATAGGAGGGAGGAGGAGGGATTAGGAGGAGGAGAGAGGAGGAGGAGGGAGGAGGAGGAAGGAGGAGGAAGGAAGAGGAGGAGGGAGGATGAGGGAGGAGGAGGAGGGGAAGGAGGAGTAGGGAGGAGTAGGAAGAGGGAGGAGGAGGTAGGAGGGGAGGAGGAGGGAGGGGAGGAAGAGGGGAGGAGGAAGGAGAAGGAGGAGGAGAAGGGAGAAGGAGGAGGGAGGAGAAGAACGCAGGAGGAGTAGGGGGAGGAGGAGGAGGGAGGAGGAGAGGGAGGAGGAGGGAGAGTGAGTAGGAGGAGGGAGGAGGAGGGAGGAGGAGGAGGAGGGAGAAGGCGGAGGGAGAAGGAGGGAGGAGGAAGAGGGAGAAGGAGGAGGTAGAAGGAGGAGGGAGGAGGAGGGAGGATGAGGAGGGAGGAGGAGAAAGAGGGAGGAGGAGGGATGTGGAGGGAGGAGGAGGAGGGAGGAGGTAGAGGGAGGAGTGAGGAGGAGAGAGGATGAGGAAGGAGGAGGAGAAGGGAGGAGGAGAAGGGAGGAGGAGAGATGAGGAGGAGGGAGGAGGAGAGAGAGGAGGAGGGGGAGGAAGAGGAGGTAGGAGGAAGAGGGAGGTAGGATGAAGAGGGAGGAGAAGGAGGAGGAGGAGGGAGGAGGAGGGATGAGGGGGAGGACGTAGGAGGAGGAGGACGGAGGAGGAGGGAGTAGGAGGAGAGAGGAGGAGAAGGGAGGAGGAAGGAAGTGGAGTGATTAGGAGGAGGGAGGAGGGCGAGGAGGTAGGAGGAGGAAGAGGGAGGAGGAGGAAGTAGGAGGAAGCAGGAGGAGGAGGGAGGAGGAGGATGGAGGAGGGAGAGGGAGGAGGGGAAGAGGAAGAGCGTAGGAGGAGGAGGAGGGGAGAGTAGGAGGAGGAGAATTATAACGCATATGCATTTAGATAACTGCAGCGAAAAGGTGGGTCTGTCTATCTATCTGACCCGGCGTGGCTTTGCTCAGCTCCTGGCGGGGAGCGTCTCATTAAATTCATACAACAAAAAAAAAGTAACTTAAAAGAATGTCCTTCCACACACCATCCATTATTATTTAATGAAAACTGTTGTTAAAAACCAACATGACTGTAGATAACTTCTTAAGCATAAAAAGATGAGTTACAATGTTATGCATTATGCATTATTTTTATGAAAACTTTAAAAATGCCTTAAAGATTATATCCTGATTTATTATAACCCATATGCCGGTAAATAACTATAGACGAAGAGTTTATAAATCTTTGAAAACCATTCAACAATATGACTATAAGGTATACAGAAAAGTTATTAAAAGTTATGCCCCTTGAAATAACTTTTCTAGAGTTAAGTCCCCTTGCTATTTAGAAATTATAATGAAAAATGAAAAATTAAATAATATTAAGTAAGTAGCCGATTTCACACTACAAAAAATCACAGTTGGCTGCGCGGGAATGAGAGGAACTCGTGTAGAAAATTTCATCTCAATCGGATGGACCGTTCGTGAACGCATAAAGGACATACACACCCACACACATTGCCTTTTATATATAAGATAAGTATATAAGTAAAATAAGATTGCAATAATTAGTTATTTATACTGTTTAATAACCTATACATAATTAATAATTACTTATTGTGATAGGTTGCTGTAAACAAAATGGACATTACACACAGACACAGACACAGACACACACAGACACACACAGACACACACACACACACAGACACACACAGACACACACACACACACAGACACACACACACACAGACACACACACATATATATATATATATATATATACACACACACACACTCACACACACACACACACGGCCCCCCCCGCCCCCCCCCCCCCCCCCCCCAATAGCTTTACATTTGTCAATGTGGCCGTACGTACACGAAGATTGCCCATCCCTGCTTTAGAGGATGATGCTGTCATTTGCACGGATGGGTCGATTGTCCGAGAAATGAGAAGTTCATGGGCCTTTACGGCTCAGGCCGGAGGGAAAATTGTGAAGGAAGAGGCTGGAGCTTTCGCTTTGACCACAAGCAGCCTGACTATGGAAGTCATGGCAGTAAGTAAAGCAATAACATGGCTCGAGACACAGATATTCAATCGGGCATGTGTCCTTTGTGACTCAAAGAGTATGCTCTTATGGCTAGAGATGGGATGCACCAAAAGAGAGTGGCTGCTGTCTCTGGAGCGGTCTCGGCTGGCAAAGATTAGTTTCATCTCCGTGCCAGGGCATGCGGGAGTACAAGGAAATGAGCGGGCTGACAAACTCGCAGGTAACGCTACTGTGGAGGGCGGACGCGCCATGGACCAGGCTGACATTCTGAATGCTCTACGAGAAGTGAGACTTTTGCGAGAACCAAGTGATGACTGTGAATCTACAACAATGGCCAGACTGCGGGAGCAGCAAATTAAAAGAGGGGTGGCCAAACAAGAACACTACGCAGGCAGCCAAAGAAGATTGATAAACCAACACAGAACTGGCGTCGTTAGCCGCTACACGCTGCGGGATTTACCGAGGAGGGGATCCGAGCTCTGATGGACTAAATGGTTCGATGTGCAGTAAGGATGATCTGTCGACTAACTAACTAGTATGTCTTTTCTTTCGCAGGAGCTAAATATACCTAATTAATTGCAATTCATAATGTTATAAAGAGATGCCAGGAATACTAGTTGGAGGTTACAATATAAATAATATACGCTATGCAGATGACACAGTATTGGTGGCGGATAATTCAACAGACCTACAACAATTATTAGACGTTGTAGTAACAGAGAGTGCAAGGAAAGGACTCCTCCTTGAATATCAAGAAAACAGTAACAAAGGTAATATTAAAGAAATTGGTGACACCAAAATGTGACATAGAAATAGAAGGGAAAATCCTTAACCAAGTGGATAATTTTAGATACCTAAGGGCATTTATAACATCAGATGGAAGATGTACAACAGAGATTAGGAGCAGAATAGGGCAGGCAAAAGCCGCATTTCAGAAAATGAAGAGTATCTTATGAAATAAGTCGCTATCACTGAATGTAAGAAAGAGAGTGCTGAAATGCTATGTACAACCAGTTTTTGCTGTATGGCAGTGAATCTTGGAATGTAAATGAACAAATTAAGAAGAAATTAGAAGCAACAGAGATGTGGATTCCTGAGACGAATGTTGCGAATTCCTTGGACTGTCAGAGTAACTAACGACGACTGCCTGAAACAGGCTAATGAAACTAGAACATTATATACAACAATAAGACAGAGACAAACATCTTTCTTCGGCCACGTGATGAGAATAGAGGCATTGGAGAACATCGCAACAACTGGAAACATCGAGGGGAAGAGAGGCAGAGGCAGACCAAGAGAAATGATGCTGGATGGATTGAGACGGTGGCATGGAGGAATATCAGCAACAGAGTTGATCCAGAAAACCAAAGACCAAGATCTATGGAGAGCCATGAACGCCTACGCCAGCCGGCACGGCACTTGATGATGATGATGAATGTTATATCCTGCTACAGCCGCTGCTTTTTCTGTTGTTCTATAGCACAATGAAGGTGTTACACACACTCACATAATCTAGGGCAGTGGAACTGACATGTAGCCACCTCGGATGATGCGAAAAATACGCCGGGCCCGTGTGCTCCTTATGCACGTTGAGTTCTTCGGCAGTTGGAGATCTGAAACAAGAGCAGCAACAATAAGCTCTTGCCCAGGCTAACTTTCAAAATCAGAAAACATACTTACAAAACATATATTTATAGCATGTGTGAAACAGGAAAAAGACATATACTGTCATATTGCAAGTTCAAAGATTTGTCTTATAAGAGTACGTTTGTCATCAGTATAAAAACATTGATTTCAATCAATCAATCAATCAATCAATCAGGTGACATCACGATCCATCCATCTATTCAGCAACCAACCATTATATCAATCAATCAGTCACATAATTGATAAAACTTTCAATAACTAAAAACGGAATCCATCTATCTATTCCCCAGTTTACCTTTATATCAATCAATCAATCAATCAATCAATCAATCAATCAATCAATCAGTTGACATCACGATCCATCCATCTATTCAGCAACCAACCATTATATCAATCAATCAGTCACATAATTGATAAAACTTTCAATAACTAAAAACGGAATCCATCTATCTATTCCCTAGTTTACCTTTATATCAATCAATCAATCAATCAATCAATCAATCAATCAATCAATCAATCAATCAATCATTCAATCAATCACTCAATCAGTCAATCAGTCAATCAATATATCAAATCATCCATCAATCTAGCATTATTTAATCAATTTACCAATCATAAAACCTTCAATCAATAAAGTCATCAATAAATGATTGAATGAATGAATCAATCAATAAAGAAATTTTCTTATTTTCTTCAGTATTCATAATTATATGACCTTTTCACCTTTTTACAATCGATCTTTTTCTTCTGATCATTAAGATTAATTCATTTCAAGATAATGTTTGGCATTTGCAGGCTGCCAAGGACAAAATAGTGGATATAAGGATAAACATTCGATAGTAGGAATGTACAATTTATCCAAAATCTCCTATTAAATTACTTAATTCAAAATCTGTACCAGCAATCTCTTACCATTTCGGTTCATCGTTTATTTAATTGCATTTCTCTGTCTTATTCTCGTGAGAAGGAATAAGATGAGTATGTCGTCACAATTGAAAATGCTGGAGGTGCGAAGAAGAGGTGGGAAATAAGAGAGAAGTTTGAACTCAAGGTATGAAGGAACATCGATATCAGAAATGAATGGCATCATAAGAGGCAGAAGGCTGCGGACAGACATGATCACCAATACCAAACGGCATGGACTATAAGAAGATTGGCAGTACACGAGACAGAAGGCTGTGGACAGACATGATCACCAATGCCACTACGGCATGGACTATAAGAAGATTGGACAGTACACGAGACAGAAGGCTGTGGACAGACATGATCACCAACACCACACGGCATGGACTATAAGAAGATTGGCAGTACACGAGACAGAAGGCTGTGGACAGACATGATCACCAACACCACACGGCATGGACTATAAGAAGATTGGCAGTACACGAGACAGAAGGCTGTGGACAGACATGATCACCAACGCCACACGGCATGGACTATAAGAAGATTGGCAGTACACGAGACAGAAGGCTGTGGACAGACATGATCACCAACGCCACACGGCATGGACTATAAGAAGATTGACAGTACACGAGACAGAAGGCTGTGGACAGACATGATCACCAACGCCACACGGCATGGACTATAAGAAGATTGGCAGTACACGAGACAGAAGGCTGTGGACAGACATGATCACCAACGCCACACGGCATGGACTATAAGAAGATTGGCAGTACACGAGACAGAAGGCTGTGGACAGACATGATCACCAACGCCACACGGCATGGACTATAAGAAGATTGGCAGTACACGAGACAGAAGGCTGTGGACAGACATGATCACCAACGCCACACGGCATGGACTATAAGAAGATTGGCAGTACACGAGACAGAAGGCTGTGGACAGACATGATCACCAACGCCACACGGCATGGACTATAAGAAGATTGGCAGTACACGAGACAGAAGGCTGTGGACAGACATGATCACCAACGCCACACGGCATGGACTATAAGAAGATTGGCAGTACACGAGACAGAAGGCTGTGGACAGACATGATCACCAACGCCACACGGCATGGACTATAAGAAGATTGGCAGTACACGAGACAGAAGGCTGTGGACAGACATGATCACCAACGCCACACGGCATGGACTATAAGAAGATTGGCAGTACACGAGACAGAAGGCTGTGGACAGACATGATCACCAACGCCACACGGCATGGACTATAAGAAGATTGGCAGTACACGAGACAGAAGGCTGTGGACAGACATGATCACCAACGCCACACGGCATGGACTATAAGAAGATTGGCAGTACACGAGACAGAAGGCTGTGGACAGACATGATCACCAACGCCATACGGCATGGGCTATAAGAAGATTGGCAGTACACGAGACAGAAGGCTGTGGACAGACATGATCACCAACGTCACACGGCATGGACTATAAGAAGATTGATAGCACAAAAGATAGAAGGCTGTGGTCAGACATGATTGCCAACACCACACGGCATGGACTATAAGAGGAAGAAGAGAGCACGGAGAGATAGGGAGGCATTATATTCCTCCTGTAGCGAACGTCTAGAGCTGATACCGAACTCTCGTTCGAATACGCTTATGCCATTGTAAGCGTAAGGCACTAACCGTTACACCATCACGTCATATTCTCTAGGACAGTGGTTCCCAACCGGTGGGGAATTCCCCCCCCCCCCCCCCCCCCCCAGGGTGGAATATTAAGGTTTCCGGGATGGGGGGGGGGGGGGGGGGAAATTAAGATTATTTCAAGATCACGTTAATACAATAACCGATTACTTGATATTGTTTTTCCCTTCATACTTTACGGTTCTGTACGTGTCACCCTTCTAAAATTCATTTTATAAAGTAAGTAGACCAACAAATCACGTTTTATGTGGACGTCTGGACTTGCGTTAGTATGTGCTATTAAATTTAGCTTCCATTATTACGTATACTGTGTAGAGGGGGGGCGGGGGATTTTAGGTAGGAAATACGAAAGGGGGGAATGACGTTCTGAAAATATGGTGAAGGGGGGAAGGGTCAAAAAAGGTTGAGAACCAATGCTCTAGGATATAATTGTATATAGTACAATGCTATCACTGTCGCATATTGTCACCAAAACTAACATATTATGTTAAAACCTAGTTTCTCTCACTATCACATATTGTCACCCAAACTAACATACTCTGTTAAAACCTAGTTTCTCTCACTGTCGCATATTGTCACCAAAACTAACATATTATGTTAAAACCTAGTTTCTCTCACTGTCGCATATTGTCACCCAAACTTACATACTCTGTTAAAACCTAGTTTCTCTCACTGTCGCATATTGTCACCCAAACTTACATACTCTGTTATAACCTAGTTTCTCTCACTGTCGCATATTGCCACCCAAACTTACATACTCTGTTAAAACCTAGTTTCTCTCACTATCACATATTGTCACCCAAACTTACATACTCTGTTAAACCTAGTTTCTCTCACTGTCGCATATTGTCACCCAAACTTACATACTCTGTTAAACCTAGTTTCTCTCACTATCACATATTGTCACCCAAACTAACATACTCTGTTAAAACCTAGTTTCTCTCACTGTCGCATATTGTCACCAAAACTAACATATTATGTTAAAACCTAGTTTCTCTCACTGTCGCATATTGTCACCCAAACTTACATACTCTGTTAAAACCTAGTTTCTCTCACTGTCGCATATTGTCACCCAAACTTACATACACTGTTAAAACCTAGTTTCTCTCACTGTCGCATATTGTCACCCAAACTTACATACTCTGTTAAAACCTAGTTTCTCTCACTATCACATATTGTCACCCAAACTTACATACTCTGTTAAAACCTAGTTTCTCTCACTGTCGCATATTGTCACCCAAACTTACATACTCTGTTAAAACCTAGTTTCACTCACTATCACATAGTGTCACCCAAATTAACATGCTATGTTTGTTAACATATACACAGCCATATATTGTCAACACAAAGTAACATACAATCTTAAAACTAACTGTTTCTCACTGCCACACATTGTCACTTAAACTGACAGATTATGTTACCAGGTTTCTCTCACTGCCACATATTGTCACCCAAGCTAACATACTTTGTGAACACCAAGTTTCTCTCCCTGCCACATATTGTAACACAACCTAACATACTTTGTTAACACCAAGTTTTCAAACCCTGCCATATATTATCACCCAACGTAAGATACCATTTTAACATCACGTTTCTCTCCCTGCCACATATTATCACCTAAACTAACATACCAATTTACACCAAGTTTCTCTCCCTGCCACATATTGTCACACAACCTAAATACTTTGTTAGCACTAAGTTTCTCTCCCTGCCACATATTGTCACCCAAACTAACATACTTTGTTAATACCAAGTTTTCAAACTCTGCCATATATTATCACCCAACCTAACATACTATGTTTACACCAAGTTTCTCTCCCTGCCACATATTGTCACCCAACCTAATATACTTTGTTAGCACCAAGTTTCTCTCCCTGGCGCATATTGTCACCCAAACTAACATGCTATTGTAACATCATGTTTCTCTCCCTGTCACATATTGTCACCCAACTTAACATGCTTTGTTAGCACCAAGTTTCTCTCCCTGCCACATATTGCCACCGAACCAAACATATCATTTTAACACCAAGTGTCTCTCCCTGCCACATATTGTCACCCAAACTAACATACTTTGTTAATACCAAGTTTTCAAACCCTGCCATATATTATCACCCAACCTAACATACTTTGTTAACACCAAGTTTCTCTCCCTGCAACATATTGTCACCCAAATTAACGTACCATTTTAACATCAAGTTTCTATAACTACCACATATTGTCACCCAACCTAACATACATTGTTAACACAAAGTTTCTCTGCCTGGCACATATTGTCGCCCAAACAAACATACCATTTCAACACCAAGTTTCTCTCTCTGCCACATATTTTTTTTACTGAAACTAACATATTGAGTAAACACAAAGTTTCTCTCCCTGCCACATATTGTCACCCAACCTATCATACTTTGTTAACACCAAGTTTCAAACCCTGCCACATATTGTCACCCAACCTAGTATACTATGTTAACATCAAGTTTCTCTCCCTGCCACATATTGTCACCTAAAGTAACATACCATTTTAATACCAAGTTTCTCTCACTGCCACAAATTGTCAAGCAACCGACCATACTATGTCAACATAAAGTTTCTCTCCCTGCCACTCATTGTCACCCAACCGAACTTACAAGTTTAACACCAAGCTTCTCTCCCTGCCACATATTATCACCCAACCTAACGTACTATGTTAACACCAAGTTTCTCTCTCTGCCACATATTGTCACACAATGTAACATACAATTTTAACACCAAGATTTTCTCCATGCTAAATATTGTCACCCAACCTAACATACTTTTTTAGCACTAAGTTTCACTCCCTGCCACATATTGTAACCAAACTAACATACCATTTTAACACCAAGTTTCTCTCCGCCACATATTGTCAACCTAACTAACATACTTTGTTAGCACCAAGTTTCACTCCCTGCCACATATTGTCACTCAACCTAACATACCTTATTAAGACCAGGTTTCAAACCCTGCCACATATTGTCACCCAACGTACTACATTAACACCCAGTATCTGCCAGGACCTCTGGGGCCCGACCGTTGGAACATTCTCTCCCTACGCAAAGAGTGACGTGTCAGGCCCGCCTACCACAGTTTCCCGCCCGACATTCTCCTGCATAAAAACGAGGTAGTGAAGACCCAGGCTACAATGTAACGGACCTTACCTTCGTGACAGGACTCCAGTAGAAATACCTTTTAGCTCTATGACCCTTTCAGCGATCTAAAAGACATTCCTGCAAGTTCATCAAAGATTTGATTCAGGTAACATTTTCTCCTTATCATTTAAAGACTCAGCAGCGGTTAGTAGTTAGCACGCTTGTCTGCGAAGGCAGTGGTCGAGGATCGTTTTCACGGCTATTACAGGATGACTGTTTTTGGCGTGTATCAGTCAAGAGATTAGAACAAGTTAAAGTAGCCTTTAACAAGATGAAAAACATTCTGACCAATAAAAAGATGTCAATTGAAATGAGAAAAAGAGTGTTGAGTGGATACATAGAACCTGTTATTTTGTATGGATGTGAAACTTGGATAATGAGTAGTCAAGTTGAAAAACATCTGATGGCTGCAGAAATGTGGTTTCTGAGGAAAATGCAAAGAATACCATGGACAGACAGAAAAACCAATGACCAAGTACTACAGGAGATAAAGGAAAATCGTAAATTGATTAGAGAAATTAGACGTAGACAGTCAAATTTTTGGACATGTTAGAAGAAGAAATGGATTGGAGACCTTGGTGACAACTGGTATGATCGAAGGGAAGAGACCAAGGGGAAGACGGAAAAGAAAATACCTGATGGCTTGGCCACATGGCATGGTCGAGACAGGAACGCAGAGCTGAACCACAACTCTGGTGATCGAGTGAAATGGCGAGTCATGACCGCCCTCGCTTTCCAGCATGGTACATCACTGATTGAGTCAGGAGTCCACCCCGTCTATTAAATGGTTACCTGATATATTTAAAGAGGTTCTTGGGCTTGTAAAGAAAATGAAGGCGGCAATGAAGAGAATCTGGCACTACATCTCAGTGTGCAGTGTGAATAAATAATGTTTCATACAGTGTAGTATTTGCTGTGAGAATAACTTCATCTTTATATAATGTATATTTTACAAAGAGCTCCTGTCTACGCTATGATCCTATCTACGTTTAATTTATGGTGAAAAGCTTACCGACAATTCTAACCTACATAAACGTCTTCAGTTACTGCCACTCCACAAACGCCTACTTTTTAATAAGGCTTAATTCACAAAATCCTATTTCAAAATGCTCCAAGCTAGCTTTGGCCATTGTTTAAATATGACGCAAGACATAGCGAACTACTAAATATACTTCATGTCCCTAATCCTAGGATAGACCTATATAAAACAAGCTTAGCATACTATGCCTCAGTTGTCCACAAGGAATCAAAGACACCCCCAGTCATTATACATACATTCGCAACCTGTTTGAACACTTCCTCAGTACAGACTACATGCCTCCATTAAAAAAACCAAAAACACACACACACACACACACACACACACACACACACACACACACACACACACACACACACACATAAACACACACACACACACACACACACACATAAACACACACACACACACACACAATAATAATAATAATGGTAAATTATCTCAAACGACAACTAGCCAATGAACATTACCATATGTATGGCACGTTACACCTTCCTTAGGTATTTATTATGCCCATGTTAAATATTGCCTCAGTGAGTCATGTATTATTGATTATTTTTCATGCGTTTTAATGCTAATTGTTCTTTTTTCGTCAAAGATTAACTTCATAAGTGATGTTGAATGAAGAATGTTTGAGAGGAAATAAGGGCAGAATGTCAGACGGGCCTGCGTGCCCAATTCTAACCCCTTTGAAAATAAAGTTCGTTCGTTCTTTCGTTATGAGGCTTATAGGAGACCTGGTGAGTTGGCGACCCTTGAGCACGCCTTAAGGAGCATTGGGTATATGGTGCGGGATCCATATTTGAATGTGCCAATCGGCCCACGGTGGGTGTTATGGTTAGTATTCACTTCCCGAGACTTTTCGTGATACCCGTTTCATCATCATCATCATCATCAAGTGCCGTGCCGGCTGGCGTAGGCGTTCATAACTCCCCACCTATCTCGGACTTTGGTTTTCTGGATCAACCCTGCTGTTGACACTTACACAGACAGAACAATCACTTACATAGACAGAGCATTCACACAAACAGAACAATTATTTACGCAAATAGCACAATCACTTACACAGACCGAACACTCACACAGACTGAACAATAACTTAACAGACTGAACAATCACTTAACAGACTGAACAATCACTTACACCGCCAGAACAATCATTTACACAGACAGATCACTCACTTACACAGACAGATCACTCACTTACACAGACTGAACACTCACTTACACAGACAGAACAATCGTTTACACAGACTAAATAATCACTTACACAGATAGAACAATCACTTACACAGACAGAACAATCGTTTACACAGACTGAACACTCACTTACACAGACAGAACAATCACTTACACATACAGAAAACTCACTTACACAGACAGAATAATCACTTACACAGACAGAACAATCACTTACACAGTCTGAACAATCACTTACACAGAGAGAACACTCACTTACACAGACAGAAAAATCACTTACACAGACTGAACACTCACTTACACAGACAGAACAATCATTTACACAGACAGAACACTCACTTACACACACAGAACACTCACTTATACTGACAGAACACTCACTTACACAGACAGAGCAATCACTTATACAGACTGAACTTTCACTTACACAGACAGAACACTCACTTACACAGACTGAACACGCACTTACACAGACAGAAAAATAACGTATACAGACTGAACAATCACTTACAAAGACTAAACAATCACTTACTCAGACAGGACAATAACTTACACAGACAGAACAATTGTTTAGACAGACTGAACACTCACTTACACAGACAGAACAATCACTTGCACAGACAGATCTGTGCTACCTAGAGAAAGCTCATCAGTTACAGTTGAGACAATCGTGTTGATTATTCCCATTTGGCATCACATTTTTGAAAGTGGAATCTGGAAGATGGCAACTCCTGGCGTGAGCAAGATCAGGCTGCCAACTGTGGTCTGTTTGGTGGTTGTTGCCTTGATGATTGTTGTTGATCTGGTGGCTTCTGAAGGAAGTAGCTACGGGCAGACATTCCAGGGTTCGGAAGTGAGACTTATTCGTTTGTCTTGTCGTATATAGTCTCTCTGTGTTCATGCCTTAATAGTTGTTGTTGATCTGGTGGCTTCTGAAGGAAGTAGCTACGGGCAGACATTCCAGAAGCTCGGAAGTGAGACCTGTTGGTGTGTCTTGTGGGATAACGTCTCTCTGTGTTCATGAGTTAGATTCTCGTTGGTGCATATTCGACTTGGTAAAACCAACCTGTGCGCCTTGGTTGAAGCAGATTAAAATGGCTACCAGAAAATGACGTAAAGGCTGCCGGTGCGATGCTGATCACATCGTCCACCGAGTCCACATTGGTCTGAGTATATCTTCATATAAATAGTGCAGCTGAAAGCGTGTGAAAGGCACCTCTAATTTACGTTATATACTGAACTTCACTGCAGCCTGCTGAGCCAGTTAACTCTTAATGGTATCACCGTCATCTGCTGAGCCAGTTAACTCTTAATGGTATCACCGTCATCAACATAATCATCATTACCTTCTGCCAAATGACCCAGGCATTCATATCTCTCCCCGTAGCATTGTTTATGTTTACAACATTCATTTGACAATTATGTTTTCCTATGTGAATGTATCATGGTAACATGCTATTCCATATTTTTTGTGTATTCTCATCTTTCATATTGTCATTTTAAATGCCACATGATTTTATCATGTATAATGTGAACACATGTTCATTACTGTAGAGTGAGTGAGTGATTAAGTGAGTGAGTGTGAATGAGAGAGAGAGAGAGAGAGCGAGAGAGAGAGAGAGAGAGAGAGACAGAGAGAGAGAGACAGAGAGAGAGAGAGAGTGAGAGAGAGAGAGTGAGTGAGTGTGAGATTGAATGTGTGTGTGTCTTTGTGCCTGTCTCTGTGTGTAGTTAGTTAGTCTTTCCTCTTGAGCCTAAGGCTGCGCATAGGGCAGAAGTCCTGTCTCTCCATGCTTGGCTGTCAACAACTCATCTGACAGGCATCATCGGATACTTCTCCCACACCATACAAGAAAACTTGCAAGTCGTGTGCGAGGAAAATAAATGGTACATTTTATTGCCGTTGGCTCGCTACAAGCATATTACAGTCGCTATTAAACCCACACACAAAGCCACAGAATTACCTATCACTAATTGCTAACGCCTATGCTAAGTTTCTATCTATTTGGTTACACAAAAACCCCTATCGCTATTCTACGATGTGCACACTACAAGTCCCGTCCCCGGTCTGCCGTTCTCTCATCCCGTGGTCACACACCACGCGGATCGACCTTGACCTTGGTGCGTGTTACCTCACATGGCACGTTGATCGCAGCCGTGGTATGTTGAGTGGGCACTCAACTTCTCCGTGGCTACCACGAGGCGTGATGCTGTCGTGATCAGAGTGCTAACTCTCTGAACAACGCCCGCGTGTCTCATGAGAGAATGGTTAACCATCTCTCATTTCATCATCTCCCCTGCCCTTCCCTCGGGCACCGTATCACCTCCTGGTCACCTCGAGGTTGACTGCTCTCCCCGGTGGAGGGGTTGCGTTCGAGTCTTTGACACACACCCTCCCCTCCTGTGTTGCGTCATCAACTTTCACTCATTGGTTGTGACGCAAGAGGTTTCTAAAAAAATTAGTGTCTCTAATTTTTGTCAAAGACTAGATAATTTGGCTTTGGGCACTCTAATAGACTTCTACTGACTATTGTCACAATGTAGTAATACTTTGCTTGGCTACTGGCAATCGCCACAAACTTGTCTGGTTGGCGTGAGCTCTCTTCTCACATGCTATACTATATTCATTGGAGGTATGTCTGAACCGGACCGTTGTCTTATAAGACCTGCCCTCACATAGTAAATTAACTTACTACCCATACAAAGTTGACTTTCTTAGGGTCAACACATGAATTGCTTCATGTCCCCCATATAATATTTAACAACCATTACACAAGGTGTGTGCGACAGGCTTCACCTACTTCGCTTCCGCGTGTAAAGTCCTATTTCACTGTTAAGTTAGTGTTTCGTTGTCTATTATGTCCCCTGACCCGAAGTTATCTCCCTTTGATCTACAAAATGTGTATGTAATTTATATGTTTGTTTTTCTGGTTGTTTGCGTGTTTGGATGTAATTACTATACTACTCTAACCTCTAACCTGTGTTTCTAACTCTTATGTGTATGTATCTTAGTTTTTAAGTGTCATAATTTGGTTAAATGTGGCCACAAACAGGTGCATAACACTAATTCGTGACTACATTCCCTTGTTATGAAACTTAAAATACTGTAATCTAAGATATAAACTATACTACAGACAACACATTCACACTAGCACATTTCCACTAACGAAAACCAACATTTAACGCAGACAAACGTTAAAGTCGCGCCAGGCAGCAGCAAAAACTCGCTGACTGATCTCATTCTCTCGTATATTTTACCTCTGCTCCCACTTTCACACTTCTGTCACACTTCTTTCACAATAATCATTCTTTCACCTCAACTCTGTCCACACATCTTTTATTCTCCCGATTAATTAAAAACCTTGGAGTGACACTGTACAGGTTTGGCTCAGTTTTAGAAAGTTGAGCTTAATGACTGTGCGAAAATCGCTGCACGAGTCATGTATTTACAATATATTTACATGGATGAGAAAGGGTTGATGGTTTGCCCCCTTGGTCTTATCATCCAATATGTTATACTAAAATAAAACTCTAAATTCTAACATAATAATATTAATTCTATAAATATGTATTTAATGTGTTAACTATTTTACTAAATTTTGTCATGTTAATTCTATGATATGCTTATATTAATCCTTATGTTTATCTAATCTAAGGGATGTAATCTAACTATTTAAATGGAATTGATGTGATCTGAGTTATGTACCTTAATGACATGGATAATGTGAACACAAACTATGTACTTTTCTAAACACTATTCTAACTAATGTTTTTAAATGCACAAAGTAATTATATGACTGATGTTCTTAATCTAAATGGTGTAAATGATGTATGTTCGTTTATCTACCCTTTTTATCCTATCATGATGTAAACTGATGATAATAGTAAATGGTCATATTTGCTAGATGGTATGGCTTCATTAGGATGGAATGAGCTGAACTGAACTGAAGCTAAATGAAATGTAACAACATAAATGGTACTATTCCTATCAAAACTTTAATTTAGCTTGTAATTAACTATTATTAAGTCTAAATTACTATTCTAATTTAATTTTAAGCTAAGTAAATGGGTTAATTACTGAACTATCTAACCTATTAAAAAAAATGAAAACTATTATATTTCCTAATCTAACTCTAATTTATCACTATCTTAAAATGTTATCTTACATATCACAATAAGTTTATATACATGGTATTCAGTTACCTCAGGTTAGTTGTTGCCTGAATGTTTGTACATTGGTTTTCTAGGCATACTATATATACACACTTGGCCTGGGTATCTGAAATACATTGCACAGTCACACTCGTGTCCTATCGGTAGTGCATCTGTAGAGTTCGCTGGTGTCGCAGATCAGTATCTTCGTGTCTGTAATTATGTATTGTTCTGACACTGTTTTCTGTGCTTAACACAAATGATACACCGGAATGGAGCTTAGTAGGTAATGAGCTGTCCCAGTTCACACGGTGATATCTACGTTTTTGGAGCACAGTTCTTCACTTGATGTCTACGGACACATAGTAGTTCACTGTTCTTGGTACATGATTAAGCACATAATATCGCTGTATGTGTAACATATTTCACATAGAATATTCTTATGTACTCATTTAATAACTACTACTCTACACTTCTATGTGGAATTTCAGGTATTTCTACCTCAGATGGTAAAATTAGTGACCACCTGTATATCCGGTCATTTCGATGCACACCACTCTGTATGACCGTGATCGGGGAGTTGTCGGTCTGGACAATGCAGTGAACATCCGCCAGAAATCGATGGAGCTTTCTCACCGCATAGATGACGCTTAGGGTTTTCAACTCTGATCTGGAATATCTGGACTCAGCAGGTGTGATCTTACGGCTCACGTCGCAAATCGGATGGAAGATGCCATCATAAAATTGGCCTAGTACTGCAGTGATGGAGATTCTGCTGGCATATGTCCTAAGATAATAAACGAGCCTAGGATTAGGCAAGCGGAGGATTGTACATTGATAAAAAGAATTTCAATTTTGACAATGCAGAAATTAATAATGCATCTTTGACATTTCATTTACAGAAGCTTTTAAAACATTGGAAAATACAATTGTAATTTCTGAGTAATTTACTAATCCCAAAAGGCTTCTGACCTGCTTCTTTCTGGTAGGCATGGTCAGATTCATAATTTTTGTAATGATTCTATTGTCAGTCTTAAGTTGACATGACCTTGTGAGATGACATGACCCAAAAATTGAATTTCTTTGAGGCCTATTTCACCTTTGCTCGGTTTGACAGTGAGACCGAAGAGTCGCACTCTGTCAAAGACATGTCTCAGTTTCAGTGAGTGTGTTGTCCAGTCATCAGTATTCTGATATATTCATGTGTATTATGTAAGCTCACTAAATGTATGCATCTCGTCGGATTTGCCAGTCTCGCTAACTAGTGTGGTTGCGCATTGTATGTCTGTCGTCTTATCATTAGGTGTGGGTGCACTGTGTTCGTCTGTCTCTACTTCTGTGTCTTGTCGTGAAAGTAAGGTTTCAACCTGTTGACATGGAATATCTTTAAGTGTCAGTTTATCGATATTTCATAGTCACCATTTGAAATCTTACGTACCACCTTGAATGGTCCTTGCCATTTCGTTTGTCTGGAAGTACACGAAGTATGTTTTGATCTGGTTACCAGATCAATTGTTCAAGCACCCTTGTTTGTGTATTGGTAAATTTGACCCTCCCTCTCAAAGGTCTAGAAGCCAGTAGTAGAAGGTAGTACTTCAGCTGTAGGATGTTTACATCTTATGTACTAATTGTTGACAGACATTACAAGAACGATGAAATAATTTTATATTATTCCAAAACCCTGGCCAATGAAAATGAGCATGGACTCTAGTCCTGGCTTTGTCGTATGCCAGGTGACCTGCAAGCGGTGACTCCTGTGCCGGTTTTTGCACAGTTAAGCGGTGTTGTACAGCTTGCACCGTTTGCAGATTCTCAATTTTCTCAGATGTCAAATATCTCGTAAGAAAGCCATTATTAGGTTTAAGGAACCATGAGGCATTTTTGGTCATTTTAGATCTTTCTTTCATTAATTTTAAATATGGAGACACACTAGGGTCAGCTTTCTGCTGTTCTATAAATTTCTGTCTGTTGGTATCATCTGTGCCAGTTGGAGAAAGCAACAGTAGTCTCTCATCTTGTAGTGTGTCTTGATATTTTACAGTGTCTGCTCTAGTAGTTGCATTAGCTGTATTTAATTTCTCCCATGCAACTATTTCATCACTAGTACAATGTTTCAGTTGGGGTAAGCAACCCAAAATTAAATCAGTACAAGGGTTGTCAAGTATTGCACAAGTAAAGGTACCAGAAAGGAAAGGAGTGTTAATACGGGCTTTGGCCAAAGGGTAAATTTCAATGTTACCCGAAAAGGTTCGGCATTTGACAGAGTCACCTGTATAGTCATCTGGACTCACCAGTTCCTTTCTAAGACCAATAAGGGTGCTGCCGCTGTCCAGCAAACATTGGCATGGTCTATCATTGACCATTGCATTGTGGAACACCAAACTTGCCTCTGGAGGCTAATGCTGCATTCACACTCTCAGGATGAGCATGGTACTGTATGTCCACATTCTAATTCTGCGTCTGCATGAAATTGGTGACATCGTTCACAATTGTCAAAGCTTAATACATCGTTTACACAACACACATCCTCAGAATGTCTAAAAGGTAATACATTTTCAACATCACACTCAGTCTCTCTATCACTGACAGAAGATGTATTAATCAAAATAGCATTGTTGGCTTTCATACGTTGGCGGCCCAGGCACTTATTTGAATAATGGCCGTAGCTGGAACAGAAAAAGCATTTGACTGCACGCCTGTATGCAGTTCTTTTGTTTTGCTGCTTCTTAATAACATTTTCAAGATGCGCCGGATAATTTGGCGATTTGTCACACATAGAAGAAGTGTCATGAAAAAATTGACAGTACATGCATTTTGACACTTCCCTATCTTTCTTGTTGACTTTATGAAGTGATTTTCTATTCTTCTGATAGTTTTTTGGTTGGTCTTTCACAAAAGAAGCTATCTTAGAGTCATTTGAGGTCCTAAAAATATCTCTGTTTGCAGAAAAATATGCCGAGCCTTTCTTTTCAAATTGCTGTATGTTCTCAATGTCTGACTGCTGCAAAAATTTAGCAAAAGGAGATGGTATAGTGGATATAACTTTATCCATGGCTATTAAATTTTTAAGTCTATCAAAGTCTTTTCCTATGTTAGCTGCTTTAAGCCACCTATCTAGTACAATTTGAACATTTGAGACGTAATCAATGAAAGTCTCACTAGGTTTAGGTTTTAAATTTGAGAACTGAACCTGATACCCAGGGGCATCAAGTAAAAAGTGCTTGCATATCCTATCATGAATGTATTGATAGTTCAGATCTAAGCTCTACTGGTATAGACTTCTATCACTTTAAGGGGCTCACCACTCAGATTCTTCATATAAATCATAGCCCACATCTCTATTGGAACTTGGTGATATTTGAATTGATACTCTACATTCTCTGTCCAGGCTGATATGGAATCTTCTTTACAATATGGTTTAATAATGTTTTTGTATTTATAGACCTTATCTCCTTCTTGTTGACTTTTTAGTTTAGTGGCAGAGATCTCTGCGTGTGAGTCTACATCCATACCTTTCATCTTTAACTTTGTCTCTGATTATACTTGTATTTGTTTTTCCCTAACTTTTGCCATTTCATCTATCTCTTTTTGCTTTAGTTCTCTCTCTTGATCTAGTTGCTTTTGCTTTAATTCTTTTTCTTGATCTATTTGCTTTTGCTTTAATTCTAGTTCCTTCTGTTTAATTTCCTTATCATGTTCTAACTGTTGTTGTTTAATCTCCTTTTCTTTTTGTTTTGTTATCTCAGCTAGTTGTGCCATCTCTTTTTGATGCTTTATTTCTATTTCTTTTCGTCTAGTTTCCAATTCGTGTTGTCTTTTTCGTTCACGTTCCTCTCTCTCAGCATCTTTTGCTTCTTTATATTTTTGATCAGAATACTTTTCTAATTCTTTTCCTGTGTGTCCTAATGCTTTGCCTTCTCTTATAAAATCAAGTAACGTTGACATGTTGTTTGGTAATTATTTACTTATTTTTCTTTGATAGGTTATGTTTCTTAATATTAGAGCACTGCAATTCGTACTCTTTGCATATAACCTGAAAAATTTAATCCTGAAAAAATAGAGCACGAAAGTATGCTAATGCATCACAAGCTGAAAAAGAGATGCACTATTAATCACATTGCATGCCAAAAATATTGGTTCTACTCAACTTAATGTTCCCGAGAATCAGGGAACAACACTCCGGTAACACAGGTCACCTTGTTCGCCACTCCAGCACAGCAACGAGTCTTCTAATTAGGTCACCTGTTTGGTACTTCGCACACACAAGAATCTTCTATTCTGCTGTTGTTCACCCTGGTTTACAGAGCAGCAGCAATTAACACATAGCAAACCGACATATTATTCGACAACTTAGAACATTGACAATGACATACCCACGAAAAACTAGAATTAGTGTTAACTTAATATTAATTGTCAATGTCCTGTCTTCGTTCTATCCTTTATTATGCCTTTCGTCACTAACCTAGTTAATCTATGTAAGTGTTGTGCAGCTCAAGTTTGATCTGCATGGCCAAAAATAGTTCCATCGTGACGGTAAACACAGAAAAAGTACGATCAAAATATGAATAACTTCTTTTAAATAAATAAAAATACCATAATAATGTTCAAATAAATAAATATATTCATTTACCAACTCAAATAAACAATTAATAAATAATATAAAGTACAGATTCAGGCGAGCAGCAGCTTCGACGATTTTGTAAACACTCGATTGCTGAATGCTAATGACTTAGGAAAACTGCGTGTCAATTATCCTAGCTTGCAAAAATCGATACTGTCGGCTGGCTGTGTATCGCTCCGCCACGAATCATTTTTGGTACTTCTTCATAAATAAATCGGTAAATACATAAATAAATACAAGAAAATAAGAATATTACTACTTACAGCTTTGAAGAATACATGATTTCACTAAATATATATTTCATAAACACAATTACACAATATATTTCGTCACGATAGGCACAATTTTAGCTCGCAACTGCACTTGTCTGCACAAATTACCGTCACTGACACAAATTAAACCCTAGTCTAGAGCCGTGGATGAGTGGATTAGCTTGAACTTTCGTTCAAGCTTCACTTCTGACACCACAATTATCCTTGCCTGTCAACAACTCATCTGACAGGCATCATCGGATACTTCTCCCACACCATACAAGAAAACTTGCAAGTCGTGTGCGAGGAAAATACATGGTACATTTTATTGCCGTTGGCTCGCTACAAGCATATTACAGTCGCTATTAAACCCACACACAAAGCCACAGAATTACCTATCACTAATTGCTAACGCCTATGCTAAGTTTCTATCTATTTGGTTACACAAAAACCCCTATCGCTATTCTACGATGTGCACACTACAAGTCCCGTCCCCGGTCTGCCGTTCTCTCCTCCCGTGGTCACACACCACGCGGATCGACCTTGACCTTGGTGCGTGGTACCTCACATGGCACGTTGATCGCAGCCGTGGTATGTTGAGTGGGCACTCAACTTCTCCGTGGCTACCACGAGGCGTGATGCTGGCGTGATCAGAGTGTTAACTCTCTGAACAACGCCTGCAGTGTCTCATGAGAGAATGGTTAACCATCTCTCATTTCATCATCTCCTCTGCCCTTCCCTCGGGCACCGTATCACCTCCTGGTCACCTCGAGGTTGACTGCTCTCCCCGGTGGAGGGGTTGCGTTCGAGTCTTTGACAACAGCTCTGTCTAACACTTTTTTTTTAATATGTTGATAACTGTACAATTTTCAACATTCTAACCATTTCTTCGTGCTTCACCTTATCCAATGCTTTGGAGTAATCAATAATGCACACATACCAGTCTCTGTTAATTTCAATCAAATTTAATACTTCAAAGAGTTGCTCTAATTTATGAAATATCGATGTGAAGGCTTGCATTTTTTTAACTTGTAATACACGGAGTTATCCATTATTGAAGTAAACTTTCATCATTGTCGGATGTATGGTTGTTGGGTCAACCCCAAAGAGATAAAGGATACTAAGTTCCTCTTTCTCAATGTGATCCTGCCCGTTCTAATTAATGTAGCTGTTAATGGCTCAGTGGCTTGAGACCATAAATAGAGTTTCGGAGAAGCAAGGAATACCTCCAGGAAAACAATGAAATGTTTTCTTTTGAATACCCAAAATATCCTTTTGGTGGTTCCTTGCCTCTCCTCTACCAACTAAATAATTATTAATCTAGGGTTGTTAATTAAAACAATTTTACTACGACAAGAGACCTCGCAAAAGCGTCAATGACCCTTATTTTTCAAATTTATTACACTTAAATGGTGTTATCGATCAGTAATGTCATAAAAAATACAACAATCAATGCATTAAAAAAAAACAAGATCATGTACATGTTCATCTCTAACTATAT
This sequence comes from Cepaea nemoralis, assembly GCA_014155875.1. Classification (NCBI taxonomy): domain Eukaryota; kingdom Metazoa; phylum Mollusca; class Gastropoda; order Stylommatophora; family Helicidae; genus Cepaea; species Cepaea nemoralis. The sequence goes on from JACEFZ010006780.1 coordinate 24,713, forward strand.
ATATACCTCCTGGCGGTGCCCACTATAAAGTCCATCGCCATCAGTCAGTGTAGAATATATGTTATACTTTCTTGAGTGGTCTTCAATATATATATATATATATATATATATATATATATATATATATATATATATATATATATATATATATATATATATAACTAAGTTATCTGGGATACCTGTCCTATATTGGTAGAGAAAATCTGCAGGAAGTTGCTTTGGACTAATTTTTTGCCTCACTATATCAGCTGCCTCACTCAGTCAAGCTGCTACATTCACAAAGTCAGGTCTGGATCTAGATGGGCCTGGCCACTCCCTGAAATGTCAGCATCAGTCATAAATCTAATGTTATCATCAATATGAACATCAGAAATGAAGCGTTGTACATTTTCAAGAAATCCACAAAGAAAAAATACATAAAAGAATTTTGATCCTAGGAAAATAAACAGTGGAAGGAATAGAGTCTTGATGCTCTCAACTAGATATCCACAACATAATTGATTGTTCTCCATCCAATCCATCATTATATGGCGCTCAAGGTTTAGACTAGCAGATACGCAGTTTCGTCTTCTCCCATGCCTGTCCTCCATGGTCTACAGGTTGATTAATACCTTGACTGATTTGGAATTTGACAACTATGTTCTCCCGTCATCATCATCATCATCATCATCATCATCATCATCATCATCATCATCATCATCATCATCATCATCATCATCATCATCATATCATCATCATCATCTTCATCATCATCATCACCACCACCACCACCACCACCACCACCACCACCATCACCATCACCATCATCATCATCATCATCAGCATCATCATCAGCATCATCATCATCATCATCATCATCATCCTCATCCTCATGATGATGATGATGATGATGATGATGATGATGATGATGATGATGATGATGATGTCTGGTCAAGGATATGCACTACTGACGAGCTCAAACGAGAGCGAAATTCGAGTCTAGTGCTTCCACATTGACGTGGATAGGCCTTAGGTTCATAACCAGAATACTATCAGCGTTGCCAGTATTGGGTTGTGCTCAATATTTAAATCTCAAATCCCGAAACCCCCGGGAAGGTTAACCCGGTCAACAAATGCCCGCAGAAGTCGGATGTGTCGGCCTAACGGCGCAAGAACGCAGCTCTGCTGTAAACAGGCACAACGCAATCACGTCCGAAAAAAAAACCGGATGAACGAAGAAGAAGAAGAAGAAATCCCGAAACAACCTAATAAATCAATCATTATAATCATCATCATTCAGGACACAAAAATATATGATTGTAACCTGAGTTATATGTAATACAGAGTGGTGTCATTCAGGACACAAAACCATATGATTGTAACATGAGTTGTATAGAATACAGAGGGGTGTGATGCGTCGGAGTGCACTAAAGTATTAATTAGTGTATGGGTTATCATTAACATGTTCTCTTCTTATAGACAGGACATTATACATCTAAGTGCCTTCCATCATGAGATTTATTGATGGTTCATACTCCTTCTCAGCATGTCTCTTCATCTCACTCATTCTCATCATTCATCAGACATAATATTCAGATATGCATGGATGATAAGTAAGCATATTGATGTGATTTTACAAATGACAAATTGACAGATTTTATATGAATGAAATTACAGTAGAATCTCACTCATTCCACCATAATTCATTAGACATAATAATTTTATGGATGATAATTAGGCATAACTAGGAGATTCGCAAATGATGATTCCTTATGTTTAACAATATTGAAATTACACAATATTGAATCACCACATGACTACTCTCATCAAATATATAGAATGTTGATTCATCAGAAGTCATAACCATAGCATGCATGATAATTAGGCATCCTGATGTGATTTACACATGATAAATTCATATATGCAACACCAATGAAATTATAACGGGACCTCACTCAATCCGCAGTCATCCATCAGAAATTATAATCATAATCGCATGTATGATAAATGGCATATTTATGTGATTTACAAATGATAAACTAATTTATTCACCACCACTGAAATCATAATGGAATTTCGCACATTCCACCATCATTCCTCTAGGCACACTTATGTGACTCACAAAGGATAAATTCACAGATGTGAAACCAATTAAATCACAATTGATTCACCATATGCATGTTTCTACCAAATACACAAGATTGTATGATTCACCCAATCCACATTCATTCCTCATGACTCGTAACCACACTTGCAGGGGTGATGACTATGCATTATTATGTGCCTCACAAATGATAAATCCACATGTTTAACAACAATGAAAATGCATTTGACTCGCCACATGGGTGCTTTCTCCCAACACACACAATTGTGATCCATATAGAAATCTATTTACATCTCATGTGCTCATGTACTTTTGTTACACAATACACTAATTTCTCTTACCAGTGTTGACACATGTAAAATTTAGCTTGCTAAATCTTAAGTTAATCACAACTTCTAATCACTGCTGATTTAGTTTAACTCCTTGAGAACCAAATTGTACAACCTAGGTCTAATGCTTACACATTAAATAAGTTGTTTAACTAGAAGAAACCTTCCACATGGTTTAACCTCGTGTACCATTTATTAATGAACTACGATATCTGAATAAACTACTTAGTCTCTCCTAATTAATTTCTTAAGAACTAACCTCATGGTTACCACATCCACTGATTAACTTTTTCTTGGGAAAGGATCACTTACTAACGTAATATAAAATATAGCATTGTGCTTACATTCATGTTGATTGAAAGGCTTCAAAAACGTCGACGACAGGTTTCAGAATCTGACTTGGATTCGCTGTGCCCATTGCGATGTCTGCTTGTAGGTTGATGCTTTCCTTATTTCATAAATAAATTTGATTTGGAAGATGCCATCACTCCTCAGATATCTCAGATCTTCTCCTGCGCCGTGCTTGGGTTGGTGAACAAAACAGATCTTTTTCCGCCTTGCATATCAGATTTATTGTCGTTCCATTCTGCTTCCGCTGTGGCGTCGCAGCCAATCCAAAGTCTTCTTTCGTCCTCTTCTTCGGCCCAATGTCGCTATTGGTTGTGTTGTCGTAAAATGGGGTTGTAGTTGAGGAATTTTTAATCGCACTGTTGACGGTTGTAAGAATTTATATCACAGTCATCATCATCCAGTGCCTTGCCGGCAGGCGTGGCCGATCATGCCTCTCCACAAATTGCGATCTCCGACGCCGTGGATAAATTCGTGTGTCGACTCCCATCCTTGCCGTGACTAAAGACTGTCAAGAATATTCTCTCGCTGTCTTCCTCTCTCTTTCCGCAAATCTGTCCGGTTGTCACGACATATTCCAGTTTGTGTTGTCTTAAAACGTTGCAAAAGAAAAAAAACGATGACTGCCTCTTTCTAATGTGTGTAATAAGTTGTCTTTGCGAAATAGCTTCCCACAAAATGTCCAGATTGTCTATTTTTGGCTGCCCAGTTAATTTTCAGCATTCTCCTATAAAACTATATCTCCAAGGTTTTCCGTTGATTTTTTTTCCACCTGTTTACAATTATTCAGGATTCAAAGCACACTTTAAGCCATCGAAATAGCATGCGAGTTAAATTCAATGGTATTGATGGACACTGACATAAATAGTGGAAAGAAGTAGAGATTACAGCACTATAAACATTCACAGCCACAATGACCACTGCCACCCATGTCTTACAGGGGCCCTTAACAGATTCTGTGTCAATCAATAAGTAGGTTGGAGCAAATAAAAAGTAGGTTTAGACCAAACAAAAGATAGGTTTGGACCAAACAAAAAGTAGGTTTGGAGAAAACAAAAAGTAGGTTCGAACAAACAAAAAGTACTATTGGACCGAACAAAAATGGATGGCGGAAAACGGGAAGTTGAGATGTGTCACAGTTATGACTTAAAAGTTGTTAGTGTGGTAGCAGACATGTATTATAACGCAGTTGCAACCTTTCGGCGATTTTATAAGCCCACGGCAGATATCGGAAGTCACTTACGATGATTAATCATCCCTTGGCACTTAATCAATTAATGGAAGCATAACATAATAACACTGTAACCTGCCATTCATGTCGTAAGAGGCCACCTGGAGTGTTGGCGCGAGACTGGCTGTCTCAACCAGTAAAAACCTTTAATTGCAAAATCCAGCCAATCATGACACAAGTGTACGAAGAGTTGGGGGTGAAGTGGTTGGGGACCTATACTCCATTTGGAGATAAATGGTATAAGAAAAAGAAGACTAGTGACCACACCGGGTTTCGAACCTGCTGCCTAAAAATACGCCGCCAGCGCCTCGATAATGAAATGAGTCTAGTTTGACATACAGCCAAATTTACACTCCGTCATTATTATCATATTGTAACGTTGACTTGCGGGTTAAAAACGTAGAGGTTAAAAACTTTTCTCCATAATCTCATATACTCTCGTAAGTAACGTGACGACGGTGAGAATCAGCAGTGGTTCGAATCGCGTCGGTAACTTACGGGGTATGTGAACCGGCCGCTCAGAAAGCAATGGTAAACTACTGAGCGTAATCTTGCCAAGAAATCAACAATCAGCTGAAAGATGTTGATGTTGACAGCGATGTCCTGTAACGGATATGCACATTTTTTTAACGTTAACTTATATCCTGGCGTTTGGAGGGGCTCGTTTTCAGCCAGAGACTGGGGAGAGCTTTGATCACGAGATGCAAAGATATAACTTGTGTCAAGGCAGGAACATAGCGAGCCTCGCTAGCATGGTGGCTAGACATGGGTTCGATTCGCATGTGGACGAATTCGGATGTTGTTGTTTTTTTGGTTTTTTTTTTATATGACCCGAAGCGAAGGCGGCCGGTGTGATACTGACCACGCCACCCACCGAGGGGTCTAGCACAGAGGTTCCCAAATCACGGCCCGCGGGCCACTTGTGGCCCGCCTGCTGTCAGAAAGTGGCACGCGAGGCCTCGTTGTTTAATATAATATATTTTAATAATTAAAACAAAAAATTTATTCGGAGCGCCCCGTCAGCATGCGATAATTTACTCTGCTCGTGGTTGTTATGCTTAAATATTATCGAATGCGCCTGTCCAGTTCACAAAGAAACGTTATGAAGTTTCCATATCCCAGCCTTGTCGACCAGTTAGAGTGCGCAAGGCGCAATGTTGTCTCCATGTTCGCAGAGTCGGTAGTCTTGTGCTGAAATTAGATTTTTTTCAAATAAAAATTTACCGTTAAAGCTGATAAACTTGAGTGTGGAAAATCTAAAATCACACAATGGTGGTAAAAAGCGAAAATGTAAAGATGTTGCTTGCCGTAAATTCAACGAAGATTGGACGGAGAAATTTATATTTATGCCTAGCCGTAGTGTAGTGGTAAACCAGTTTGCTTAATCTGTGGATTTTGCGTGTCTATAAATAAAAATGAAATCAGGAACGACACTTCACCACCACACAGTCAGCCATAAATGCTCAATGTACGATCAATTCGGAGTTAAAAAATATTTCATAGAGAAAGTTCTCTGACCAGGTAGCAGTCATTTTTCACCAAGACTAACGAACAGAGCAAGAGTGCTGTTGTTGCGTCGTACGACGTCGCTCTTCTGTTGGCTCGCAAAAAGACGCCGTTCACCGATGCAGAAGATATAATCAAGCATTCCCTTAAAATTGCTACTAAAATGCTTGGTGATAAAAAGTGTGAAACAAAATTTGATCAGATTCCTTTGTCTAATAACACTATGGCCAGGCAAGTTGAAGAATTAGCCAACGATGTTCATCGTCAAGTAGCAGCACATATCAAAAATTTTAATTTTTTTTCAGTGGCAGTGGATGAATCCACTGACATTTCTGACAAAGCTCAGGTCGCAGTTTTTGTTCGAGCAATAAACGATAATTTTGAAGTCATTGAAAAACTTCTAGGACGTGAATCAATGCATGCAATTACCAAAGGGATTGATCTGTTTGAAACTCTGAAGTTACGTGTAGAACACAAACACAAAAATGTAGAATGGACAAACTTGGACAGTGTATGCACCGACGGTGCTCCGGATTTGTCGGGTAAAAAGTCTAGATGTCTAGCATTATTGCAACAGTTTCTTGGCAGCACTATATTAAAATATCATTGTATCATTCACCAAGAAGCTCTGTGTGGAAGACTTTAAATCTGAAGCATGTCATGGATGTTGTTCTGAGACGTGTGAACACAATTCGAAGTAAGGCGCTGAACAGGCGTTAGTTCAGATAGTTTATATCAGACCTGAACGAGGAATACTGTGAGCTACTGTTACACTGTGATGTAGATGGCTATCTAAATGGAAAGTTCTGTCACGTTTCTGGGCAGTGAAAAATAGTGTCTATCTGTTTCTGTCTGGAAAAAAAATGCATTACCTAGAGAACGGAAATGTCTGCTGAACGATGACTGGCTTAATGACCTGGTATTTTTGGTGGACATCACGTCTCATTTAAACTCTTTAAATGCGAGGATCCAGGAAAAAAAATAACTATTCACAAATGTGTGCGATGACATTTCTTCATTTAAAATGAGACTACGACTGTTTGTCAGACAGCTTTCTGAAGGGACTTTAGAGGTGTTTCCAACTTTTGATGGAAAAGAAATATGACTTGTTACAGTACAAAGTAAAAGTTGAAAGTCTTCTGGATATCTTTCAGTCGAGATTTCAAGAGTTGACAATAGAGGAGTAAAATGCTGCCCTCTGCATAAATCCGTTAGTATTTCCTGATGCCAAGCTTGTCAGTTACAGCAAAACATTCAGCACGAAGTAATTGATTTGAAATGCTATTCTGCACTGAGATGTAAATTTCTGGAGCTGCCTGCTTCACCTTCAGCTGATCATATGATTTTATTCTTGCGACTATTGCCTGTCGAACAATTTGAACACTTGCGATCATTCGCCCAGAGATACATTTGTCGTTTTGGTTCGACTTACAGATGCGAGCAGTCATTTTCCGCAATGACCGTTATAAAAAAACAAGCAACGTTCCAGACTCACCGACAGAAGCCTAGCTGCGCTTATGACTTTGGGCACGACAGATTTGTGCCCAGACATTGATTAACTGGCATCTGAACTTAAGTAACTGGTTATGAAGAAAAGTTACAATTGTAAATTAAATACATTAATAGCGATCTTCGAAACTGATTAAAAATTTATTGTTAAATGAAATTTTGATTGTAAACCAAAAAATGACCGCAGTGTAGTACTGACACTGAGTGCCATTAAAGTTTTAGAATTTTGTTGACCAAAGTTAAGAAAGGTAAGAATGATATTGCACGACTTTTATAATTTTATAACGTTGTGGCCCGCTTAACTACCGAAAATAGTAGATATGGCCCTCTGCTTGAAAAGCTTGGGAACCACTGGTCTAGCACCATGTGTTTGATGTGACTGAAGGCGTGTACAAGGATCCTTTACTTGAAGGGGTTTACAGGCCAGCAGACCGACTTCATTGCACCGGGTTTTATCCCACATGGCTCGGTCTCTTTCGGAGGGCGACCTGCCGATAGCATCCCACGAATTCCATAGCTCCAGCGATGACTCCCAAAAGTCTCCGAGAAAATCACACAGGGTAACAGAGTGACAAAGTCCGGAATCGAACCCACAACCTTCGGACCGCGAGACCCATCTGCCTTGTGTCCACCGTGAAGAGGTAGACGGGCGTGTATGGTCCAATTACCCCAAGAGCTATGCCGACGGTAGCACAGCTACTGGTAGGGTCACTCATGTCGGACAGGTCAAGGGAGAGGAACCAGACCAAGAGAAGCATACACCTGCAGCCTTGTAGGTAGACGGGACAGTCAAATGCTAGGGAAAGAACACCCGAAAATGCTTGTCGAAATCGGATGTACTGAGCCACAAGCTTGATAAAGCAGTGCAACATAACTTAATCAATTCATGATGCAACATAACTTAATCAATTCATGATGTCACAGATTAAAATTAATCAGTATGGTGCTAATCCCGTGAAGTCCTATCAGGCGGTGATAGTACCGAGCTCCCTGCTTCGAGGGGGTCCACCCATTACTACTGGTGGTCACCTTCCCCTGTGCTGTGGAGTCAAGACATAGAGGAGTAGATTAAGAGCTATTGACCAAACAACCCGGATACTCAACATACTACAGTGGAATGCCGAAGGAATTTCTAACAAGAAAGTCCCCTTAACACATCGTCTTCATAAAGACAGAATAGATGTGGCATGCATACAAGAGACACCCCCAACGCCAATCGCAGATTCTCAGTCAGTGGATATCAGGCCACACGTTTCGACCGAGAAGGACACAAAGGAGGTCTAATACTTACCCGAAACACAATACCTTGCAGTGAAGTATATGTGACTTCTGACAACCACATGGAAATTATAGGTGTTGATATAATTATAAAGGACGTGAAAATAAGAATCTACAATCTGTATAGCCCAGCAGATAAGGACCTTACACTTTCAAATATGAAAATAATTGACACAAACTGCATTATTGTCGGAGACATTAATAGCCGTTCAGAAGGATGGGGATACCCAGATACTGACAACAGAGGAGATGAAGTGGAGGACTGGGAAATAGGCTCAAATCTACATCTACTCAACAAAGCGGACGACACACCGAGCTTCTACTCTAGAAGATGGTTTACCACTTCTTCTCCAGACTTAGCTTTCTGCACAGGAGATATCCTCCACAAAATCGATCGCCATGTGCTTGACAAATTAGCAGGTAGTGACCACAGACCAATCAAGCTTGTAATGAATGTGGAGTATATTCCACAGGAGCAAAAGCCTTTGCCCCGCTGGAATTACAAACGAGCTGATTGGGATAGATTTGTCATACTAACAGACAAATATTGTGAATACATAAATACACGACATGGCAACATGAAACAAATAGTGGAAAGTCTAAACAAAGTAATAATACAGGCGGCCACTGAGTCCATTCCAAGAAGAGCGGTGAAAAGTTACAAACCATACTGGACTGAAGAACTACAAATTTTGGAGGACAAAGTTGAAGATGCCAGGAAGACAGCAGAGGGAGAACAAACAACTGAAGCGAACATCTCTCTCAAAGCCATCTCAGCAAAATATAACAGTAAATCAAACAGCAAGAGATTTTAGGAGGAAAAAAACACCTGAAAACCGGAACCTTGACAGGGATGGAAACAAACTATGGAAACTAGTGAAAGCCATTAACAATGAAGGGCCCAGAAACAAACAGATAACAATTAAACAAGGAAATGCCTTGCTTACAGGAAAAAAGGCTGCTAATGCATAAATGGAACACTATGCCCGTGCAAACCACATTGATAACACAACCGAACAGAAGAAAGCAATCAAAGATAAACAGACACATCATAGTAATACAGAGACATCAGCAGAATATATGATGGCAAATCTAAAAATGGAAGAAGTGGAGCAGGCGATGATTACCCTAAAAAATAAAAATCATCAGGAAAGGATGGAATCACAAATGAAATGCTAATAGGACTAGGTACGAAAGCAAAATAGAAACTACTAGCAGTCCTAAATTATAACTGGAAGAGAGGAATAGTCCCACAGGCATGAAAGGAAGCTATACTAATACCAGTCCCAAAGAATGGAAACGACCTGGAAGAACCAAATGGCTATCGACCTATCAGTTTGCGTAGCTGTGTAGGAAAATTAATGGAACGCATCATCAATGGCAGGCTAACATGGCATCTGGAAAAAAAAATCAACTCTTAACACCACACCAAGCAGGGTTCAGACAGTACAGATCCACTGAAGATCATATAATCTATATAGCTCAGGAAATATAGGGTGCCTTCCAAGAGAAAAAGTACACACTAGCGGTCTGGATAGATTTAGAAAAAGCATTTGATAAAGTATGGAAGGAAGTACTGAAAGTAAAACTGCAAAAAATGCATGTTTGTGGGAAAATGTACAAATGGATCAGCCACTACCTTGAGAACAGAACTGCCAGGACAAAAGTACAAGGACAAACCAGCAAAAAGATGCTGCTGGAGCAAGATGTCCCCCAAGGAGGAGTTCTTTCACCAATATTATTCATAGAAAATTTTCCAGCCAGAGCACACATATCTTCCTTTGCAGATGACCTAGCCATTCCTACATCTGAGGAATATATTAGTTCAGCTATCAGCAGAACAGCCGGCTTCGTGGCTTAGAGGTTATGACTTTTCTCCGTAATCTCGTATACTCTCGTGGGTTAACGTGATGACGGTAAGAATCAGCAGTGGTATGAATCGCATCGTTAACTTACGGGGTATGTGAGCCGGCCGCTCAGAAAATAATGGCAGACTACTGAGCGTAATCTTGCCAAGAAATCAACATACAGCTGAAAGATGCTGGTGTTGACAGCAATGTCCTGTAAAGGATATGCACACACACAAAAAAAAATCAGCTGAACACAGCAAGCCTTATTAGCGCTAGAGGACTGGTTAAAATCATGGCTAGTGAAGATAAGTGAGGAGAAAACAACATGCACAGAGTTCTCCCTCTCAAATAACATTCAGCACCCTAAGCTGGTATTGAATGACAAAACATTGCGCCATGAAGAAAATCCGAACTATCTAGGAGTTACCTTTGATCGTCGCCTGACATGGAAGACACAGGTTGAGAAAAATCGATCAAAAGCAAGGCACAGAATGGCAATCATGAAAAAGCTTGCTGGGGAGCAGATGAGAAATTTCTCAAGAAGAACAATATAAATAGAGTCCAAAATCAAGGAATGCGGATTAAAACTGAAAGCCTGAAGACAACGCCTATTAACGAACTAGAAAAGATCACTTGTTTACAGCTAATGCAGGATAGAAGAAATAGTAGAGCCCAACAACAAGCAGAAAAATTTAGAAGATTGACAGACCACCCCATGTATACAAGGTTTAATGGTTTTGGAAAGGGAAGACTGAAGCATAGCAACTTTGTAGAAACCGCAAGACAAAAGATTAGGGCAGATCCTATCCTTAACATATCAACAGTCAAACCCATTTACAATGCACACAAGTTCCCAGCTTGGAGACAGCAGCAACTGCCTGAGATGATAGAAAACATTTCTGGTATTGAGAAAAAGAACACCCATAATGAAATAGAAAGAAGAAAAACAGCCCTAAACTACATAAAAGAACATTACCAAAGTAGCAATTGGACCCATGCATATACAGATGGATCAGCCAAAACTTCAATAGAAGATGGAGGAAGAGGAATTCTCTTAAACTTAAAAAAATGGAGTGGGAAAAATAAAGTCAGTTGCAACTGGAAATTTTTCAAGTAACTTTAAAGCAGAGGTAGAGGTTTTGAAACTGCAGCAGAAATGCCCTTGATGGAGGAACATAAAGAGAAGCAAATAGCTATCTTCACAGATGCAAAGTCAGCTGTCTCAATACTGAAGAGCAAAAACAGCACAGAACTAGCTGACCTAAGAGCAGCACTCCATGGTCTATGCCAGAAAAATAAAAAAGTTGTAATACAGTGGATCCCATCACACTGCAGTATACCTGGAAATGAAGAGGCTGACAGACTAGCAAAAGAGGGCGGACGACTGCCACAGCCTGACATAGACATAACCTATAATGAGGCAAAGCGGTTTATACTAGGGTAAGTTAATAAGTAAGTCACCAATGGCTGTAGAAAATAACTAACTATGATAACAACTTGAAACAAGTTTATTTTTATACATGCATTGTCCCGTTATTTCTCAACATAATTTTCACCAACATTGATGCATTTATCCAATCGTTTATCAGTCCTCCCAAACCGGCTTTCATTTACCTGCCATCCCACGGACCTGTGTGACTTACTTATTGATTCGCCCTCGTAACCTTTTCTACCCAACTATGCACCGCTTTACGGGAAATCGCTAGGGGCTAAGTCCACTAAAAACTCACCTTGGCGGGAGCCATTTCGCGAGTGACGCTGAAGTTGAATGTAAAGTGAAAACGTGGTTTAGAAAACAGAGCACGCAGTTCTATGCAGTCGGTTTGGGAGGACTGATAAAACGATGGGATAAGTGCATCAATGTTGGTGGAAATTATGTTGAGAAATAAAAGGACAATGTATGTATAAAAATAAACTGGTTTCAAGTTGTTATCATATTTAGTTATTTTTCTACAGCCATTTGTGACTTACTTATTAACTTACCCTCGTAAAAAGCACTTATAGAAGCAAATGTGAATCACTATCAGAACATCCAGGCCAACAGAAAACTGATGCATATTACAAACTCGACCTAAGTGAACAAGTGGCAATCTTCAGACTCCGCACAGGACATAAATACCACTTGTTCAATAAACTAAAGATAGGAGATACTGATGAATGTAATTGTGGAACTGGTAAAATGACAGCTAAAAATTTGGTGCAGGCGTGCCCAATATATGCAGAACAGAGAAAGATATTTTAGCCCACACCTGCTTCATTTGAGGACAAGCTCTATGGAGATATCAACAAGCTCAAATTGACAGCAGCTTACTTTAACTACATTCTTTTTTTTTTTTTTTTTTGATAAGTATATACAAACATTTTATTTTCTCTTGGCATATATGAATATGCCTTATAAAAAAAGGAATTTTCTTTTTTTTTTTTTTTTTTTTTTTTTTTTTTTTTTTTTTTTTTTTTTTTAAATACGTTTATTTTATACAAAGCAATGTATATTTACAAGGTGCAATGCGTGTTTCTTTGTTTGTGTATATTACAGAGCGTTGCCGTTTGTTAGTGTTATGTCATATGCGTTAATGAAACAAAAACATACATATACAGTTATGATAATGACGTACGCTTTCAGTCATCCCATTCTAACGTGATTGATGGTAATAGTGATGATAATGGTGATGATAATGATGATGATAGTGGTGATGGTAATGGTGGTGATAATGGTGATGATAATGACGGAGACAACAACGACTATGGTGTGGTGATGATTCCTTCCGCTCGTTCATTCTAAACCCATCTTTCTCACACGCTTATAAAACCTTCCACACACAGCACGCGTTCTCTTCCACACCGAAGATATATACATTAAAGGAAATGTTGGTGTCAAGGTCGAAACGGCAAAAGCCGCCCCACGTTTTACACTGCAGGCAGTCTCATGCAAGCTTACTTCCTGTAAGTGGATTCAATATTATTGCTGAATGACAGCCCTCGACTTAATCGCAAGTGCCCAGGATTTGCTTGTGGTGGGGTGGGTTGATACCAGGAACGCAGTCAACACGGAGGGAGGGAGAGAGAGGGAGTGAGAGGGAGTTGGGGAGGGGGAGAGGAGGGGGAGGGATAAAGAGAGAGCGCGCGTAAACAGATTGGAATTTGTTAAGTTGTCCATTGCGAATTCAGCGTATACATAAATATCCCATTCATTATGTACAAAAACAGGCTTTTACATTGCGAATACAGCGTATAGTCATTCATGTTTGGGGTGGGGGGGGGGGGGGGAGAAAGAGAGAGAGCGATATAGAGGGAGAGAGAGAGAGAGAGAGAGAGAGAGAGAGAGAGAGAGAGAGCTGTTCAGACCGAGGTCAAACTTCGGTCGACAAGACCACTGACTCACAAAGGCCACCGTCCCATTGTTCTGTCTAGATTGGGCTACAGGACTCAGTAACAAAGAAAAGACATTTATTCAGTTATTTGGCGCTTTGTTCCTCAATGATTGGGCTTAGTGGTACACATGCGGAGTATAGAAATATACTGTGAGAGTGTGTTTGAACATGTATGTTATGTAGTGTGAAATTTGATGGGAGTGGCTCTTGTTTATTAATCTGCGAATAGCTGGGCGATTTTTTGTTGAAAAATCTTTGCTAGTGTGTGTGGTTGTATTGTTTGGTGATTGTGTGTGGCCGAGTTTCTACTCGACCATATTACGTTTCTATACTCCGCCAGTGCAACAAGAAGTTTAGTGTGTTTGTCTTTTGTAGATGTGGGTATTGTATTTAAAAAAATGGCCTTATAAGCGTCAGTTTTCTTGTTTGTGTGTGTTTCTATTAATTGTTGCAGTGCAATCTTAGTGGCTGTGATTGCTGGGCATTCATAGAAGAGATGATCCTCTGTTTCCTGAATATTTTGTCTACATAATTTGCATGGGGCTATTTGCTTGAATGTTTGTGCGGCCCTCTCAGTTGTCGGGGTCATATTATAAATTAGCCTGTATGTTATTTCTTTGGATTTTGATGTGATATGTTTGTTGTGTAAGTTAGTGAAGGTGCAACTGTAGTCTTTCATGTGATATTTGTATCCTCTTTTGATTCTCAGGTGTAGTGGTGGGGCTTGTTGTTGTACTAAATATGTGTATATCTGCTTGGTTGTCTGTTGTATTAAGTGTTCATTACCTTGAATTGCTTGCATACATGTTCTGTAGAAGTGCGGTAGTGTGCCGTAATAGTGCGGTGTTGTTTTGTCTATTTTCTTAATTCTGTGTAATCTAATTGCAATATAGTATAATGCTAGCGAGTGTTGATCTGGATGATTGATGATGCGTCCTATGTGGTTGATTCTTAATGCTTGTATTTTTGTGTTAAGGTCCTGTAATGAGATTCCCCCTCTAGTCTTCTCTTGTATTAAAGTCCTGTGCTTAATACTGTGGATTGTGTTTTTAAAGATGAATTTCCTGATGTGTTTGTTTATGTCTGTGATTGTTTGTTTTGGTGGGTCTAACACTGTGGCTAAATATAGTATTTTAGGAAAGATGAAGGTGTTAACAATAGTGCTTCGTATAAAAATTGTTGATGTCTTGTATTTGAACCTATGTAGTGTGTCTATAATTTGTTTTGTCAGTGATTGTTTCGTTCAGAAAGAAGTGCGTTAGCACTTGCAAACTACTGATTGTAATAACATCTAACACATTAGATGAGTGACATTTCTTACAAAAAAAACGTCTTTAAAAATTATTTATAGTATAAAGTTATTTGTAGGCATACTTTTCGGAAACATAATATCTGCTAAAATTTGCAAAACTGTAACATAGGAAAAATGTGGCAATTAGAATAACAAGAAAAATATAAGCCCTTTTAAAAGTACTAAAACAATATTTTTATATATTACTTTAATAATTTTAGTTTATATTATTGCCCTTATAAAATTTCTGGAATTATTTCCCTTCATTTTTTTTTTACCAGTGCTGCTCTAGATTAATGTGTGGGCACATGACAACTGGGGGGACCGTTGTGGTGTAGTGGCTAGCATTGTTATTGTTTATCTTTAGTATTCACATTCACAACAAGAAAACATTGTTTTAAACAGAGCAAATGAAATAAATGAAAACCTACAACCGGTGAAGGGAAATTCATTCATTCAGTAGCATGTCCTTTGCAGAACCTCGCTCCCATAACAACCTTCCTGAAAACCTCTCGAACATAAGCACGATGTCCCGCGTCCGATACACCCATCTGGAGATCCTGCACCCATCTTCTCTTTGGCCTTCCTCTTCCTCTCTTCCCAGGTATGTACCCCTCCATTATTGTTGTCTCCAAACTTCCGTGACGTTTCAATTGACCATAATATTGCAATTTTCTTTGTTTTATCGTTTTTAGTACCCAGCCTTCTTCAATATTCAGCTCTTGAAGTATTCATGCATTTGTTCTTTTCTTTACCCAAAATATTCTTAGAACTCGTCTATAACATTTATATTCAAAGGCACTTATGCGCTGTTCAGCTTGTTTAGTAAGTGTCCAGGTCTCACAGGCGTATGTTGCTGTGGGAAAGATGCATGATCTTAAAAATTTAATTTTTGTAGTTCTGTCTGTCCCACTCCATAATTTATTCAGTTGTTTTAGTCTTTGAAGAGCAATTGATAGTCGTCGTTTAATTTCTTTCATTGTGTTACCAATAATCATAATACTAATACAGAAAAAGACGTACAATGGATTAAGTGAAATAAAGAGACATAACTTAAAAATAAACAAACAAACAAACAAACAAAAATACACGCTGAAATGATAAGTATATACAAACATTTGATTTTCTCTTGGCATATATCAATATGCCTTATAAAAAAAGGAATTTTCGTTCAGAAAGAAGTGCGTTAGCACTTGCAAACTACTGATTGCAATAATATCTAACGCAAGTCACGAGTAACATTTATTATAAAGAAAATTTCTTTAAAAATTATTTATAGTGTAAAATTATGTATAGGCATAATTTAACTACATTCAGGTTGACATCTTCTAAAGGTGCACGAAGAAGTACTTAGACTGCCACACTTCATACCACAGGTATGTCGGTAGCAAAAGCGTCCCAGAGGCATGAAATGGAATATTGCTTGGCTAGTAAATTCATTACGTGGAAAGTCCTAATCGAAAGCTCACTGTGTGGATGTAATTTGCAGACTACATCCTTGTGGTTTCCGGAGGAACAGCCTGTGGTGACTGGAAGGCCCAATATACGGAAGCGAGGCTATGTAGCGATTCCTTGGATGAGTTCATTACCAGTGGGCTGTGTGTCAGCTCTTCGAGTATGGAAGCCTCCTTGGATGAGTTCAGTACCAGTGCGCTGTGTGTCAGCTCTTCGAGTATGGAAGCCTCCTTGGATGAGTTCAGTACCAGTGGGCTGTGTGTCAGCTCTTCGAGTATGGAAGCCTCCTTGGATGAGTTCATTACCAGTGGGCTGTGTGTCAGCTCTTCGAGTATGGAAGCCTCCTTGGATGAGTTCAGTACCAGTGCGCTGTGTGTCAGCTCTTCGAGTATGGAAGCCTCCTTGGATGAGTTCAGTACCAGTGGGCTGTGTGTCAGCTCTTCGAGTATGGAAGACTCCTTGGATGAGTTCAGTACCAGTGGGCTGTGTGTCAGCTCTTCGAGTATGGAAAGCCTCCTTGGATGAGTTCAGTACCAGTGGGCTGTGTGTCAGCTCTTCGAGTATGGAAGCCTCCTTGGATGAGTTCAGTACCAGTGGGCTGTGTGTCAGCTCTTCGAGTATGGAAGCCTCCTTGGATGAGTTCAGTACCAGTGGGCTGTGTGTCAGCTCTTCGAGTATGGAAGCCTCCTTGGATGAGTTCAGTACCAGTGGGCTGTGTGTCAGCTCTTCGAGTATGGAAGCCTCCTTGGATGAGTTCAGTACCAGTGGGCTGTGTGTCAGCTCTTCGAGTATGGAAGCCTCCTTGGATGAGTTCAGTACCAGTGGGCTGTGTGTCAGCTCTTCGAGTATGGAAGTCTCTTTGGATGGCGGGGATGGCCCATGGTCTGCCCCTGCCTTCCCTTGAGGGCTGACCAGGCTGTCTTTGGCTTTTCCATATGGGCCAGCTGAGATGGAGGAATAACACCACAACAGTGAGAGTCAAACGTCCTAAGGAACCCCCGGGAAGGTTAACCCAGTCAATAAATTCCCGCAGAAGTGTGATGTGTCGGCCTTAACGGCGCAAGAACGCAGCTCTGCTGTAAACAGACACAACGCAATCACGTCCGAAAAAACTCTCCGGATGAACGAAGAAGAAGAAGGACCGCGAGACAGGTTGCCTAACCATTTAGCCACCAAGACACACACCCAACCCTACAGGGACCCAATGAGATCATTTACTTACAACATGGAAGAAAACAAAACACCTCTGTGTAGCCTAGACACTAATGATAGGTTGTTGAACGGAGTAGAATTCAATACAAAACAAGCGTTTTTCGAGGCACACAGCCAAAACTGACACCCCATCAACGGTATGTTGTAAACTCAATCTACATCAGGGAGTTTAAGGGCGTAAGTAGATTTCATTAAACGTTCACGGAAGGGACTAGAACAAGCTCAAAGCACGATATGCTAAAATATATATCTTATGTCAACAAGGGACTATTCCAAAACACCACTCTGTGGTCTACGCTGTAGCGATGGGTTGCTGAACGGAGTAGAATTCAATACAAAACAAATAGACACGCCTAACGCAGCGAGGCACAATTTCTTTAGTAAAATCCTTCCTTTCTCGGGACGTCAGTAGGCTTAGTAACTACCCATATCCTCACACTAAACAGCTAACTAATGTGAGCAGTACAAATTCGCATTTAACAAACACGTGAATTTCGCTGTTGGTGTTGTTAACGAGTCCTATTTTGATTGGTTTTCACCAAGATCTTTGCGGTTGTAAAACATGTGAACATCAGGGCATGTCTAGCCAAGTTATGCCGACTACAAGAAAGTGAAAGAGGATATCCGTTTAGAAAAGGCGTTTAAGTTGTAAAATTTGCTTTTAATAAAGTACACACTGTGCAGTGAATGATACGGCTATTTCAGCGCTGAATTGATATAGATTCACATTAGGATAATCAAGTTTATTTCGCAAGTGTAACACATCGGGAACCAGCTAACGAACTTTGGAAACAGCCACGGAATATCTTATGTTAATAACCTACCAGAGAACTTTAAAAACAAAGGTAAAGTATAATATGTAATACTCCTAGTATGCACTAATTTTTATATACGCATACATCATCATCATTAAGTGCCATGCCAGCTGGCGTAGGCGTTCATGACTCTTCACAGATCTCGGTCTTTGGTTTTCTGGATTAAATCTGCTGATGATATTCCTCCATGCCAGTCTCAATCCACCCAGTATCGTTTCTCTTGGTCTGCCTCTGCCTCTCTTCCCCTCGATTTTACAAGTTGTCACAATGTCCTCCAATGCCTCTCTTCTCATCACATGACCGAGTTAAGCTGTTTCTCTTTCTCATTGTTATATATAATGTTCTAGTTTCATAAGCGCCGGTCTCCCTGGTCTAGAGGTTACACGACTTTCTCCGTAATCTCGTATACTCTCGTAGGTAACGTGACGTTGCGCGAGAATTGGTAGCGGTTCTCTACGCGTCGGTAACTTACGGGGTATGTGAGCTGATCGCTCAGAAAGCAATGGCAAACTACTGAGCGTAATCTTGCCAATGAAATCAACAATCAGCTGAAAGATGCTGATGTTGACAGCGATGTCCTGTAAAAGGATATGCGAACACACAAAAAAAAGTTTCATAAGCACCTTTCAAGCAATCGTTGTTTATTTTGGCCGTCCAAGGAATTTGCAACATTCTTCTCAGGAACCACATCTCTGTTGCTTCCAAGCTCTCTCTATTTTGTTCATGTTCATTTACATTCAACGATTATAGCCATACAGCAAAACGGGTTCTAAATAGCACTCCAGCACTCTTTTTCTTACATTCATTGATAGTGACTTATTGCATAAGATAAGTGACAAGTGCAGAAAGCTTCAGGGCAGGAAAAAAGCTGGGAGCAGCCACCGTGGAGGAATCTTGAGGTGGAGAAGGCGTGGGTGGATAAGCGTAGCGCTGTAAGGAGATGGCAAAATGCCAAGAAGAACAGAGCTGGCCATCCTAGTCCCTGCATGCACTTAGAAAGAGAGATGCACACAAAAGTAAGCTATTTAAAAAAACTGGTCACGGTGGTTAAAAGTGAAAAATGGGCAGAGGTGTGTCAAAGAGAAAGCACAGATAAGTCACTGAAATTGTTCTGGCGACTACATAAAAGCATGAGCGGGGTGGTCAAGAATAAGAGCATTTCTGACTTCCAAGGTGCTGACCTCAAGTGGACGAGGACAAGGGCAAAGCCCTCTTTGAACGCTATCTAGAGCAGAGCAACCAGACAGACATGAGAGGCCGAAATCTTGCCAAGGAGGTCACCTCAGACAGGTGCAAGGCCCAGAACACTTCGGATGCAGACACAGTGACAGTGAAAGAAATCAAGGTTGTGCTTCGACGATAAAAAAAACAGCGCTCCCGGGCCTGATGGCATAAGATACGACGACATCAATAGGTGTACCGACAACGAGCTAGAGGAACTAGCAGACATGTACAACAACAGTATAACGAGTGCTAGCATCAAGGAGGAGTGGTTACACAGCTATCTGATTCCCTTGCCGAAGCCTGGCAAAGACCACACAAAAATTCAGGGATATCGAGTTATAACCATGCAGAATACAATAGGCAAGCTGCTGGAGAAGTTAATTGCCAGGAAAATATCAAGCCAGCTAGAGAGGCAAGGTGTTTTCCCACCTACCCTGTGTGGGTACAGTCCAAAAAGAGAAACCTGGACCAATGCAGCAGTTTTTGCCCATGATGTCTATGAAGGTTTCCACTCAGACATTGAAACCTTTGCTGCAGCGATCGATCTTGAGGACGCGTACAACAGAGTACCATTGGATTTGTTAATGCTTCAGCTTCTTGAACTCAAAATAAGTCCATTTCTCCTTAGCTGGATCGCTGCATCCCTCTTCCAACGGAAAGTAGTTTTAGATGTGGCAGTTGGACGTCGGAACTAACAACAATATATCCTGGCCTACCACAGGGATCACCATTATCTCTGGTACTGTTCAACACCTACACAGTGAGAATCACCAGTGAGCAGATCACTGGACCTGGTAGGACATTGTCATATGCCGTCGATGTTTTAGTGTATCGTTAGGGTAAGGATAGAGATCAGGTTACTGTGGAACTACAAACCGAACTCAATCGCATAAGTACTTGGTGTGTGGAGGCTGGGGCAATGGTCAACCCAACAAAGGCAACAGTGACTTGGTTCTCGTTGAATAATCATATTGTCAACACTCCAACACCAACTATAGATCTGTGTTCAGAGACGGTGGAGAGAACGCAGGCAATGAATTACCTGAGAATACGGTTTGATCGAAGACTTGCTTATAATGAGCACATGGACCAGATGATAACAAAGGCCAAGCGGGGGTTGGCTGCTATGCGGGTGATGGCGGCAGCAAACTGTGAGCAGCGCCATCTATGTCTTCTATACGAGGGGCTGGTCCTTTCTGTTTTTGAGTATGCGTTGGCAATCCTGACTCTCAGCCGTAAGCAGATAGAAAAGATGGAAAGGATACAGAATGAAATTATGCGCATTATTCTTGGATGTAAAAGCCGAGGAGCGGCTGGCCGAGTGGCTAGAACGTCGGACTCTCCTTCGGGAGACCGGGTTCGATCCCTCGGTAAGGTGTGGGATTTTTTTTTGTCGGGGGCAAAAAGAAAATCCTAACCTGCACAGTTCGCGGCGACTGCACTAGCCAGGCGGCCTTTATTCCTCAGGCTCAAAGACCCCTCTGCCATACACCGCAAGGTACTCTACTGGCAGTAAATGACAGTTTTTTGACAGTACAAGAGATACAGTATGCAGGGGGATGCGCTACCTTCTTGATTTTCCAACCATTGAAGACAGTATACAAGTCTGCAGAGCTCGCGCCTACCTCAGAGTTAACGCAAACACACAACACCTACTGCATAGTGAAATTATGAGGGTGAAGGGCAGCAGGTTAAAAAGAGGACGGTCGTGGATGGGTCAAGCCGAAGACATTCTTCAACAGGTGTGTTCACTTGAGGACTTAGAACCTGGCGAAGAGTGTGTACAAGCGCCAACAGATTTCTGCACATCCTTTTCAGTTTGCATCCAACTAGAGAGAAAATACAGACAAGAAAACCCGGCTGCTGTGGAGGCGGAAGTACAAGCGTTGATTTTCGAGAATTCGCTAGACGGTGATGCTGTCATTTACACAGATGGGTCGGTCGTCCGACATGTGAGAAGCTCATGGGCTATTACGGCTCAGGCCGGAGGGAGAATTGTGAAGGCGGACTCTGGTGCTTTTGCCGAGACCACAAGTAGCCTGACTATGGAAGTCATGGCAGTAGTAAAGCAATAGCATGGCTCGAGACACAGACATTCACTAGGGCATGTTTTCTTAGCGACTCAATGAACATGCTCAAGAGGATGGAGATGGGGGGGGGGGCCTCCGAAGAGAATGGTTGCTGTCTCTGGAGCGGTCTCGGCTGGCAAAGATTAGTTTCATCTTCGTGCCAGGGCATGCGGGAGTACAAGGGAATGAGCGGTCTGACGAACTCGCAGGTAACGCTACTGTGGAGGGCGGACGCGCCATGGACCAGGCTGACATTCTGAATGCTCTACGAGAAGTAAGACTTTTGCGAGAACCAAGTGATGACTGTGAATCTACGACCATGGCCAGACTGCGAGAACAGCAAATTAAAAGAGGGGTGGCCAAACAAGAACACTACGCAGGAAGCCAAAGAAGACTGATAAACCAACACAGAACTGGCGTCGTTAGCCGCTACACGCTGCGGGATTTGCTGAGGAGGGGATCCGAGCACTTGTGGACTGAATGGTTCGATGTGCAATGAGGACGATCTGTCGACTAACTATTGCATAAGATACTTTTCATTTTCTGAAATGCGGCTTTTGCCTGCCCTACTCTGCTCTTAATCTCCGTTGTACATCTTCCATCTTTTATTATAAATGCCCCAAGGTATTTAAAATTAAAAATGCATTACAAATTAAATGATACGCAGGAGCTGAAGTTGAAAGGCTACTGTGCACTCATCAGGCTGATAAGTTACCGTGTTCAATCCTTGCATAGAGCTGGGAAATTTCCCCCAAACCATTGATATATCATGATATGATGCGTCCCGCTGATCCATTAAGTAGTGAAGATGGACACTTAGCATTATCAGATACTGGCGAAAAACGGGAGGTTAAAAGTTAAAAATCCCACGACAGCTGTAAATCGCAAAGAGTGGGCTTTAAGATCACTGTCCTGGCAATACTGTTGGGAAATAAAAATCTACCCACAGTAGATAGAGCTCGTAACCTTAGGTGGACTCTGTCTAGAGCAGTGGTTCTCAATCGGTGGGGGGGGGGGGAGTTAGGGTTTCAAAGGGGGGATTAAGATTATTTCAAGATCGCGTTAATACAAGAGCTGGGTCTGTACTTCTCGCCTTTCTGAATTCGTCTTATAACGTAACGTAAATAGCCACACAAATCACGTTTTATGTAGACGTCTAGACTTGTTCTAGTATGTGTTATTAAATTTAGCTTCCATTTTTACGTATACTATGTATTACGAATGTTGGACAGACCATCGTCTCATTGTCTCGAAAATAAACATACACATCAAACCACCACGGCGTTCTCAAGGGGTAAAAATGCAAAAAAGAAAAACTTAATGTCGCCCCGCCTAAACAGCAAACAAATGCAGCTGTCGTTTTAAAACAAGCTGGAAGACCGCCTAAAACCAAATGCTGCAGCTAAACAGGATGTGGAAACAGAGTGGAGAGCCCTAAAGGACATAATTTTCAACACTGCTATGGAAATCCTGGGTCCAACCTCCCGAAAGCATAAAGACTGGTTTGATGAAAATTCTGAAGAAATCAACCAACTGCTGGCCGAGAAACATCTTCTCCTCAAGGCACGTTTGAATGACCCGAAGTCAACATAAAAAAGATGCCTTCAATAACATTCGGAGATTAATGCAGCAGAAATTTCGGCACATGCGGGACTCCTGGGTGAGCAACAAAGCTGATGAAATTCAGGCTTTGCTGACAGACATAATAAGAAACACTTCTACGACTCCCTGAAAGCTGTCTACGGTCCTCCATCACCAGGCATAGTTCGCCTCCTCAGTGCAGATGGAAGAACATTGGTCACCGATAAGAAAGAAATCCTTCAACGCTGGGCAGAGCATTTCAGCACCATCTTAAATACAACTTCCTTCTTCGATGATGAAACCATCAACTGCCTTCCTCAAGTTCCCACTAATGATACACTTGATGACCTGCCAACCATAGTGGAAACTAAACAAAGCCATCCAGAACTTTCCAGTGGTAAGGCGCCTAGTCCTGACTCCATCCCAGCAGAGATATGCAAGGCAGGTGGGCCGGTCCTAATAGAGCAGCTTCACCAAGTCTTTACAAACATATGGGTGCACGAGACCATGCCACAAGAATTCAATGAATGAATCACCCAACAAAACGAGAAGTAGATTGTGAGCTTTACTAAAACACGACTACAAGAGACAAATTGGACGTTGCGGCCAAAGCCTTCGTCAGTACAGGACAAACAAATACAAACCGACACAAACCTACATGAAACACACTATGACAATATAAAACTAATTAAAGGTACTTATCTGAATCCCTTGCTTGGAAAGACTGACACGCGTAGGGCTGGCAGTGGATTAATAGACCGGATGTATGGTACACGGGTCAAAGGTCAAGCGGGAGGGGAGTGGGGTGGAGAAGCGCCCATGTGGGCGAAAAAGTGAAAATTAGGACCGGCAAAGATGTCACGGACGCAGTTCACAATTAGCAATTCTCGTTAAGCGCTCGAAACACAGCTGCGGAAGATTACATTGTGTTGGTCCTCACAGAGGGGCATGAGTCGCGGTCGTTCAGAAAACGATGGCAAAACACCGAACGCAAACCTGCCAAGAAAGTTGACTGCGACGTCCTATAAAGGACCTGCACGTACCTAGATGGTGGACTGTAAGCTAGGGGCTGGGGTTAGGAAGTTAAATGAAGCTGTGTTGGACATTGAGGCCGTGAGGGGAGAGTGTGCCCAACTGGAAGATGAGGCGGTGTTCCAATGTCTTCCGATCCCGTTCGTGGGATGCGCATGATTTGATGGCCGCGACCTGTATGACGGCCACGCCACGGTGGTCAGGACTGTTGAAATGCATGGATACTGGTTTGTGGGTGCCGCTGGTGATATCAGAAAGATGTTGTCTAAATCTGTCACCAAGACGTAAGCCTATCTCACCGACATATCTCATGTCGCATCGTGTGCAGGTAATCGCATAGATGACGTTGCGACTGATGCATGAGAAACCCTCACGGATATGGAAGGTCGTCTTAGGGAATGTCAGACTCTGGGTTTGAAGTACGTGTGGGCAGGTCTTGCAACGCGATCGAAGACAAGCCACGGTGCCAGGAAGAGACTTGTGGGGTTGGGGTAGACTGCTATGGACAAGCACATCCCTGAGGTTACGATCCCGCCTATACGCCACCAGAGAGGCCTCTGACTTGTGGTCGGGTCCGCCCGGAGAATGGATAGATGTCTCAAGAGGATATTCTTGGCAGCAATATTGTAGGGATGGTAAGTAAGTGAGAGGACAGGTCTATTATTTCGTGGTTTCGGCCTGGAGGAGAAATCCTCAGTGCGACTGATAGACTGGCAGCGGTGAAGAGCTGTAAATAGAACATTCTCAGGATAGCCTCGAAGGCGAAAGAAATCAAGCATTTCTTTATTCTTTAAGCACATGACTTTTGCGTATTAAATATATGTTAATTGACACATGGGTTCGTGGAGAGACTGGCCACTTATCTGTCCATGCACCCAAGCTTTCACATTGTGATCGCTCCATCACATTAGAGGCCCATAGCAGGAAACTGCTTGGGGATGGGGTTTATTTTTGGTGGTAATATCTAATCATTCTGGTGTTTGATTTAATTACGATACAATCATCATGTGGCATGAAAACATGTTTCGCCGACTCACACGATCACCAGAGTCGTGGATCAGCTCAGTGTTCTTATCTCTACCATGCCACGTGACCAAGCCATCCAAATATTTATTTTTCTATCTTCTTCTTGTTCTTTCCCCCCTCAATCTTGCCAGTTGTCACAGATTCTTTAATGTATTTCTTCACATAACGTGCGCAACAAGCTGTGACTGTCTACGTCTAATTCTCTAATCAGTTTACGGTTTCCATTTGTAACTTGCAAGACTTGGGTTTTCTGTCTGTACATTGTATTCTTTGCATTTTTCAGAAACCACATTTCCACTGCCATTAGATGTTTGTCAGATTGTCTGCTTATTGTCCATGTTTCACATCCATACAAAAGTACAGGTTCTATGTAGCACTTCAACACTTTTTTTTCTCATTGTAACTGACATCATTTTATTGGTAAATATGTTTTCCATCTTGCAAAAAGCTACCTTTGCCATAGAATTACGATTTCATTTTCCTATCAGTTATTCCTTAACTTGTTCGTGTTGCGCTTGAATGTTTAATTTATTATCTTTTCATCTAATAAAGAAACAAATAGCCCGCATGTTCTTATGTTATAGTCATAGTCTTTGTCAATATGTTTCTTCCTTTCTCCTCTTCGTTTTATCACCATCATAATTCTTTTCACCGTTTCATTGGTTGAATTATATCCTCATAGAGTCGGTGCTGAGGATAAAAAGAAGTTCCTAGGGTTTTATATCGACAGTTAACGGACGGTGTTTTGTGCAGGAGAGCCTGGCAAATGATACCACAAAATCTAGAGCAGTGGTTCTCAACCGGTGGGGAGTTCTCCACAAGGGGGGAATTTTAGGGTTTCCGGGGGGTGGGGGTGGGGGTGGGGGGGGGGGGGGGGGAGGGGGGGGGTTTAAGATAATTTCAAGAACGCGTTAATACAAGAACCGATTACTTGATATTGTTTCCCTTCATACTTTACTGTTCTGTACGTCTCAGTCAGTCAGTCAGTCAGTCAGTCAGTCAGTCAGTCAGTCAGTCAGTCAGTCAGTCAGTCAGTCAGTCAGTCAGTCAGTCAGTCAGTCAGTCAGTCAGTCAGTCAGTCAGTCAGTCAGTCAGTCAGTCAGTCAGTCAGTCAGTCAGTCAGTCAGTCAGTCAGTCAGTCAGTCAGTCAGTCAGTCAGTCAGTCAGTCAGTCAGTCAGTCAGTCAGTCAGTCAGTCAGTCAGTCAGTCAGTCAGTCAGTCAGTCAGTCAGTCAGTCAGTCAGTCAGTCAGTCAGTCAGTCAGTCAGTCAGTCAGTCAGTCAGTCAGTCAGTCAGTCAGTCAGTCAGTCAGTCAGTCAGTCAGTCAGTCAGTCAGTCAGTCAGTCAGTCAGTCAGTCAGTCAGTCAGTCAGTCAGTCAGTCAGTCAGTCAGTCAGTCAGTCAGTCAGTCAGTCAGTCAGTCAGTCAGTCAGTCAGTCAGTCAGTCAGTCAGTCAGTCAGTCAGTCAGTCAGTCAGTCAGTCAGTCAGTCAGTCAGTCAGTCAGTCAGTCAGTCAGTCAGTCAGTCAGTCAGTCAGTCAGTCAGTCAGTCAGTCAGTCAGTCAGTCAGTCAGTCAGTCAGTCAGTCAGTCAGTCAGTCAGTCAGTCAGTCAGTCAGTCAGTCAGTCAGTCAGTCAGTCAGTCAGTCAGTCAGTCAGTCAGTCAGTCAGTCAGTCAGTCAGTCAGTCAGTCAGTCAGTCAGTCAGTCAGTCAGTCAGTCAGTCAGTCAGTCAGTCAGTCAGTCAGTCAGTCAGTCAGTCAGTCAGTCAGTCAGTCAGTCAGTCAGTCAGTCAGTCAGTCAGTCAGTCAGTCAGTCAGTCAGTCAGTCAGTCAGTCAGTCAGTCAGTCAGTCAGTCAGTCAGTCAGTCAGTCAGTCAGTCGCATGTCCTATGCAGAACCTCACTCCCATAACAACTTTCCGGAAAACCTCTCGATCATAAGCAAGATGTCCCGCGTCCGATACACTCATCTGGAGATCATCCCCCACATCCTGCACCCATCTTCTCTTTGGCCTTCCTCTTCCTCTCTTCGCAGGCATATACCCCTCCATTATTGTTCTCTCCAAACTTTCGTGACGTTTCAAGTGACCAAAAATATTTCAATTTTCTTTGTTTTGTCGTCTTTAATAGCCAACCTTCTTCAACATTCAGCTCTTGAAGTATGGATGCATCTGTTATTTTCTTTACCCAAGATATTCTTAGAACCCGTCTGGAACATTTATATTCAAAGGCATTTATGCACTCTTCCCCAGTGTTATTTGATCTGCCTGGCCTGGGGGTCTCGCCACCAGATCTCTTTCTTATTATGTTTTCTGTCATATTTGTTATGGTTTCTTGACAAGTTTTGCAGAAGGTAGTTTGCCATTGCTTTCTTTCTGGGCAGTGGCTGTACTAGTCGGTGGCCATAGCCATTGTCTCTACTGATGAGATCATCTGCCTATCGCCGCAGAGTGCAAGACCATAACCAACAACAATCTGTCGGCTGCTCTTACAATCCATCCACCACCTGCTTATGGCTTCACGTAACCCTGATTTGGGGGCTAAACGGGTACTCCACCTTGCCCAAGGGTGTCCCGTAGTCTAACGGAGGAAAGGCGGCGCCTTAATCTCCTTTGATAGAGGATACCCCTACCCCGCTAACCGGCTGTACGTTTCACCCTTCTGAAATTCATTTTATAAAGTAAATAGACCCACAAATCACGTTTTTTGTGGACGTCTAGACTTATTTTAGTATGTGCTATTAAATTTAGCTTCCATTTTTACGTATATTGTGTAGGGGCGGAGCGGGGGGATTTTTAGGTAGGAAATATGAAAGGGGGGAATGACGTTCTGGAAAATATGGTGAAGGGGGACACCACTGATCTAGAGTGAGAATGGAGGAAGCGGAAATCACAGCGGTTGTCCGTTGGCTGGAGGTCAAACGGCACACACATCTCGAGATTATAACGGACTCACAGAGCATGCTGAGAAATGTGAAGACAGACATGCTTTGTGCAGACTGTCATGCTTCAGTTCAAATATCAAAGATAGGGAGCATTTGTATCTTTCTCCTAGGAGATTCTGCTGTGGTGGGAAATGAACAGGCGTATAGACTGGCTAGGTTTGCACCTTTGGATGAGGTATTGGTGCATGATAAGGCAGATGCCCTGTTTGGATCATGTGTATAGTGTGGAAGAACGGATAAATTATCATAGCCTAGAGAGAATGGTACTACAAGGCGTGACCAGAGGATGTGACCAACACTCAGTACTCCGAGACAAGGTCAGATGGGCAGATAATCAGACTGCAACTTGTACAGTTAGTATTTAAACTCTTCGATGACTGTTGAAGTTGAGGCAGGCAGGCAAGCAGGCAGGCAGGCAGACAGGCAGGCAGGCAGACAGGCTGGCAGACAGACAGATAAAGTGATTTCAATCGGACAAACAGAGCAAAGAGATAACAACACTGATGACCTCACTATAGTAGAATTTCACATCAGTCTTCTTCCCCGTATCCGATCTTTGTGCTAAACCCAGTTACGAATCTTGAAAGCATCACGCTTTGTTCTGAGACTCTGATCGAGTCTATGAAAACACAACACCTGCGTGGCTTTGAATTCCTGCACGACTGCCCTTCTTTTTACAGAAAGGTTTGCCTACTGTCAGAGATCAGCAAACTTCCGTGTTTTTTCTTGCACCCTTAGAGACCTCTATCATGTTAAAACACCTTTCTCACTAACTGAATAAGGATGGGGTTAAAATGTTAGTATTGAAATTACTGTGCCATAACAAAAATGAAGAATCGGCTATTTAGAGAAATAAATGGATTCTCGGAGCAAGCATGTCTTTAAGTGATAAAAAGAAGCTTAACAATTCAATGGTTAATCTGCCAGTCTGTTGTATTATAGTATGCAGATCAGGAGATCGGGTATGTCAGGTGAGAAGTGAACTAGGCAGGCAAAACACATACATTTGTATGTTTTAGTTATTAATAAAGTGAAAGAGAAAGAAATTAGAAGGAAGTAAATATCAGTAGTAGTAGTAGCAGCAGCAGCAGCAGCAATAGTACTAGCAGTAGGAGCAGCAGCAGCAGCAGCAATAGCAGCAGCAGTAAAGATAATAGTTTCCGTAGCAACAACAGCAACAATAATCCTAGTAAAGGAAGTCAAGTGCCTCGTATAGACACTCCTTGAGGCCTACCAGGCATATGGTAAAATATACATGCAATTTGTCTCGAAGCAGTTTCCTGTTATTGGCCTTTACAAGGGCCATCACATGTTGAAGGCCTCAATGCACGGAGAAATAGGTGGTCAGTCTTTCTCCTCACTTAGCAGGCGATGGGCCCAGCTATAGAACCCTCGTCCGACCGTCATTGTGAAATTATCAGTGCAGTTCCTTATCAATTTCGCTAAAGCATCCCAGGCATATGGTGCTAGGTCGTATATTTTGTAGAGCTGACACACTCGAGAGATGATGTCAATGCCACGCAGGCCACCTGCATATCTCAGTATCCTAATACCCATCAAGGCTGGGTGGACCCACGATTGCAGGTCAGTTTTATAGATTCACCTCGGTGGGGATTCAAACACAATACCGCCGGTCCGACAGGCAAGCATGCTAGTTACAGCGCTACCGACACTCCCATAGTAATAGTAATCTCATCTAATCTTGTTCCTCTTGTACCTTGCGGTGTCGAGGTGAAGCACAAACAGCGGGAGAGTACCCGTTTGGGATTTAATATATCGAGATTCCCGTGGACTCTTGTTATTTCCTCTCTCCATCGTTTTCATGGTCGGCCTCTTCTCCTGGTTCCATTGTAATAGTTTTTTTGTTTTGTTTTTTTTCATATCCTTTACAGGACATTGCTGTCAACACCAGCATCTTTCAGCTGTATGTTGATTTCTTGGCAAGATTACGCTCAGTAGTTTGCCATAGCTTTCTGAGCGGCCGGCTCACATACCCCGTAAGTTATCGATGCGATTCGAACCACCGCTGATTCTTACCGTCATCACGTTAACCCACGAGAGTATACGAGATTACGGAGAAAAGTCATAACCTCTAAGCCACGAAGCCGGCATTGTAATAATATGTTTATAAAAATGTTTCACTATGTAAATATTAAGAAATCAGCACATCACGATCTGTCTGCACATCTGGCGATATGTCTGATTGCAATAATTGGCGTGGTATCACTCTATTATCAGTACCAGGAAAACTTTTTTGTAGCATGTTACTTGAGAAATTGAAAAAGGCGATAGATGAAAGGCTCAGAGAAGAACAAGCAGGCTTCAGACCAAAACGGTCATGCATAGACCACATTTTCACCCTCAGAATAATCATTGAAGACTCCGTAGAATTCCAGTCGAAATTAATCACCAACTTTGTCGACTTTCAAAAAGCCTTCGACAGCATCCACCGTCCTTCACTTTGGAATCTACTTAACATCTATGGTTTTCCTACCAAATATACCAACGTCATAAAATCTTTCTACAAAGAGACACGTTGCTGGGTAAGAACAGAAACAGGCAACTGACTGGTTCTCAGTCGAAACAGGAGTGAAACAGGGTTGTGTCTTATCACCGATGCTTTTTGGAATAGCTATCGATTGGGTCATGCGCAAATGCACAAACAACACAAATATGGGTATCCATTGGGTTGACAAAATTCTAGAAGACCTGGACTTTGCCGACGACATAGTTCTTTTGAGTTCAACACACCCGGATGCCCAAGAGAAAATAAACCACCTCCAAAATGTTTCAGGGCAAATTGGTCTCCAAATTAACACCACAAAACCAAAGACTATTGATCTTACCAACAGTTCAGATAACACCAAATTGAACAGCTACGTTCTTGAAAAAGTCAACAGCTTCACATACCTAGGAAGCAAAATGACATCTACAGGGGACTCAACGCCAGAAATATCATCTAGAATCGCACTGGCATCTAATGCCTTCAATAAACTGTCAAACATCTGGAAGTCAAAGACACTCAGCAAACACACAAAACTTAAAATCTTCAACTCTTGTGTGATTCCAGTGTTAACGTATGGATGTGAAAGTTGGAAATCAACGGTAGCTTTAGATAAAAAATTAGACAATTTTGAGAAGAAATGTCTTAGAAGACTTCTAAACATCCACTGGACAGACTTCAGAACCAATTCGCAAATAAGACAGACAAGAGACTAAGCAAGAGACAGTATCCAATTTCATA
The DNA here is from genome assembly GCA_014155875.1 of Cepaea nemoralis. Taxonomy (NCBI): domain Eukaryota; kingdom Metazoa; phylum Mollusca; class Gastropoda; order Stylommatophora; family Helicidae; genus Cepaea; species Cepaea nemoralis. Next base: position 56,107 of record JACEFZ010006780.1, read on the forward strand.
AGAAGACGCCGTTGGAACTACATCGGCCATGTACTCAGAATGGACAAGACAAGATTCCCCTACCAAGCCCTCATATGGTCACCGGTAGGGAAAAGAAAACGGGGAAGACCAAGAGAGACCCTGCGTAGAACCATCATTAGAGAAGGCTCATTCAATGGCCAAGTAAATATCCAAGATCTACAACAGGTAGCAGCGAACCGCCAGGCATGGAGAGACAGGACTTCTGCCCTATGCGCCGCCTTAGGCTCAAGAGGAAAGACTAACTAACATCACGATCAACGTTTGCTGTTCTACGCTGCATTGTGTGTTCCATTCATGTCTTGCGACTTATTTCACGTTGTTACACACATCACGCGTCGACCTAGATCTCCAGTGGGTATTGTGTTCAGGATTTAAACACGCACCCCAAGGTTATAATTGCAAAGCAAACACAACTCAGTTTTAGCCTATCCAAACTTTTCTATAAAAGGAATAACATGATTTCACGCAATGTATGATGTGAAAGTTCGGTAAAGGAAAATGCATGATTTCACTCAACATAGGATGTGACAGTTCGGTAAAGCGCCCGTCTACATGTCCTGATGAGAGTTGGGTATATGGTACTAGGGCCATATTTGTATAGACAAATCGGCTCTTGGTTGTGGCATTATTTCCCAGGATATTGTCTGGTGTCAACTGTAGGCTGGGACTACCTGGGAGCACAGATCACGTTTTCTAGTGGTGGTTGTTATAGTAGTAGCAGTTGTGATGCTGGTGTTTGTATAGTAGTAGCAGTTGTGATGCGGTGTTTGTATAGTAGTAGCAGTTGTGATGGTGGTGTTTGTATAGTAGTAGCAGTTGTGATGGTGGTGTTTGTATAATAGTAGTAGTTGTGATGGTGGTGTTTGTATAGTAGTAGCAGTTGTGATGGTGGTGTTTGTATAGTAGTAGCAGTTGTGATGGTGTTGTTTGTATAGTAGTAGCAGTTGTGATTGTGGTGTTTGTATAGTAGTAGTAGTTGTGATGGTGGTGTTTGTATAGTAGTAGTAGTTGTGATGGTGGTGTTTGTATAGTAGTAGCAGTTGTGATGGTGATTTCTGTATAGTAGTAGCAGTTGTGATGGTGGTGTTTGTACAGTAGTAGCAGCAGCAGCAGTAGTAGTAGTAGTAGTAGTAGTAGTAGTAGTAGTAGTAGTAGTAGTAGTAGTAGTAGTAGTAGCCAGCAGCAGCAGTAGTAGCAGCAGCAGCAGTAGCAGTAGTAGCCAGCAGCAGCAGTAGTAGCAGCAGCAGCAGTAGCAGTAGCAGCAGCAGCAGTAGCATTAGTAGTAAGGAACTCAAACACATATCCACCGGGCCGCAGCTGTTAAAACACATGTAGATGTGTTTGCCCTGTGGTGTTTTACAATACAGTATACCACCATGGGCGCGCCTCTGTGGCGCAGTGTGGCTAGCACTCTTGCCTCTCGACCCCAATGGTCGAGTCTACACGGAATGGGATGTCTGTTTTTTCGCCCAGGTGGACCCAGCCTACAACGGGAACCAGGGCATGCCATGGGAAGTAAAGGCGGTCGTTGTGATACTGACCACATCACTCGCCGTGTGCCGATTGGTTTATACAAATGTGGGGCTTGCACCACATGTAATGTACACACCAGGGCGTGTAAACGGGTGCTTGACTTTACTTTTCCCAAACCCATTTCTATTTTTAAATCTCATCACACCGTATGTTGCTTAGTTTTCACTTTGTATTGTATTGCCCTTCCGGCTGGGCAAAACTTCCTGCGTGTTATGTTCTCTTCTCATCTCATCAGGTTCCTCTTGTAACTTTCGGTGTCGAAGTGAAGCATACACAGCGGGAAAGTGCCCGTGTATGGGCTTCGTATATCGAAATTCGTATGGACTCTTTAATTCCCTCTGTCCATCGTTTACGGGCCGGCCTCTTCTTCTGCTTCCGTCTGGTCTGTACATCATTGCCTGTTGTTGTATATTGTTAGTTGGTAATCTAATTGCCCGTTTAACTTGGGCTCCGGAGGTCGTGGGTTCAATTCCGGGCCGCGTCCTTCGGTTCACGAGTTATATTTTTCGGAGACTCCTGTGGGTCGTTGCTAGAGAGCTACGGAGTTTGTGCTTTGTGCGACGCTTTCCGCGCTGCGGAAAGAGACCGAGCCATATGGGATAAAACCCGGTGCAATGAAGACGACCCTGTCGACTCTTAAGCGACTTTTTAATCTAATTGCATGGCCAAACCATTTAACTTGCTGTTTTCTGATGAAATCTAGCGCTGCTGTAACACCAACTTTAGTCCTAATTTCTTCATTTCTGATTGTCTCTCTGCTTCTGCTTCTGCTTCTTCTTCTTCTGCGTTCATCCAGAGTTTTTTTTTTTTTCGGATGTGATTGCGTTGTGCCTGTTTACAGCAAAGCTGCGTTCTTGCGCCGTTAGGCCGACACATCCGACTTCTGCGGGCATTTGTTGACCGGGTTAACCATCCCGGGGGTCTCTCTGCTTGATACATTGGGTATTCTTCTTAGGAATCTCATTTCTCTAGTGATTTTTCTTTTCTCTCTCGTTTTTTTTTTAAATTTTAAATCAAGAGTGCTTTCTTAGTAATTATTGATACATGTTTGTTCTTTAGCATTGGTGCCACTTGTCAAATGAGTTGGTTTGCCTTATTGCGTCTATTTCCGATCTCGTCTTCTGATTTAACATTTGAGGATCTTATACTTCCTAAGTACTTGAGGCTCTTTACTTGACTTAAGGGGTGTTCTTCTAGATGAATTCTTATTGTTCTTTCTTCGTTGGTTATAGTCACTACTTCTGTTTTAATTATACCTATTTTCATGTTATATTCCATACACACTCCGTTCAGACTATTTATGTGGTCTTCTTATTTTGATTCTGATTTTGCTATTAGTGCTTGATTGTCCGCAAATATGAGTTCTTTATTGGCGTGATTTGCCGTTGGTTCTTCTTCTGTGTTCTGTTCTTCATGCGATGTTGTTACGTTGTCTCTTTGGTTGGTTTCTTTACTTATGCTGTCTATATAGGTTATGAACACGAGGGGGGACAGGACACAACCTTGTCGTATTCCGGTTCTTGTGGTGATGGGTTCTGAGTATCATCCATTTGTTCTTACCGTGCATTCACTTTTGTTGTATAAGCTTATACATAAGTTTTTTATATGTGTACTCACCCCATATCATTTAAGGATTTCTCAGCGCTTGTTTCTATCTACTCTATCAAATGTTTTTTCTTGGTCGACACAGGCTAAGTAGAGTATTTCATGACATTACATTCATTTTTCTATTAGTTCTCTAAGAGCAAAGATGGCATCCGCGCGTCCTTTGTTTTTCCTAAATCCAAGTTGTGTTCCGCTTTGCTGGGGTTCTATTATCTTCTTCTGCGTTCATCCGGAGTGTTTTTTTTTCCAGACGTAATTGCGTTGTGCCAATTTTATTTGCACCCTTAGGCCGGCACATCCGACTTCTGCGGGCGTTTGTTGACCGGGTTAGCCTTCCCGGGTCTTTCGAAGGGCTTTCGACTCACACTGTTGTGATGCCGTCCACATCCCAGCTGGTAAAGTTAGAACGGCCGAAGACATCACGTTCAGCCCTCAAGGGAAGGCAGAGGCAAACCATGGGCATTATCCGCCATCCAGGGAGGCTTCCATAATTGCAGATAAGATACACAGCGCTCTCACCCAAGGAATCGCCACGTCTTGCATATGGCTGCTCACTTCCTCACTTCAATATATTTGGCCTTTGGATTCTATTATAGGTCGTAGTCTTTTCTCTAGAATTTTGCAGTGTTTTTTCCCCGTATGACTCAAAAAGGAAATGCCACTGTATTGCGTGCAGTCTCTTTCACTGCCTTTGTGTTTCCAAATTGGGATATTCATCACGCTTCCCCAGTCTTGTGGTGGCTGTTGTTCTTTCAAACATGGTTAAATAGTCTATGTAGCCATGCTGTTCCTACTTCTCTTGCTGCTTTAATTAGTTCATTTGGTATTTGTCTTGTCCCGATGATTTATTCAGTGGAGCGAATCTTATGGCTTCTCTAATTTCTTTTTAGTATGTCTGATTCTAGTTCTTCAATGACATCTGTGTCAGTTTCTAGGATTCCTGTGTCATCTGATGGATTATTGAGAAGTTGTTAGAAATACTGCCTCCATCTTTTTATGAGTAGGATTCGTTTTTGTTAACTTATCGGTTTTCCCTTTTCGCTGTTAATTATTTCAGTTGCGTCAAAAGGATCTGTTCTAGTTCTCACTGCACTAATATTTTTGTTGAAGTTTCTAGTTGCTTCATTGTAGTTTTTATTTAGGTTTTCTCCATATTCTTGCCAGTCTTTTTTTGTTTTTCTCTCTTTGTTATTCTATTCGCATTTCTTATTGCTATTCTATATTCGATGTAATCAGTAGTTCCTGTTTGCTTTTCACCCACTTATCACACTTTTCCTTTTTGTCTTTTACAGCTGTCTTTACTTCGGCGTTCCACCAACTTGTTATTGCTATATCCGTGTTTTTCGTTTTTTAATGGTCCCACATGTTATTTTTGCAGTGTTTAAAATACTTGATTTGAACATCTTCCATTCTTCTTCCATCGTTTTTCTTTCTATAGGTAGTTTTACAAAGATCTCGTTTAATTCGGTCTCATAATTTCCAATTACTGTCTCGTCTTTGAGATTTTTTAAGTTTACTAATTCGCAAGGTATGTTTCTTCCCTTGGTCTTTCCTTCCTTCTATTGGTTCTTACTGTGGTAATGACTGCTTTGTGGTCTGTATTAATACTTAAGTTGGGCACTGCCCTTGCATCGGATATATTTCTCTTTCTGTTGTTTCTTGTTAATGTGAAATCAATTTGGAGTTTGATGTCTAGATCATTCCATTTATACTAGGTGTATATGTGTGAGTCTTTGTGTTGTAAAAAAATGTGTTTGTTATAAAGAGGTCTTGTTGAGTGCATAGCTCTATCAGTCTAATCCCATTATTATTTATTTCATTGTGTTGGTCTCCAAATGCTCCATGAGGTTTCTCTATATCCTTTCTGTTGTGTGCTAGTCTCCCATAATTATGATGTTTCTTGCTTCTCTATTTGAAGTATATCGTAGATGTCTTCGAAAAATTCCTCACACTCTTGATCTTTGTTGTTTGTGTTACATGGTGCATATATTTATACATAAGCAGTAATTGTCTGTTCTTTTATTCTCATTGTTATAATTCTTTTCTGATATGTATTTTATAAATAATATTTTACTTGCTAGCCTAGGTTTGCTTGCTTGCTTGCTTGCGTTCGCTGGCTGTGAACTCCAGACATCCTGTTGCTGAGGTTTGTGTGAGTATCCGTTGTCCCAAGTCTGGCGTATTGGTGTGCAGACTGATGGTTCCTCGCCGTACAGGCAGACACTCTCCGACTTCGGAGGATAGCCCAGGTTTAATTACTATTCCTACACCGCGTCTTGAACTTTGTTGTTGTTCCAATCCGGAGTAGTTAAACGTATAACTTTGGTAGTTCTCCTTGCATCCCCTCCCTTTTATTCTGGTGCCCGCTATTCCCGTGAGTCCAAATTTCCTCTTTGCCATAATGGTCTTACGTTTCAAAAAATTTGGGATGGCTGCTGCATCGAAGGACTGTGCACGTATGGGAATGTCCAAAATGCAATGAAGTCATTCGACGTAACATAACATAACGTAACATACTCTTTCATTCATTCAGTAGCATGTCCTTTGCAGAATCTAGCTCCCATAACAACCTTCCGGAACACTTCTCGATCATAAGCAAGATGTCCCGCGTCCGATACACCCATCTGGAGATCATCCGCCACATCCTGTATCCATCTTCTCTTTGGCCTGCCTCTTCCTCTATTTCCAGGCATATACCCCTTCATTATTGTTCTCTCCAAATTCTCGTGACGTTTTAAGTAACATTATGGGAAGTGGAAATGGGTTTCTGGGGGAAATGCAGAGAGGACTATAAACGGACAGAAAAATAATTGAGCAAGCCCTACAAGAAAAATATGAAAACTGTAAATTTGTACGAGAACATATTGTGAACGATCAAGATTTTTTGAGGCACGTTATGAGAAGTTAGTTAGTTAGTTAGTTAGTTAGTTAGTTAGTTAGTTAGTTAGTTAGTTAGTTAGTTAGTTAGTTAGTTAGTTAGTTAGTTAAGTTGTTTGTATATCCTTTATAGTACGTAGCAGTCAACTCCAGCATTTTTGGCTGTTCTCGATTCCTGGGCAGGTTTACTTACAGTAGTTTGCTATTTATTTCTGAACGATGTGATAAGAAATAAACTGAAGAAAAACTATTAATGACAGCTGGCAAGATTGATGGGAAAAGAGCAAGGGGTGGACGAGGGATACATATCCGTATGGCTTGGCCACATTTCATAATCGTGAAAAAAACACAGACCTGATACAAGACTGTCTGGCGATCGTGTGAGATGACGGACTATGACAACCCAAGCTTATCGGCACGGCTCATGATGACGGTTAACATAAGAAAACATAATATTCTTTATTTCCATGAATCCAGCAGAGGGCATAGATTCTTACATAACTGGAAACACGTAGGAGTTAATATCAGGCTAAATTAGTGTTAACAGACGTCCCGCTTTTCCGGTTTTTTAATGACATAATTCAGTGTCCATAAAAATGCTTTCGGGGCGCCCGATTTAATTTTCTTGTCAAATGAAAGATTCAATTTCAGGCAAACCAAAGAAGTAGAAGGAGAGAAAGAGAGGTTTAATTCAATCAAAATCTTTGTCGACTTTCATTAAGTATAAATGTTTAATTGGGAAAATGTCCGCGCCCGCAAATGTAGTAGTTTGTTTTCACTGTCTTGTGGTCAATGTGGTTAATCGGCTTCCGTCTGTTGTGACCTGTACATAATTAGATTCAAGCTAATCTGGAGACACAGATCGCTCTGCGAAAAGAGAGCAAATGGGATAAAATCCGGTGCAATGAAGTCGACCCTCTTGGCTTTAACCCCTCCCCCCCCCCCCCCCCCCCCCCCCACATAAAAAAAATTTTAAGTGACGTGTAACATCTTTGATTCATTTTATGCTTAAGAGAAATGGCCTGGTTTATCAGATACACAATCTGACAATCCTAGGCTAAATGTTATTTGTTAATCAGTTACATTTTCTCTACAGTTCTCTTTAACTGATCCAGTATTTAAAAAAAAAAAACCTGTTATCTACTGCCTATAGTACCTTGCAGCGTAGGGCAGGGGGGAAGGGGGGGGTCTTGAGCCTGAAGATTTAAGGCCGCCTGGCTAGTACAGTCACTGCGAACTGTGCAGGTTAGAGCTTTCTTTTTACCACCAACAGAAAAAATCCACACCTAACCGGGGATTCGAATCTGGGTCTCCTGGAGGAGAACCCGGAGTTCTTAGCCATTCGACCAGCCGCTCCCCCTGATTCTCTGCCGAAGGATAATATATCGCCAAATGTGACCTCTGAATTTGACAGACGGGCAATATGTCGCCATACTAGGATCATCGTGTGATTTGTTTCGTTTCGCGATATATTCCGCAATTTCAATGCTCAGTGAACGAAAATGTACATTGCAATACTTGTTCATTTGATTGTGCACCATATTTGGCCGAAACCTACTTTCAGTTTGGCACTGAATCAGTTAACTTTGTAACGACTCATTACACTGCCAACAGATGAGAATGTTTAAGTGCGTGAAACCTCCGAGCCGTGCAGACCTCCATTGATAACTATATTTAATCTACATATTTTCAGACGTTGCAGTTTCAATATATGCACAGTTGAGCTGACTAGTAGCGAGAACGTGTGTGAATCTCCAGTTTGGCATGATGTCACACTGGCAGACGATGTTCATCTATTTCCTGTTCCTGTTCTGCCCCACAGAGGTTGGCTCACAGTCTGTAACCATGGGTAACAGTTTGTTTTTCCGCCATTAATGATAATGTTTATATACAGACACTGAATGACACAATAACAATAATACGACAAGTAAAAATTGCATTCTATCAAATGAAGAACGTTTTGTGCAATATATCATTGCCCTTCCAAGTTATAAAGAGAGTTCTTGCACGTTACATAGAACCAACTTTAACATACGACTGCGAATCCTAGAAAATAAGTAAACAGGCGAAAAAATCTCCGGAAGCCTTGGAGATGTGGTTTTATAGAAGAATGCTGAAAATTAATTGGACAGCCAAAATGGGCAATCTGGACATTGTGAGGGAAGAAAAGTCGCAAGTCACAAACATCAGAAAGAAGCAGTCATCGTGTGTGTGTGTGTGTGTGTGTGTGTGTTTGTGTGTGTGTGTGTGCGCGCGCGCGCGTGCGTGCGTGCGGGCGGGCGGGGCACGCGTGCGCGCGTGCGTGCGTGCGCGCGCGTGCGTGCGTGCGTGCGTGTTTTTTTGTTTTTTTTTTTGGTGACGTTATGAGAAGACACAAACTGGCACATATCTTGACAGCTGGGACGATTTGTGGAAAGAGATAGAGGAAGACAGCGGGCAAATATTCTTGACAGTCTTGTGTTTAATTTAGTTTTAGTTTAGTCGTTGGATCAACATCACGGCACACGGTTTAACCCATAAGTGCTCCGTTTTCTTCCTAACTCAAATCTGATTCTGTAGAAACTCAGCTCAATGCACGAACTCCGTTGCATCGGCGAGGATCCTCAAATACTTTGGGTAGATTTTTAACTCGAAATTTTGCCCGGGCAGCGCCGTTAGGCTACTCTTTTTCGATTTCCAACTGCCAAGGGATGTTTTACGTGCGCAACAATACACACGGGCGTCCGATCTCACTACCCAGAGACCAGGGGAAATTTTATTACTGGAAGTCCAGGTGGATATTTTAAATAAATCCCGGTCCTTACTGGGGCCTGAACCCGGGACCTCCAGCACTCGAGGCGGACACCATACCTCGAGACCACTCAGCCCCAAGACAATCTTGTGTCATGGCACGGAAGGGAGTCAACTCACGAACTGATCCATGCAGTCGGAGATCACAATTTGTGGAGGGGCATGATCGCCCACGCCAGCCTGCAAGGCACTGGATGATGATGATGATGATGAAGTAAAGGAACATATACAACGCTCAAGCAAATGGAACTTTTACTTCCCAAGACATTTCCTGATTTAGGCTGGGTCGACCTGGGAGCCTTAGTATGTTGTAAACATTCGAAACTGCCCTGATGAGGATTAAACACAAGACCGCCGGTACGGCAGGCGAGCGTCTAGTGGCTATATTACCAAAAAGGAAAAAAACTTAAAAAAGAGAATTACCAAAAGAGATCAAGGTTATGAAATAAAATACTCTGGGAACATAACTGATAGGAGCCAACTGACAGGAGCCAGGTTTAGTCCATGTCAGCACTGACTGGGGCGTGACCCCTGATGAAAATGTGACCCACGTGGGACAGTGATATACCCAAGAAAAGAGTCGAAAGGACTCAGAAAAGCCGGCAGTTTGGATCGAGATGGCAGTTTGGATCGAATTCCGGGGAGAGAGTTGAGTTGAGTTGAGTTAAGAACCGACATCACTGCACTCAGGACATTCCCATACGTGCTCCGTCCCCTCGTTCAACAGCCAGCAAAGAGTCATACTAATAATCGTTCCCATCGCTATCTATTAAAAATTCTCCTGGTCTTCCCTCTCAATTTTGAGATTCTTCTAGAACTCCAGCCGACCCCCCGCAATCTCATTCTTTCCACATATGGGTTCTCAATCTGTTCCTCCGCCTTCTCCACTTGGTCCCACAATCGAACGACCACCCCCCCCCCCCTTGTCCTTAGGCAACATACCACCAAGAGGTGCATTCCCTACTAGCCTATCAGCATGTTCATTCCCCCGTACCCCCGCATGACCAGGCAAAATATCCATACAATTCTTACAATCTGTGACCTCTGAAGCGACGATAGCCATTCCACACGAAACATTCTTTTCTCCACCTTGCTAAGGATACTCTTTGAATCCGTAATGAATACAACGTGTGTTGTAGTAGACTCCTCTAGCCACTGTAGCGAAGTGGTCAAGCCGTTTGACTCGTGCTCCGAAGGTTGTGGGTTCGATTCCGGGCCGCACCCTTCGGTTTACGAGTTAAATGTTTCGGAGACTCCTGTGGGTCGTCGCTAAAAGCTACGGAGTTCGTGCTTTGTGCGAGACTTTCCGTGCTGCGGAAAGAGACCGAGCCATATGGGATAAAACCCGGTGCAATGAAGTCGACTCTGTCACTTTTAAGCGACTTTTTTTTTTTAAGCCACCGGAATGCTGCAAATACCGAAACACCGAAATTCCTGAGCAAGACGGCTGCTTCTCCGGGGAGAGAACTTGTCGAAATCGAGAGCCGGATGTTGACGATGGTAAATCAATGTGCCGCCAAATTACGTTGCATTGTTTGACAATAATCCTAAAGTATACGTGAGTTTTAAATAATTGAATACTGTGAATCGGATTCGTTACTCTGTGAGAAATGTAGATAATATTTGGAAGAAATAACAACTACATAATTTAGAAAACTTTGTCGTTCTGCGCAGTTCTTTTCGTAAAATGTGTGTGTTTGGCGTGTTGCTGAAAAGTCAGTGACTTAAGAATGAAGAGATAGAATTTGGTTACTCATGTGGCTATGGGCAGAAATATAATGTTTAGCCAAGTGCTCCTGAAATAACATAATTTTATGTATGAGCCATGGTACAACTATAAATGACCCGGATACAATAATTATAAATGAGTCATGGTACAACATCCTACTCCGTGGCGAAGGAGGTTACGGACGCAGTTCATAATCCCAGATACCAGCGTTCTAAATACAGCTGCGGGCGCTTTGGCAACCTTGTGCTGGTTTTTAACGAAATGGTATGGGAGCCGGTCGTTCAGAAAGCAATGGCAAACTACTAAACGTAATCTTGCCAAGAGATTACAACAGCACAACATTCATGTGTTGACTGCGAATTCCTGAACAAGATATGCAACTAACGTTTAACATGGTACTGCAAATATAAATGAGCCATGGTACAACAAATATAAATGAACCATAGTACAACTATAATCAAGCAATGTGCGCTCTAAACAGCTAGAAGACTCTTGATCCCCTAATATTACTTCTCTATCAAATTAGCTCATCACACGCAGTTAAACACGACCCTAGATGCATACGACCTGACAATAACGAGAAATAGTACACCGATGAAAGAGATATCAGAAGAACTTGTGGATGGCAAGCGTGCAAAAAAAAAAAAAAACGCCGTACACAAATTATGACTCATCATCCCATCTTGTTCCTCTTGCACCTTGCTGTGTCGAGGTAACGCATAAACATATGTCGAGATTCCCATTGACTCTGTTATTCACTCTGTCCATCGTTTATATCGTCGGCCTCTTCTTCTGGTCCCGTTTGGTCTGTACATCATTGCTTGTTGTGGTATACTGTCTGTTGGTAGTCTAGTTACATGGCCAAACCATGTAACTTGCTGTTTTCTAATGAAACATAGCGCTGCTTTAACCCCCACTTTAGTCCTGATTTCATCATTTCCTTTGTTCTCTCTTCTTGATATATTGAGCATTCTTGTCAGGAACCTATTTCCGTTGTTATAATTTGTCCATTCTCTTTTTCTGTCATTGTCCATGTTTAGCACTGGTAGCATAGAGTTGGCACAAAGATTGTGTTGTAGACAAATTAGGACTGAAAATTTAAAAGATAGTTGCATTTCTTTTAAAAGACGTCCCAATCAACCCCAGCATTATTTGGCTGTTTGTAATATCTTGGCAAGTTGACGTTCAGTAGATTGCCATTGCTTTCTGAACGACCGGCACTCATACCATTGGATGAAAACCTGCGCAAGGCGGCTGCTTCTAAATCGCATGTGTGAACAGAAAATTACTAATTGCGAGCAAGGTTCGCCAAACAAAATACTTTTGGACAAATAATAATACCCTGGAGTGGCATAGTGATAATTATAGTGATAGACGACAAGTGATTAATAGTATGTATATTCACACCAACCCTATGCAACAAATGTCAAACTTGAACATGACGAATGGATACGAATGCGTGTTTTTAAACATCCGGTGTGTTGATGCCGAGGTAAGGGGTCCAACCCCTACACCGGACAGCTGGACTAAAATGTTGACCTATGGTCGTTGACTTGGAGATGTAATTACAAGTACCTCTGAAGTCGGAGTGGGTTCGCCTGATGGTGAGGGACACTTAATTGGGAAAGCTAGTTCACATGTAAAATCCAGTCCAGCACTACTAGACGTACAATGTAGTGTGTATGGACTACGCTTGAGTTCAAAGCGAGCGAACGCAAACAAAATATCAACATAATACTTACTTATCAACATCTGCGAGATGGCATGCTTGGGAAGAGCTGGTAACTTAACTATCTGAGACTGCGTAAGAAATGTTATCAGACAGACGGTGAGCAGAAGATCAAATGGTTCGGCCATCTCGTTAGTATGCAACACCATCAATTATCAGCAATGGCGCCACACCAAAGATCTGATACGAAAACAAGAGGACGGCCGAGAAGAAAATAAGTTGACATCAAAGACACTATACAGTCGCACGGAATGGCCCTATCTAGTGCTACCCATCGCGCGCTGAAAAAAATAAAATAATCCTCCCCACGACGATTTACAGCTAATGTGAATTCTGATGATGTTGACCTAACATGACATTATATATTTTCCTACCGTCTGTCTCAAGCCATTGTAACATTATGAATCAACTTGATGTTAGCTGTTACTTTACCTCTAATTGTCCCATATTGTTGTCATCCCCTCCCTCTCCTCCCACATGTTACATTATGAATCAACTTGATGTTAGCTGTTACTTTACCTCTAATTGTCCCATATTGTTGTCATCCCCTCCCTCTCCTCCCACATGTTACATTATGAATCAACTTGATGTTAGCTGTTACTTTACCTCTAATTGTTCCATATTGTTGTCATCCCCTCCCACTCCTCCCACATGTTACATTATGAATCAACTTGATGTTAGCTGTTACTTTACCTCTAATTGTCCCATATTGTTGTCATCCCCTCCCTCTCCTCCCACATGTTACATTATGAATCAACTTGATGTTAGCTGTTACTTTACCTCTAATTGTCCCATATTGTTGTCATCCCCTCCCTCTCTTCCCACATGTTACATTATGAATCAACTTGATGTTAGCTGTTACTTTACCTCCAATTGTCCCATATTGTCGTCATCCCCTCCCTCTCCTCCCACATGTAACATTATGAATCAACTTGATCTTAGCTGTTACTTTATCTCCAATTGTCCCATATTGTCGTCATCCCCTCCCTCTCCCCCCACATGTAACATTATGAATCAACTTGATCTTAGCTGTTACTTTACCTCCAATTGTCCCATATTGTCGTCATCCCCTCCCTCTCCTCCCACATGTAACATTATGAATCAACTTGATCTTAGCTGTTACTTTACCTCTAATTGTCCCATATTGTTGTCATCTCCTCCCTCTCCTCCCACATGTAACATTATGAATCAACTTGATCTTAGCTGTTACTTTACCTCTAATTGTCCCATATTGTCGTCATCCCCTCCCTCTCCTCCCACATGTAACATTATGAATCAACTTGATCTTAGCTGTTACTTTATCTCCAATTGTCCCATATTGTCGTCATCCCCTCCCTCTCCTCCCACATGTTACATTATGAATGAACTTGATCTTAGCTGTTACTTTACCTCTAATTGTCCCATATTGTTGTCATCCCCTCCTTCTCCTCCCACATGTTACATTATGAATCTACTTGATGTTAGCTGTTACTTTACCTCTAATTGTCCCATATTGTTGTCATCCCCTCCCTCTCCTCCCACATGTTACATTATGAATCAACTTGATGTTAGCTGTTACTTTACCTCTAATTGTCCCATATTGTTGTCATCCCCTCCCTCTCCTCCCACATGTTACATTATGAATCAACTTGATGTTAGCTGTTACTTTACCTCTAATTGTTCCATATTGTTGTCATCCCCTCCCACTCCTCCCACATGTTACATTATGAATCAACTTGATGTTAGCTGTTACTTTACCTCTAATTGTCCCATCTTGTTGTCATCCCCTCCCTCTCCTCCCACATGTTACATTATGAATCAACTTGATGTTAGCTGTTACTTTACCTCTAATTGTCCCATATTGTTGTCATCCCCTCCCTCTCCTCCCACATGTTACATTATGAATCAACTTGATGTTAGCTGTTACTTTACCTCCAATTGTCCCATATTGTCGTCATCCCCTCCCTCTCCTCCCACATGTAACATTATGAATCAACTTGATCTTAGCTGTTACTTTACCTCTAATTGTCCCATATTGTTGTCATCTCCTCCCTCTCCTCCCACATGTAACATTATGAATCAACTTGATCTTAGCTGTTACTTTACCTCTAATTGTCCCATCTTGTCGTCATCCCCTCCCTCTGCTCCCACATGTTACATTATGAATCAACTTTATGTTAGCTGTTACTTTATCTCCAATTGTCCCATCTTGTCGTCATCCCCTCCCTCTCCTCCCACATGTTACATTATGAATGAACTTGATGTTAGCTGTTACTTTACCTCCAATTGTCCCATCTTGTCGTCATCCCCTCCCTCTGCTCCCACATGTTACATTATGAATGAACTTGATGTTAGCTGTTACTTTACCTCTAATTGTCCCATATTGTCGTCATCCCCTCCCTCTCCTCCCACATGTTACATTATGAATCAACTTGATGTTAGCTGTTACTTTACCTCCAATTGTCCCATCTTGTCGTCATCCCCTCCCTCTGCTCCCACATGTTACATTATGAATGAACTTGATGTTAGCTGTTGCTTTACCTCTAATTGTCCCATATTGTCGTCATCCCCTCCCTCTCCTCCCACATGTTACATTATGAATGAACTTGATGTTAGCTGTTACTTTACCTCTAATTGTCCCATATTGTCATCATCCCCTCCCTCTCCTCCCACATGTTACATTATGAATGAACTTGATGTTAGCTGTTACTTTACCTCTAATTGTCCCATATTGTCGTCATCCCCTCCCTCTCCTCCCACATGTTACATTATGAATGAACTTGATGTTAGCTGTTACTTTACCTCTAATTGTCCCATATTGTCGTCATCCCCTCCCTCTCCTCCCACATGTTACATTATGAATCAACTTGATGTTAGCTGTTACTTTACCTCTAATTGTCCCATATTGTCGTCATCCCCTCCCTCTCCTCCCACATGTTACATTATGAATGAACTTGATCTTAGCTGTTACTTTACCTCTAATTGTCCCATATTGTCGTCATCCCCTACCTCTCCTCCCACATGTTACATTATGAATGAACTTGATGTTAGCTGTTACTTTACCTCTAATTGTCCCATATTGTCGTCATCCCCTCCCTCTCCTCCCACATGTTACATTATGAATGAACTTGATGTTAGCTGTTACTTTACCTCTAATTGTCCCATATTGTCGTCATCCCCTCCCTCTCCTCCCACATGTTACATTATGAATGAACTTGATCTTAGCTGTTACTTTACCTCTAATTGTCCCATATTGTCGTCATCCCCTCCCTCTCCTCCCACATGTTACATTATGAATGAACTTGATGTTAGCTGTTACTTTACCTCTAATTGTCCCGTATTGTCGTCATCCCCTCCCTCTCCTCCCACATGTTACATTATGAATCAACTTGATGTTAGCTGTTACTTTACCTCTAATTGTCCCATATTGTCGTCATCCCCTCCCTCTCCTCCCACATGTTACATTATGAATCAACTTGATGTTAGCTGTTACTTTACCTCTAATTGTCCCATATTGTCGTCATCCCCTCCCTCTCCTCCCACATGTTACATTATGAATCAACTTGATGTTAGCTGTTACTTTACCTCTAATTGTCCCATATTGTCGTCATCCCCCCCCCCCTCTCCTCCCACATGTTACATTATGAATCAACTTGATGTTAGCTGTTACTTTACCTCTAATTGTCCCATATTGTCGTCATCCCCTCCCTCTCCTCCCACAGACACCGCCAAGAACGCCGTGGACCTGTTGTTTATGATAGACGGCAGTTACTACGTCAGTGAGCGAAATTTCCGTACTATCCTGTCATCAGTGGCTAGCTTTGTCGAGTCCTTGCCCATCGGGCCCTCAGAGGTAAGTCTGGCTAGCTTCGTCGAGTCCTTGCCCATCGGTCCCTCAGAGGTAAGTCTGGCTAGCTTCGTCGAGTCCTTGCCCATCGGTCCCTCAGAGGTAAGTCATCTGTGTCATTGTCACCTGTCATGCCGGCGCTGTGGTTTAGGGACAGTGAACGCATTTCACACTCCCCGACATCCGGAGTCGAGGGTTCCAAGTCAGCTGGTGACGATTTGGAAGCAGACCGCTCTGCGTTGATTTCGATGGAATGTGTGTCGGTAGTTCTGAAAGCAATGGCAAACTACTGAAAGTAACAACTGTCTAGTAGATTACAAACAGCCAAAAACATGCTGCAGTTGATTACGACGTCCTGTAATTGGAACACCAAAATATTAAGATCTCCGAAGACACCGATCGGCAGCAATTATTATTCGTCTTCCGACTGGAGTAAGCGAGCAGTCTTTGCATTAGACTGACTGTCTTGTGTTTACTAATTTATGCCTAGTAAGAGGTCGGCGCGGCAGAAAGGTTTAATGCACTCGGAATTAAACTTTCTCTGGTGACCGCGGTAGACGGTTCATTCCACACGCCGTTCAGTTGACTTCTCGTCCTTGACTTGGGGATGTAAATTACAAGTGCTTCAGAAGTCGGAGTGCTCGCCTGATGGCGAGGGACACTGGTAATAGGGAAAGCTAACCCTCAAGAGAAATTATGCTGAATGGACTGAGGCGGTGGGATGGAGGATTATTATCAGCCGAGTTCACCCGGGACACGAAAGATTGACATCTGTGGATAGACAAGGATACCTACGCCAGCTGGCGGAGCACTTGATGATGATGGACCTTGACACATATTCAACCCAGTGCACTTATCAGTAGTAGCATGTTTGGCATCGCTTCATGTGTTGTATGTCATTACTAGCTTGATTAACGTATGTTATATGTCATTGCTAGCTTGTTAACATACGTTGTATATCATTGCTGGCTTGATTAACATATGTTGTATGTCATTACTAGCTTGATTAACATATGTTGTATGTCATTACTGGCTTGATTAACATATGTTGTATGTCATTACTGGCTTGATTAACATATGTTGTATGTCATTACTAGCTTGATTAACATGTGCTTCATAAGTGATGTTGAATGAAAGAATGTATGAGAGGAAATAGAGAAGAAGGGCAGAATGTCAGACGGGCCTGCGTGCCCAATTCTTAACCCTTTGAAAATAAAGACTTATTATTATTATTATTATTATTATGTGTTGTATGTCATTGCTAGCTTGATTAACATATGTTGTATGTCATTACTAGCTTGATTAACATATGTTGTATGTCATTACTAGCTTGATTAACATATGTTGTATGTCATTACTAGCTTGAATAACATCTGTTGTATATCATTGCTGGCTTGATTAACATATGTTGTATGTCATTGCTAGCTTGATTAACATATGTTGTATGTCATTGCTAGCTTGAATAACATCTGTTGTATGTCATTGCTGGCTTGATTAACATATGTTGTATGTCATTGCTAGTTTGATTAACATGGTGCATATCATTGCTGGCTTGTTTAACATATGTTGTATGTCATTGCTAGCTGGATTAACATATGTTGTATGTCATTGCTAGTTTGATTAACACATGTTGTATGTCATTGCTAGTTAGATTAACATACGTTGTATATCATTTCTGGCTTGATTAACATGGTGCATATCATTGCTAGCTTGATTAACATATGTTGTATGTCATTGCTAGCTTGATTAACATATGTTGTATCTCATTGCTAGCTTGATTAACATATGTTGTATGTCATTGCTAGCTTGATTAACATATGTTGCATATAATTGCTGTCTTGATTAACATGGTGTATATCAATGCTTGCAGCGATTAGAACAAGTATTGCCATTGCGAAGGTAGCCTTTTGCAAGATGAAAAACATACTGACCAATAAAAAGATATCAATTGAAACGAGAAAAAGAGTGTTGAAGTGCTACATAGAACCTGTACTTTTGTATGGATGTGAAGCGTGGACAATGAGCAGTCAGGCTGAAAAACATCTGATGGCTGTGGAAATGTGGTTTCTGAGGAAAATGCAAAGAATACCATGGACAGACAGAAAAAAACAATGAACAAGTCCTTCAAGAAACACATGAAGATCGTAAACTGATTAGAGTCATTAGACGTAGACAGTCACAATTTGTTGGGCATGTTATGAGAAGAAATGACTTGGAGTACATGGTAACAGCTGGCAAGATCGAAGGGAAGAGACCAAGGGAAAGACCGAGAAGTAAATACCTGGATGGCTTGGACACGTGGCATGGTCGAGACAGGAACACGGAGCTGATCCACGACTCTGGTGATCGGAATGAGATGACTGAACATGACTGCTCACGCTTATCGGCGTGGCATATGATGGATGGATATCAATGCTGGCTTGATTAACATATGTTGTATGTCATTATCATCACTAACTTGATAAATATATGTTGAATGTCACTGATAGCTTGATTAACATGTGTATGTTGAGATGTTATGGTACAACTCATTCATGTTAGGGTATTTATAATGTAACATATGCATGTTGCTGTATTCTAATGTATTTTTGTTTCGAAACACCTCTGTGTCATTTGGTTAATCTGTCTTGAAGACTCGCGAAATTTGAAGAGTAATGAATTGAGAACGTGATTTGTTTATGTCACAAGTTACGCTGATTTGTTTATGTTACAAGTTACACTGATTCATTTGTGTTGCAAGTTATACTGATTTTTTTTTAAAAGTATATTCTTACAGAAAACAAACTGTTAATTCCTCGGTGTGTGGAATTCTAACACTCTGTTTGTGTAGTGTTTAAAACCTTCATGACATTTCATTTGCATTGTCTACAAAAGAAAACAAAAATGGGGTTTTATTTTACTTTACAAAGAATTAACAAGGTGACTGTGTTAGTTCAGGAAGCAACCACTATGGTGTGGTTTCATTTTAGGAAAATTAATACTGTTATAGCCGGTCTCCCTGGCCTATGAGTTAACGTCTTTCTCCGTTATCCCGTATATTCTCGTGAGTAACGTAACCTGCGCGAGAATCGGTAGCGGTTCTCGTCGCGTTGGTAATTTACGGGTATGTGAGCCGGCCGCTCAGAAAGCAATGGCAAACTACTGAGCGTAATCTTGCCTAGTACATCAACAGCAGCTGAAATATGCTGGTGTTGACTGCAACATCCTGTGAGAGATATGCAAAAAAAAAAAAAAAAAAAATACTGTTATGTGTTTAATTTAGAATTTTAAAAAAAAATCTTCTTCCTCTACTACTACTGCTTCAACTTATTCTGCTTCCTTGTTTTTTTTTATCTTTATACTCCTTCGTCTCAAAGAAAACAAAGGTTCCTAAAGGCACGTACATTTGTAATACTTTATGTTTACTTAAATAGTTATCCATAAGGGAAAAAACATACTTATTTTGCTCCATTTTTCAGCATAATGAAAATGTTTGTCTTGCCTCGGAACACTAGTAGTTTTTCTTTTTATCTCCAGTAAAGATTCTCTCCAAGACACGTTCATTCATGCTGTGGCTATCGGCCAGGGAGTACTAACGGTGTTCCTCTTCTGGTTCTGTCAGTTGCCATGGACCCAACTCCTGTATACTTTTCAGATACCTATATACTTTTCAGATACCTATATATTTATGCTTGTGTTCGTTGGCTTGAGCTCCAACGCGAAGTCCTGTATGAAGGATGAAGGCATCCTGTTGTCCAACATCATGTGATGTCATGCAGGACCTGAGGTTTGCGTGAGTATCCGTTGTCCCATGTCTGGTTTATTGGTGTGCAGACTGGTGGTTCCTCGCCGTACACTCTCCGACTTCGGAGGAATCGACTATCCTACTACGTTAGCCAGGACCCCGAAGGGACCTGTTGCCCAGGACGCTCGACGAGGACGTGTCAGTAGGTCTTGGCCAATATATAACCCGGTCCTGGTGCCTTGGAAACACCTCAGCGTAACAGTGTTCTAGATAGAATGTCAAGTAAACAAAAAATATTCAGTGTTGCAGGACAATCAACAAGCATATTTTACTCAATTTTACTAACAACATGGACTGAATGGCTTGGCGTGTGTCCTCTCCTGTATTCATGACTCAAGCGTAGTCCATACACACACTACAATTTCTAGTGCACTAGACTGATTTTATTTTTTGCGGGTGGATTAGCTTTCCCTATTACCAGTGTCCCTAGCCATCAGGCAAACCCATTCCGACTTCTGAGGTACTTGTAATTTACGTCCGCAAGTCAAGGACGGGAAGTCAACATTTTAGTCCAGCTGACGTGTGTAGGGGTTGAACCCGCTACCTTGCCATAAGCACACTGGAAGTTTAAGAGCACGCGCCTTTATCAATTCGGCCACGCTGATCTCCTTTATTTATGATAATTCGATTGGCGTTAAATTCGTTAAAGTGTTCATTGCTGCACAGTCACCACATTTGTTCCGAACACTGCTTCAAAATTATCGGTGCTGTTCCTTTCATTCATTCATCATGTGCCATGCCGACCAGCGTGGGCGATCTCCAGAGTCGTGGATCAGCTCTGTGTTCTTGTCTCGACCATGCCACGTGGTCAAGCTATCCGGGTATTTACTTCTCTGCCTTCCCCCTTGTTCTCTTCTTCTTTGCCCTTCCCCTTGTTCTCTTCTTCTTTGCCCTTCCCCTTGTTCTCTTCTTCTTTGCCCTTCCCCTTGTTCTCTTCCCCTCGATCTCAGCCAGTTGTCAGCAAGTTCTCCAAGTTTTCTCATAACGTGACCAAAAAATGTCGACTGTCTACGTCTAATTTCTCTAATCAGTGTACGATTTTCATTTGTTTCTTGTAGACTTGGTCATTGGTTTTCTGTCTGTCCATGTTATTCTTTGCATTTTCTTCAGAGACCACATTTCCACAGCCATCGGATGTTGTTCAGCTTGTCCCTTTTAGCAGCAGAAAAACTAATAAAATTCTAAAATATTGTACGTCATTTACACGACGTTGCTATATACCCCAACCACAGGTTGATTTATTAGATAATTCTTACACACAGTAGTTTGCCATTGCTTTCTGAACGAGAAGTTAAAGTTGACCTGACAACGGAAACCGTGAGTCCACTCACACCATTCAGTGTCGCGCTGTTGACCTTCAGCGCAAACCGTGTGTCCACTCACACCATTCAGTATTGTGCTGTTGATCTGACAACGCAAACCATGTGTCCACTCACACCATTCAGTGTCGTGTTGGCCTGACAACGGAAACCATGTGTCCACTCACACCATTCAGTGTCGTGCTGTTGGCCTGACAACGGAAACTGTGTGTCCACTCACACCATTCAGTGTCGTGCTGTTGATCTGACAACGCAAACCATGTGTCCACTCACACCATTCAGTGTCGTGTTGGCCTGACAACGGAAACCATGTGTCCACTCACACCATTCAGTGTCGTGCTGTTGGCCTGACAACGGAAACTGTGTGTCCACTCACACCATTCAGTGTCGTGCTGTTGGCCTGACAACGGAAACTGTGTGTCCACTCACACCATTCAGTGTCGTGCTGTTGACCTGACAAATCAAACCGTGTGTCCACACACACCATTCAGTGTTGTGCTGTTGACTTGACAACGGAAACCGTGTGTCCACTCACACCATTCAGTATTGTGCTGTTGACCTGACAATGCAAACTGTGTGTCCACTCACACCATTCAGTGTCGTGTTGGCCTGACAACGGAAACTGTGTGTCCACTCACACCATTCAGTGTCGTGCTGTTGTCCTGACAACGGAAACTGTGTGTCCACTCACACCATTCAGTGTCGTGCTGTTGGCCTGACAAAGGAAACTGTGTGTCCACTCACACCATTCAGTGTCGTGCTGTTGGCCTGACAAAGGAAACCGTGTGTCCACTCAGCCATTCAGTATTGTGCTGTTGGCCTGACAACGCAAATCGTGTGTCCACTCACACCATTCAGTGTTGTGCTGTTGACCTGACAACGCAAACCGTGTGTCCACTCACACCATTCAGTGTCATGCTGTTGGCCTGACAATGCAAACCGTGTGTCCACTCACAGAATTCAGTGTCATGCTGTTGATCTGACAAGATCTAGGACATTCCCGAACTGTTACTTAATTGTAGTTCCTTCTGGGGGACAACGTGGCCAAGTGATTACGCTGCCTGCCTCGCGCAGTGAAGGTTGTTGGTTCGATTCCGGACCACTTCGTTCGGTTCGCGAGTGTAGTTTTTTCGGAGACCGCGGGTGTCGTAGCTGGAACTACGGAGTCCGTGCTTTGTGCGACGTCACGCCAGGACACCCTGTGGAAAGAGACCGAGCCATATGGGATAAAACCCGGTGCAATGAAGTCGATTCCCTTGCCTTTTGAACCCCTTTTAAACTGGTTCCTTCAAACGGCCAGGGTCTGAACATCCCGTCAGTAAACAAGCTAACTCACCTAGTGTAGAACACCAGTGGCAATGGAACCGCGAACTTTATTTTCTAGCTTTTCCTTCTTATGAAAGGAAAAGTAGCGGGCAGATTGGGGTTGTTGCCATCTATACACAGCTTGTGTTGGAATGGAGTTGGAGTAGGCCAGAGCATGTTCTCGGTTCTACATATATTGGAGACAACTGCGATTTTTTTTTTTTTTTGGGTGCGTCCGGAAACAGTTTGGCTAAGCTAGGGAATATTCAAAACTTTATTTGTTTGTTCTCTTAGACACTTTGTTTAGTTACATATCGACACTGATGTGTTTAGTCTACAATCTACAATGATTTGTTTAGACAACGATTCGAATTGATATAGTTAGTCAATAATCCACAATGATTTGTTTAATCTGCAATAAATAACGATTTGTTTAGTCTACAATCAGCATTTATTTGTTTAGTCTGTAATCAACAATGATTTATTTAGTTTACAATTAACAATGATTTGTTTAATCTGTAATCAACAACCATTTATCTACAATCAACAATTATTTGTTTAGTCTTTAATCAACAATGATTTGTTTATTCTACAATCAACAATTATTTCTTGGTCAACAGTCAACAGTTTGCTTAGTCAACAATTAACAATTATTTGTTTAGCATATATTCAACATTTTATTATTTGGTCTACATAACACAAGTGCAATTTTTTGGAGGCTGCTGATGGTCATCGCAGAAGCTACAAAGTTTGTGATTTGTGCGATGCTCACGAGAAACTGCTTGCTCTTCGGTGGAAGACGGCTTTTGAGGGTCATGGCTGAAGCTACAGAGTTTCTGATTTGTGCGATGCCAATGACAACTGGCTTGTTCTTCTGCGGAGAAAGACCGAGACACGGACTATTATCTCGGCAGGCAACCCACCATTAATTATGACAGCTACGCCCACCGTAGTCACCTCCATATATAATCTGTAAAATGTTGATCTAGTTCTGTAATTATCTCGTTTGTCAATGGGTCGGCGAGGAGTGAATAGAGGATCTGGCCGACACTCAGTACACTGAGGTAAGGCCAGACAGACACAGAATCACACTGCAGCTGGAACCTTAAGTATTCGAACTCTTCGCTGGCTGTTAAAGATGAGGACGGAGCCTGTATGAGAATGTCCCTAGTGCAGTGATCTCGGTTATAGCCTCAACTAACCATTGTGTCAATTATGTTTTGTTTAGGCCATTTGTATTTGTCATGTTGTCTATCCGTGATGTTTGTCTAATGATTCCCTTTGTTTGACAGGTACACGTTGCCGCTTTGTCCTACTCCGTTGTTGTGGATAGAATCGACTTCAGCACTGACAAGATCATCGCAAAACGTGATATTCTCAGCCTCTTCTACGATGGACAGGCCGCCTTGACCCATATTGCTTTTGAAGAGGCGTTGACGGTCATGAACGTGAGTGTTGTTGTTTGTCCATCAAGAATGATGATGACCATTCATTTCATCCAGTGGGGTTGAAAGTATGGAGCCGTGATTCTAAGATGGCTGATAAGGCCTATTTTGGCTCGAAATGTTCTTTGACAATGTGGACAAAGAATGCTTGACGTTCCAGGAGGAGGATCTCCTGCAGTGGTTTGTCTGTCCAGCCTTTTCTTCACAGCTCTTGCAGTCCTGGTTGCTTCACAAGTGACTGCACCCTTATGTAATGATGTACGCCATGAATTACGGTCTTTAGCAGCAGTTTCCCAGGTGTCAGGATGAATTCCAAAAGCTTTCAGTGAGACTTTCAGAGTGTCTTTAAACCGTTTTCTCTGGCCGCCTTGGGAGCGTTTACCACAACGCAGCTCGCCGTTAAAAAATGTGTTTAGGGAGCCTGAGATCTGGCATACGAGTTAAGTGACCAGCCCAGCGAATCTGATTTTTCATTAGTAGAGTGTGGATACTGGGCAAGGATGCTTTTTCTAGAACTTCAGTGTCTGGGATCTTGCCTTACCATTTAATCTTCAATAACTTCCTAAGGCTAGACTGTGTGGAAGTGGTTTAATTTCCTAGCAGTGTCGCTGGTAAAAAGTCCATGTTTCACAAGCATATAGCAATGTGGATAATACAACTGCTTTATAGACTTTCAACTTTTTTTGCAGGTTTATTCCATTTCTGTCCCATACATTCTTGTATAGTCTGCCAAAAGCCGCACTGGCCTTGGAGATTCTTGTATTCACTTCGTCATCAGTTGTGGCAGTTTGTGACACGGTGCTGCCAAGATAGGTGAATTTGTCTACAATACTTAGTCTATGACCGTTCACCTTGATATTCGGCACGGTGTGATTATTCCCTGGAGCTGGCTGGTACATAACTACAGTCTTCTCCAAGTTGATATTGAGCCCAAAGTTGGCACAGGCATGTGAGAAAGCTGAAACATTGTGTTGCATGTCTGCCTCTGAGTTGGCATATAGAGCGCAATCATCAGCAAACAGCAGTGAGAACGTGAGTAGTGCATGAGTCGATAAACATCTGATTGAGGCAGACATATTGCTGGTACATGGCTGTCTTGACAGACGATGATTTTTGACATCGTGCTCCAAACGAGGCATAATAACTATAACCCATGGTGTTAAGCTAATACGACTGATCAGATCATTTCGCACGGTTAATGTTCGTCCATTACGTATCATCTGACGTTTCACACACTCAGTGCCTGACCTATCTGAAAAATGTTTCTCCTTTGTCTTTGTTCCATTCCCGGTCTTTTCCCGCCATGCCACGTTATCAGCGACGACTTGCTCCCGAGGTGCAATATCAATGCCTGTATCAATCATGTCCCGCTTACACACATCTTTGTAATAAATTAGAGGCATGTCTTTCACTCATCTGTAACTCACCAATTAAGATGCCCTTTGGTATTCTACCGTCGTTCCTCCCTCTAATGTGTCCTTTCCATCTAAGTCTACGAAGACTGAGCATGAAACAAACTGTCACACCACCCGATCTTCTAATACTTCCAGTGATAAGCAGACATATGGTTTCTGAGTATAAATGTAAAGAATACCATGGACAGACTGATAAAACAAACGAGGTAGTTCTTCAAGAAGCAGGTGACAAATAGCAAGTTAATTAGAGAAATTAAATGTAGACAGGCAAGATTGTGTGGACATGTTACTTCCTAACAGCTGATAGATTTGATGGAGAAAGAGCAAGAGAAAAACAAATATATGAATACTTAGATGGATTTGGCTCGCGGCAAAATGAGCACAAAAAGATAGGTCTGATTCGATACTCTGGTGATCTAGTAAGTTAGTGGACCATGAACGACTACGTTTAACGGCATGGATGATGATAACGATGATGAAAGTGGGGAAGAGGAGGAGGAATTACGACGTTACTTGTGCATCAAGTCACGAACTGTGCGTTTTTGTGCTTTTTTTTTTTTTACATAACGAAGAGCGTGGGAATGTCGTCGAAACGTTATACTTTATTTATTTACTCATAACTCTTATGACAGATTACGATGATGATGAATGGTGAAACATGACGTTAATTGTACATTAAGCCACGAGCTGTACGTTTTGTGCTTTTTTTACATGACGAAGAGTAAAGGAATGTAGTCGAAACGTTATGCTTTACTTATTTTTTTAAAAAATTACTTTATGTATTTATTATATAACTGCTGCAACGGAATAAACCAAAATTGTACTGTGCACAAACATGTCAACATCCAGGGTCCTCTCTTAACATAGCAGTGCACATGTGGTATTGTTTCAGTCACGTCACTCTCTTAACATAGCATGCACATGTGGTATTATTTCAGTCACGTCGTTCTCTTAACATAGCATCCACTTGTTGTATTGTTTCAGTCACGTCGCTCTCTTAACATAGCATCCAAATGTGGTATTGTTTCAGTCACGTCGCTCTCTTAACATAGCATGCACATGTGGTATTGTTTCAGTCACGTCGCTCTCTTAACATAGCATGCACATGTGGTATTGTTTCAGTCACGTCGCTCTCTTAACATAGCATGCACATGTGGTATTGTTTCAGTCACGTCGCTCTCTTAACATAGCATGCACATGTGGTATTGTTTCAGTCACGTCGCTCTCTTAACATAGCATACACATGTGGTATTGTTTCAGTCACGTCACTCTCTTAACATAGCATGCACATGTGGTATTGTTTCAGTCACGTCACTCTCTTAACATAGCATGCACATGTAATATTGTTTCAGTCACGTAACTCTCTTAACATAGCATGCACATGTGGTATTATTTCAGTCACGTGACTCTCTTAACATAGCATGCACATGTGGTATTATTTCAGTCACGTCACTCACTTAACATAGCATGCACATGTGATATTGTTTCAGTCACGCCACTCTCTTAACATAGCATGCACATGTGGTATTGTTTCGGTCACGTCACTCACTTAACATAGCATGCACATGTGGTATTGTTTCAGTCACGTCACTCACTTAACATAGCATGCACATGTGGTATTGTTTCAGTCACGTCACTCTCTTAACATAGCATGCACATGTGGTATTGTTTCAGTCACGTCAATCACTTAACATAGCATGCACATGTGGTATTGTTTCAGTCACGTCACTCACTTAACATAGCATGCACATGTGGTATTGTTTCAGTCACGTCACTCTCTTAACATAGCATGCACATGTGGTATTGTTTCAGTCACGTCACTCACTTAACATAGCATGCACATGTCGTATTGTTTCAATCACGTCACACTCTTAACATAGCATGCACATGTGGTATTGTTTCAGTCACGTCACTCTCTTAACATAGCATCCACATGTGTTATTGTTTCAGTCACATCATTCTCTAACATAGCATGCACATGTGGTATTGTTTCAGCCACGTCGCTCACTTAACATAGCATGCACATGTGGTATTGTTTCAGTCACGTCACTCTCTTAACATAGCATGCACATGTGGTATTGTTTCAGTCACGTCACTCTCTTAACATAGCATCCACATGTGGTATTGTTTCAGTCACGTCGCTCTCTTAACATAGCATCTACATGTGGTATTGTTTCAGTCACGTCGCTCTCTTAACATAGCATGCACATGTGGTATTGTTTCAGTCACGTCGCTCTCTTACCATAGCATGCACATGTGGTATTGTTTCAGTCACGTCACTCACTTAACATAGCATGCACATGTGGTATTGTTTCAGTCAGTCGCTCTCTTAACATAGCATGCACATGTGGTATTGTTTCATTCACGGCGCTCTCTTAATATATCATGCACATGTGGTATTGTTTCAGTCACGTCGCTCTCTTAACATAGCATGCACATGTGGTATTGTTTCAGTCACGTCGCTCTCTTAACATAGCAGGCACATGTGGTATTGTTTCAGTCACGTCACTCTCTTAACATAGCATACACATGTGGTATTGTTTCAGTCACGTCACACTCTTAACATAGCATGCACATGTGGTATTGTTTCAGTCACGTCACTCACTCAACATAGCATGCACATGTGGTATTGTTTCAGTCACGTCACACTCTTAACATAGCATGCACATGTGGTATTGTTTCAGTCACGTCACTCTCTTAAGATAGCATGCACATGTGGTATTGTTTCAGTCACGTCACTCACTTAACATAGTATGCACATGTGGTATTGTTTCAGCCACGTCGCTCACTTAACATAGCATGCACATGTGGTATTGTTTCAGTCACCTCGCTCTCTTAACATAGCATGCACATGTAGTATTGTTTCATTCACGTCACTTTCTTAACATAGCATGCACATGTGGTATTGTTTCAATCACGTCACTCTCTTAACATAGCATCCACATGTGGTATTGTTTCAGTCACGTAACTCACTTAACATAGCATACACATGTGGTATTGTTTCAGTCACGTCACTCTCTTAACATAGCATGCACATGTGGTATTGTTTCAGTCACGTCACTCACTTAACATAGCATGCACATGTGGTATTGTTTCAGTCACGGTGCTCTCTTAACATAGCATGCACATGTGGTATTGTTTCAGTCACGTCGCTCACTTAACATAGCATGCACATGTGGTATTGTTTCAGTCACGTCACTCTCTTAACATAGCATGCACAAGTGGTATTGTTTCAGTCACGTCACTCACTTAACATAGCATGCACATGTGGTATTGTTTCAGTCACGTCACTCTTAACATAGCATCCACATGTGGTATTGTTTCAGTCACGTCACTCTCTTAACATAGCATGCACATGTGGTATTGTTTCAGTCATGTCACTCTCTTAACATAGCATGCACATGTGGTATTGTTTCAGTCACGTCACTCTCTTAACATAGCATGCACATGTGGTATTGTTTCAGTCACGTCACACTCTTAACATAGCATGCACATGTGGTATTGTTTCAGTCACGTCACTCACTTAACATAGCATGCACATGTGGTATTGTTTCAGTCACGTAACTCACTTAACATAGCATGCACATGTGGTATTGTTTCAGTCACGTCACTCTCTTAACATAGCATCCACATGTGGTATTGTTTCAGTCACGTAACTCACTTAACATAGCATACACATGTGGTATTGTTTCAGTCACCTCGCTGTCTTAACATAGCATGCACATGTAGTATTGTTTCATTCACGTCACTTTCTTAACATAGCATGCACATGTGGTATTGTTTTAGTCACGTCACTCTCTTAACATAGCAGGCACATGTGGTATTGTTTCAGTCACGTCAATCTCTTAACATAGCATCCGCATGTGGTAATGTTTCAGTCACGTCACTCACTTAACATAGCATCCACATGTGGTATTGTTTCAGTCACGTCGCTCTCCTAACATAGCATCCACATGTGGT
The DNA here is from genome assembly GCA_014155875.1 of Cepaea nemoralis. Taxonomy (NCBI): domain Eukaryota; kingdom Metazoa; phylum Mollusca; class Gastropoda; order Stylommatophora; family Helicidae; genus Cepaea; species Cepaea nemoralis. The sequence continues at coordinate 85,445 of JACEFZ010006780.1, forward strand.
AATGTTTCAGTCACGTCACTCACTTAACATAGCATCCACATGTGGTATTGTTTCAGTCACGTCACTCACTTAACATATCATGCACATGTGGTATTGTTTCAATGACGTCGCTCTCTTAACATTGCATGCACATGTAGTATTGTTTCAGTCACGTCACCCTCTTAACATAGCATCCACATGTGGTGTTGTTTCAGTCACGTCACTCACTTAACATAGCATGCACATGCGGTATTGTTTCAGTCACGTCGCTCACTTAACATAGCATGCACATGTGGTATTGTTTCAGTCACGTCGCTCTCTTAACATAGCATGCACATGTGGTATTGTTTCAGTCACGTCACTCTCTTAACATAGCATGCACATGTGGTATTGTTTCAGTCACGTCACTCACTTAACATAGCATGCACATGTGGTATTGTTTCAGTCACGTCACTCTCTTAACATAGAATGCACATGTGGTATTGTTTCAGTCACGTCGCTCACTTAACATAGCATCCACATGTGGTATTGTTTCAGTCACGTCACTCTCTTAACATAGCATGCACATGTGGTATTGTTTCAGTCACGTCACTCACCTAACATAGCATTCACATGTGGTATTGTTTCAGTCACGTCACTCTCTTAACATAGCATCCACATGTGGTATTGTTTCAGTCACTTTGCTCACTTAACATAGCATGCACATGTGGTATTGTTTCAGTCACGTCACTCTCTAACATAGCATGCACATGTGCTATTGTTTCAGTCACGTCACTCACTTAACATAGCATGCACATGTGGTATTGTTTCAGTCACGGTGCTCTCTTAACATAGCATGCACATGTGGTAATGTTTCAGTCACGTCGCTCACTTAACATAGCATGCACATGTGGTATTGTTTCAGTCACGTCACTCTCTTAACTTAGCATCCACATGTGGTATTGTTTCAGTCACGTCACTCTCTTAACATAGCATCCACATGTGGTGTTGTTTCAGTCACATCACTCACTTAACATAGCATCCACATGTGGTATTGTTTCAGTCACGTCACTCTCTTAACATAGCATGCACATGTGGTATGGTTTCAGTCACGTCACTCTCTTAACATAGCATGCACATGTGGTATTGTTTCAGTCACGTCACTCTCTTAACATAGCATGCACATGTGGTATTGTTTCATTCACGTCACTCTGTTAACATAGCATGCACATGTGGTATTGTTTCAGTCACGTCACTCACTTAACATAGCATGCACATGTGGTATTGTTTCAGTCACGTCACTCTCTTAACATAGCATGCACATGTTGTATTGTTTCAGTCACGTCGCTCACTTAACATAGCATGCACATGTGGTATTGTTTCAGTCACGTCACTCTCTTAACATAGCATGCACATGTGGTATTGTTTCAGTCACGTCACTCACCTAACATAGCATCCACATGTTGTATTGTTTCAGTCACGTCATTCTCTTAACATAGCATCCACATGTGGTATTGTTTCAGTCACGTCGCTCATTTAACATAGCATGCACATGTGGTATTGTTTCAGTCACGTCACTCTCTAACATAGCATGCACATGTGGTATTGTTTCAGTCACGTCGCTCACTTAACATAGCATGCACATGTGGTATTGTTTCAGCCACATCACTCTCTTAACATAGCATGCACATATGGTATTGTTTCAGTCACGTCACTCTCTTAACATAGCATGCACATGTGGTATTGTTTCAGTCACGTCATTCTCTTAACATAGCATGCACATATGGTATTGTTTCAGTCACGTCACTCTCTAACATAGCATGCACATGTGGTATTGTTTCAGTCACGTCACTCACTTAACATAGCATGCACATGTGGTATTGTTTCAGTCACGTCACTCTCTTAACATAGCATGCACATGTGGTATTGTTTCAGTCACGTCACTCATTTAAGATAGCATGCACATGTGGTATTGTTTCAGTCACGTCACTCTTAACATAGCATGCACATGTGGTATTGTTTCAGTCACGTCACTCACTTAACATAGCATGCACATGTGGTATTGTTTCAGTCACGTCACTCTCTTAACATAGCATGCACATGTGGTATTGTTTCAGTCACGTCACTCTCTTAACATAGCATCCACATGTGGTGTTGTTTCAGTCACGTCACTCTCTTAACATAGCATGCACATGTGGTATTGTTTCAGTCACGTCACTCTCTTAACATAGCATGCACATGTGGTATTGTTTCAGTCACGTCACTCTCTTAACATAGCATGCACATGTGGTATTGTTTCAGTCACGTCACACTCTTAACATAGCATGCACATGTGGTATTGTTTCAGTCACGTCGCTCTCTTAACATAGCATGCACATGTGGTATTGTTTCAGTCACGTCACTCACTTAACATAGCATGCACATGTGGTATTGTTTCAGTCACGTCACTCTCTTAACATAGAATGCACATGTGGTATTGTTTCAGTCACGTCGCTCACTTAACATAGCATGCACATGTGGTATTGTTTCAGTCACGTCACTCTCTTAACATAGCATGCACATGTGGTATTGTTTCAGTCACGTCACTCACCTAACATAGCATCCACATGTGGTATTGTTTCAGTCACGTCACTCTCTTAACATAGCATCCACATGTGGTATTGTTTCAGTCACGTCGCTCACTTAACATAGCATGCACATGTGGTATTGTTTCAGTCACGTCACTCTCTAGCATAGCATCCACATGTGGTATTGTTTCAGTCACGTCGCTCACTTAACATAGCATGCACATGTGGTATTGTTTCAGTCACGTCGCTCTCTTACCATAGCATGCACATGTGGTATTATTTCAGTCACGTCACTCACTTAACATAGCATGCACATGTGGTATTGTTTCAGTCACGTCGATCTCTTAACATAGCATGCACATGTGGTATTGTTTCAGTCACGTCGCTCTCTTAACATAGCATGCACATGTGGTATTGTTTCAGTCACGTCACTCTCTTAACATAGCATGCACATGTGGTATTGTTTCAGTCACTTCACACTCTTAACATAGCATGCACATGTGGTATTGTTTCAGTCACGTCACTCACTTAACATAGCATGCACATGTGGTATTTTTTCAGTCACGTCACACTCTTAACATAGCATGCACATGTGGTATTGTTTCAGTCACGTCGCTCTCTTAACATAGCATGCACATGTGGTATTGTTTCAGTCACGTCACTCTCTTACCATAGCATGCACATGTGGTATTGTTTCAGTCAGGTCAGTCCTCACTTAAACATAGCATGCACATGTGGTATTGTTTCAGTCACGTCGCTCTCTTAACATAGCATGCACATGTGGTATTGTTTCATTCACGTCGCTCTCTTAATATATCATGCACATGTGGTATTGTTTCAGTCACGTCGCTCATTTAACATAGCATGCACATGTGGTATTGTTTCAGTAACGTCACTCTCTAACATAGCATGCACATGTGGTTTTGTTTCAGTCACGTCCGCTCACTTAACATAGCATGCACATGTGGTATTGTTTCAGCCACATCACTCTCTTAACATAGCATGCACATATGGTATTGTTTCAGTCACGTCACTCTCTTAACATAGCATGCACATGTGGTATTGTTTCAGTCACGTCATTCTCTTAACATAGCATGCACATATGGTATTGTTTCAGTCACGTCACTCTCTAACATAGCATGCACATGTGGTATTGTTTGCACGTCACTCACTTAACATAGCATGCACATGTGGTATTGTTTCAGTCACGTCCACTCTCTTAACATAGCATGCACATGTGGTATTGTTTCAGTCACGTCACTCATTTAACATAGCATGCACATGTGGTATTGTTTCAGTCACGTCACTCTTAACATAGCATGCACAAGTGGTATTGTTTCAGTCACGTCACTCACTTAACATAGCATGCACATGTGGTATTGTTTCAGTCACGTCACTCTCTTAACATAGCATGCACATGTGGTATTGTTTCAGTCACGTCACTCTCTTAACATAGCATGCACATGTGGTATTGTTTCAGTCACGTCACTCTCTTAACATAGCATCCGCATGTGGTAATGTTTCAGTCACGTCACTCACTTAACATAGCATCCACATGTGGTATTGTTTCAGTAACGTCGCTCTCTTAACATTGCATGCACATGTAGTATTGTTTCAGTCACGTCACTCTCTTAACATAGCATCCACATGTGGTATTGTTTCTGTCACGTCACTCTCTTAACATAGCATGCACATGTGGTATTGTTTCAATCACGTCACTCTCTTAACATAGCATGCACATGTGGTATTGTTTCAGTCACGTCACTCTCTTAACATAGCATGCACATGTGGTATTGTTTCAGTCACGTCACTCTCTTAACATAGAATGCACATGTGGTATTGTTTAAATCACGTCGCTCTCTTAACATTGCATGCACATGTAGTATTGTTTCAGTCACGTCACTCTCTTAACATAGCATCCACATGTGGTGTTGTTTCAGTCACGTCACTCTCTTAACATAGCATCCACATGTGGTGTTGTTTCAGTCACGTCACTCTCTTAACATAGCATGCACATGTGGTATTGTTTCAGTCACGTCACTCTCTTAACATAGCATGCACATGTGGTATTGTTTCAGTCACGTCACTCTCTTAACATAGCATGCACATGTGGTATTGTTTCAGTCACGTCACTCTCTTAACATAGCATGCACATGTGGTATTGTTTCAGTCACGTCACTCACTTAACATAGCATGCACATGTGGTATTGTTTCAGTCACGTCACTCTCTTAACATAGAATGCACATGTGGTATTGTTTCAGTCACGTCGCTCACTTAACATAGCATGCACATGTGGTATTGTTTCAGTCACGTCACTATCTTAACATAGCATCACATGTGGTATTGTTTCAGTCACGTCACTCACCTAACATAGCATCCACATGTGGTATTGTTTCAGTCACGTCACTCTCTTAACATAGCATCCACATGTGGTATTGTTTCAGTCACGTCGCTCACTTAACATAGCATGCACATGTGGTATTGTTTCAGTCACGTCACTCTCTAGCATAGCATGCACATGTGGTATTGTTTCAGTCACGTCGCTCTCTTACCATAGCATGCACATGTGGTATTGTTTCAGTCACGTCACTCACTTAACATAGCATGCACATGTGGTATTGTTTCAGTCACGTCGCTCTCTTAACATAGCATGCACATGTGGTATTGTTTCATTCACGTCGCTCTCTTAATATATCATGCACATGTGGTATTGTTTCAGTCACGTCGCTCTCTTAACATAGCATGCACATGTGGTATTGTTTCAGTCACGTCGCTCTCTTAACATAGCATGCACATATGGTATTGTTTCAGTCACGTCACTCTCTTAACATAGCATGCACATGTGGTATTGTTTCAGTCACGTCACACTCTTAACATAGCATGCACATGTGGTATTGTTTCAGTCACGTCACTCACTTAACATAGCATGCACATGTGGTATTGTTTAAGTCACGTCACTCTCTTAAGATAGCGTGCACATGTTGTATTGTTTCAGTCACGTCACTCACTTAACATAGTATGCACATGTGGTATTGTTTCAGCCACGTCGCTCACTTAACATAGCATGCACATGTGGTATTGTTTCAGTCACCTCGCTCTCTTAACATAGCATGCACATGTAGTATTGTTTCATTCACGTCACTTTCTTAACATAGCATGCACATGTGGTATTGTTTCAGTCACGTCACTCTCTTAACATAGCATCCACATGTGGTATTGTTTCAGTCACGTAACTCACTTAACATAGCATACACATGTGGTATTGTTTCATTCACGTCACTCTCTTAGCATAGCATGCACATGTGGTATTGTTTCAGTCACGTCACTCACTTAACATAGCATGCACATGTGGTATTGTTTCAGTCACGGTGCTCTCTTAACATAGCATGCACATGTGGTATTGTTTCGGTCACGTCGCTCACTTAACATGGCATGCACATGTGGTATTGTTTCAGTCACGTCACTCACTTAACATAGCATGCACATGTGGTATTGTTTCAGTCACGTCACTCTTAACATAGCATCCACATGTGGTATTGTTTCAGTCACGTCACTCTCTTCACATAGCATGCACATGTGGTATTGTTTCAGTCACGTCACTCTCTTAACATAGCATGCACATGTGGTATTGTTTCAGTCACGTCACTCTCTTAACATAGCATGCACATGTTGTATTGTTTCAGTCACGTCACACTCTTAACATAGCATGCACATGTGGTATTGTTTCAGTCACGTCACTCAGTTAACATAGCATGCACATGTGGTATTGTTTCAGTCACGGTGCTCTCTTAACATAGCATGCACATGTGGTATTGTTTCAGTCACGTCACTCTCTTAACATAGCATGCACATGTGGTATTGTTTCAGTCACGTCACTCACCTACCATAGCATCCACATGTGGTATTGTTTCAGTCACGTCATTCTATTAACATAGCATCCACATGTGGTATTGTTTCAGTCACGTCGCTCTCTTAACATAGCATGCACATGTGTTATTGTTTTAGTCACGTCACTCTCTTAACATAGCATGCACATGTGGTATTGTTTCAGTCACGTCACTCTCTTAACATAGCATCCACATGTGGTAATGTTTCATTCACGTCACTCTCTTAACATAGCATCCACATGTGGTATTGTTTCAGTCACGTCACTCTCTTAACATAGCATCCACATGTGGTATTGTTTCAGTCACCTCGCTGTCTTAACATAGCATGCACATGTAGTATTGTTTCATTCACGTCACTGTCTTACCATAGCATGCACATGTGGTATTGTTTCAGTCACGTCACTCTCTTAACATAGCATCCACATGTGGTATTGTTTCAGTCACGTAACTCACTTAACATAGCATACACATGTGGTATTGTTTCAGTCACGTCACTCTCTTAACATAGCATGCACATGTGGTATTGTTTCAGTCACGTCACTCACTTAACATAGCATGCACATGTGGTATTGTTTCAGTCACGGTGCTCTCTTAACATAGCATGCACATGTGGTATTGTTTCAGTCACGTCGCTCACTTAACATAGCATGCACATGTGGTATTGTTTCAGTCACGTCACTCTTTTAACATAGCATGCACATGTGGTATTGTTTCAGTCACGTCACTCACTTAACATAGCATGCACATGTGGTATTGTTTCAGTCACGTCACTCTTAACATAGCATCCACATGTGGTATTGTTTCAGTCACGTCACTCTCTTAACATAGCATCCACATGTGGTGTTGTTTCAGTCACGTCACTCACTTAACATAGCATCCACATGTGGTATTGTTTCAGTCACGTCACTCTCTTAACATAGCATGCACATGTGGTATTGTTTCAGTCACGTCACTCTCTTAACATAGCATGCACATGTGGTATTGTTTCAGTCACGTCACTCTCTTAACATAGCATGCACATGTGGTATTGTTTCATTCACGTCACTCTGTTAACATAGCATGCACATGTGGTATTGTTTCAGTTACGTCACTCACTTAACATAGCATGCACATGTGGTATTGTTTCAGTCACGTCACTCTCTTAACATAGCATGCACATGTGGTATTGTTTCAGTCACGTCGCTCACTTAACATAGCATGCACATGTGGTATTGTTTCAGTCACGTCACTCTCTTAACAATAGCATGCACATGTGGTATTGTTTCAGTCACGTCACTCACCTAACATAGCATCCACATGTTGTATTGTTTCAGTCACGTCATTCTCTTAACATAGCATCCACATGTGGTATTGTTTCAGTCACGTCGCTCACTTAACATAGCATGCACATGTGGTATTGTTTAGTCACGTCACTCTCTAACATAGCATGCACATGTGGTATTGTTTCAGTCACGTCGCTCACTTAACATAGCATGCACATGTGGTATTGTTTCAGCCACATCACTCTCTTAACATAGCGTGCACATATGGTATTGTTTCAGTCACGTCACTCTCTTAACATAGCATGCACATGTGGTATTGTTTCAGTCACGTCATTCTCTTAACATAGCATGCACATATGGTATTGTTTCAGTCACGTCGCTCACTTAACATAGCATGCACATGTGGTAATGTTTCAGTCACGTCCACTCTTAACATAGCATCCACATGTGGTATTGTTTCAGTCACGTCATTCTCTTAACATAGCATGCACATATGGTATTGTTTCAGTCACGTCGCTCACTTAACATAGCATGCACATGTGGTAATGTTTCAGTCACGTCACTCTTAACATAGATGTGTATAAGAGACAGAGCATCCACATGTGGTATTGTTTCAGTCACGTCACTCTCTTCACATAGCATGCACATGTGGTATTGTTTCAGTCACGTCACTCTCTTAACATAGCATGCACATGTGGTATTGTTTCAGTCACGTCACTCTCTTAACATAGCATGCACATGTTGTATTGTTTCAGTCACGTCACACTCTTAACATAGCATGCACATGTGGTATTGTTTCAGTCACGTCACTCAGTTAACATAGCATGCACATGTGGTATTGTTTCAGTCACGGTGCTCTCTTAACATAGCATGCACATGTGGTATTGTTTCAGTCACGTCACTCTCTTAACATAGCATGCACATGTGGTATTGTTTCAGTCACGTCACTCACCTACCATAGCATCCACATGTGGTATTGTTTCAGTCACGTCATTCTATTAACATAGCATCCACATGTGGTATTGTTTCAGTCACGTCGCTCTCTTAACATAGCATGCACATGTGTTATTGTTTTAGTCACGTCACTCTCTTAACATAGCATGCACATGTGGTATTGTTTCAGTCACGTCACTCTCTTAACATAGCATCCACATGTGGTAATGTTTCATTCACGTCACTCTCTTAACATAGCATCCACATGTGGTATTGTTTTCAGTCCACGTCACTCTCTTAACATAGCATCCACATGTGGTATTGTTTCAGTCACCGTCGCTGTCTTAACATAGCATGCACATGTAGTATTGTTTCATTCACGTCACCTGTCTTACCATAGCAGGCACATGTGGTATTGTTTCAGTCACGTCCACTCTCTTAACATAGCATCCACATGTGGTATTGTTTCAGTCACGTACTCACTTAACATAGCATACACATGTGGTATTGTGTCAGTCACGTCACTCTCTTAACATAGCATGCACATGTGGTATTGTTTCAGTCCGTCACTCACTTAACATAGCAATGCACATGTGGTATATGTTTCAGTCACGGTGCTCTCTTAACATAGCATGCACATGTGGTATTGTTTCAGTCACGTCGCTCACTTAACATAGCATGCACATTGGTATTGTTTTCAGTCACGTCACTCTTTTAACATAGCATGCCACATGTGGTATTGTTTCAGTCACGGTCACTCACTTAACATAGCATGCACATGTGGTATTGTTATCAAGTCACCGTCACTCTTAACATAGCATCCACATGTGGTATTTGTTTCAGTCACGGCACTCTCCTTAACATAGCATCCACATGTTGTGTTGTTTCAGTCAAGTCACTCACTTAACATAGCATCCACATGTGTATTGTTCAGTCACGTCACTCTCTTAACATAGCATGCACATGTGGTATTGTTTCAGTCACGTCACTCTCTTAACATTAGCATGCACATGTGGTATTGTTTCAGTCACGTCACTCTCTTACATAGCATGCACATGTGTATTGTTTCATTCACGTCACTCTGTTAACATAGCATGCACATGTGGTATTGTTTCAGTTACGTCACTCACTTAACATAGCATGCACACTGTGGTATTGTTTCAGTCACGTCAATCTCTTAACATAGCATGCACATGTGGTATTGTTTCAGTCACGTCGCTCACTAACATAGCATGCACATGTTGTATTGTTTCAGTCACGTCACTCTCTTAACATAGCATGCACATGTGGTATTGTTTCTAGTCACGTCAGCTCACTCTCACTCACCTAACATAGCATCCACATGTTGTATTGTTTCAGTCACGTCATTCTCTTAAACATAGCATACCCATGTGGTATTGTTTCAGTCACGTCGCTCACCTTAACATAGCATGCACATGTGGTATTGTTTAGTCACGTCACTCTCTAACATAGGCATGCACAATTGTGGTATTGGTTCAGTCACATCGCTCACTTAACATAGCATGCACATGTGTTATTGTTTCAGCCACATCACTCTCTTAACATAGCGTGCACATATGGTATTGTTTCAGTCACGTCACTCTCTTAACATAGCATGCACATGTGGTATTGTTTCAGTCACGTCATTCTCTTAAACATAGCATGCAACATATGGTATTGTTTCAGTCCACGTCGCTCACTAACATAGCATGCACATGTGGTAATGTTTCAGTCACGTCACTCTCTAACATAGCATGCACATGTGGTATTGTTTCAGTCACGTCGCTCACTTAACATAGCATGCACATGTGGTATTGTTTCAGTCACGTCACTCTCTTAACATAGCATGCACATGTGGTATTGTTTCAGTCACGTCACTCATTTAACATAGCATGCACATGTGGTATTGTTTCAGTCACGTCACTCTTACATAGCATGCACATGTGGTATTGTTTCAGTCACGTCACTCTCTTAACATAGCATGCACATGTGGTATTGTTTCAGTCACGTCACTCTCTTAACATAGCATGCACATGTGGTATTGTTTCAGTCACGTCACTCTTAACATAGCATCCACATGTGGTATTGTTTCAGTCACGTCACTCTCTTAACATAGCATCCACATGTGGTATTGTTTCAGTCACGTCACTCTCTTAACATAGCATGCACATGCGGTATTGTTTCAGTCACGTCGCTCACTTAACATAGCATGCACATGTGGTATTGTTTCAGTCACGTCGCTCTCTTAACATAGCATGCACATGTGGTATTGTTTCAGTCACGTCACTTACTTAACATATCATGCACATGTGGTATTGTTTCAATGACGTCGCTCTCTTAACATTGCATGCACATGTAGTATTGTTTCAGTCACGTCACTCTCTTAACATAGCATCCACATGTGGTGTTGTTTCAGTCACGTCACTCACTTAACATAGCATGCACATGCGGTATTGTTTCAGTCACGTCGCTCACTTAACATAGCATGCACATGTGGTATTGTTTCAGTCACGATCGCCTCTCTTAACATAGCATGCACATGTGGTATTGTTTCAGTCACGTCACTCTCTTAACATAGCATGCACATGTGGTATTGTTTCAGTCACGTCACTCACTTAACATAACATGCACATGTGGTATTGTTTCAGTCACGTCACTCTCTTAACATAGAATGCACATGTGGTATTGTTTCAGTCACGTCGCTCACTTAACATAGCATGCACATGTGGTATTGTTTCAGTCACGTCACTCACCTAACATAGCATCCACATGTGGTATTGTTTCAGTCACGTCACTCTCTTATCATAGCATCCACATGTGGTATTGTTTCAGTCACGTACGCTCACTTAACATAGCATGCACATGTGGTATTGTTTCAGTCACGTCACTCTCTAACATAGCATGCACATGTTGGTATTGTTTCAGTCACGTCACTCACTTAACATAGCATGCACATTGTGGTATTGTTTCAGTCACGTCACTCACTTAACATAGCATGCACATGTGGTATTGTTTCAGTCACGTCACTCTTACATAGCATCCACATGTGGTATTGTTTCAGTCACGTCCACTCTCTTAACATAGCATCACATGTGGTGTTGTTTCAGTCACATCACTCACTTAACATAGCATCCACATGTGGTATTGTTTCAGTCACGTCACTCTCTTAACATAGCATGCACATGTGGTATGTTTCAGTCACGTCACTCCCTTAACATAGCATGCACATGTGGTATTGTTTCAGTCACGTCACTCTCTTAACATAGCATGCACATGTGGTATTGTTTTCATTCACGTCACTCTGTTACCACCATAGCATGCACATGTGGTATTGTTTCAGTCACGTCACTCTCTGAACATAGCATGCACATGTTGTATTGTTTCAGTCACGTCGCTCACTTAACATAGCATGCACATGTGGTTTGTTTCAGTCACGTCACTCTCTTAACATAGCATGCACATGTTGTATTGTTTCAGTCACGTCACTCACCTAACATAGCATCCACATGTTGTATTGTTTCAGTCACGTCATTCTCTTAACATAGCATCCACATGTGGTATTGTTTCAGTCACGTCGCTCATTTAACATAGCATGCACATGTGGTATTGTTTCAGTCACGTCACTCTCTAACATAGCATGCAACATGTGGTATTGTTTCAGTCACGTCGCTCACTTAACATAGCATGCACATGTGGTATTGTTTCAGCCACATCACTCTCTTAACATAGCATGCATATATGGTATTGTTTCAGTCACGTCACTCTCTTAACATAGCATGCACATGTGGTATTGTTTCAGTCACGTCATTCTCTTAACATAGCATGCACATAGTGGTATTGTTTCAGTCACGTCCACTCTCTAACATAGCATGCACATGTGGTATTGTTTCAGTCACGTCACTCACTTAACATAGCATGCACATGTGGTATTGTTTCAGTCACGTCCTCTCTTAACCATAGCATGCACAATGTGGTATTGTTTCAGTCACGTCACTCATTTAACATAGCATGCACATGCGGTATTGTTTCAGTCACGTCGCTCACTTAACATAGCATGCACATGTGGTATTGTTTCAGTCACGTCGCTCTCTTAACATAGCATGCACATGTGGTATTGTTTCAGTCACGTCACTCTCTTAACATAGCATGCACATGTGGTATGTTTCAGTCACGTCACTCACTTAACATAACATGGCACATGTGGTATTGTTTCAGTCACGTCACTCCTCTTAACATAGAATGCACATGTGGTATTGTTTCAGTCACGTCGCTCACTTAACATAGCATGCACATGTGGTATTGTTTCAGTCACGTCACTCTCTTAACATAGATGTGTATAAGAGACAGAGCATGCACATGTGGTATTGTTTCAGTCACGTCACTCACCTAACATAGCATCCACATGTGGTATTGTTTCAGTCACGTCACTCTCTTATCATAGCATCCACATGTGGTATTGTTTCAGTCACATCACTCACTTAACATAGCATCCACATGTGGTATTGTTTCAGTCACGTCACTCTCTTAACATAGCATGCACATGTGGTATTGTTTCAGTCACGTCACTCCCTTAACATAGCATGCACATGTGGTATTGTTTCAGTCACGTCACTCTCTTAACATAGCATGCACATGTGGTATTGTTTCATTCACGTCACTCTGTTACCATAGCATGCACATGTGGTATTGTTTCAGTCACGTCACTCACTTAACATAGCATGCACATGTGGTATTGTTTCAGTCACGTCACTCTCTTAACATAGCATGCACATGTTGTATTGTTTCAGTCACGTCGCTCACTTAACATAGCATGCACATGTGGTATTGTTTCAGTCACGTCACTCTCTTAACATAGCATGCACATGTTGTATTGTTTCAGTCACGTCACTCACCTAACATAGCATCCACATGTTGTATTGTTTCAGTCACGTCATTCTCTTAACATAGCATCCACATGTGGTATTGTTTCAGTCACGTCGCTCATTTAACATAGCATGCACATGTGGTATTGTTTTCAGTCACGTCACTCTCTAACATAGCATGCACATGTGGTATTGTTTCAGTCACGTCGCTCACTTAACTAGCATGCCACATGTGTATTGTTTCAGCCACATCACTCTCTTAACATAGCATGCATATATGGTATTGTTTCAGTCACGTCACTCTGTTAACATAGCATGCACATGTGGTATTGTTTCAGTCACGTCATTCTCTTAACATAGCATGCACATATGGTATTGTTTCAGTCACGTCACTCTCTAACATAGCATGCACATGTGGTATTGTTTCAGTCACGTCACTCACTTAACATAGCATGCACATGTGGTATTGTTTCAGTCACGTCACTCTCTTAACATAGCATGCACATGTGGTATTGTTTCAGTCACGTCACTCATTTAACATAGCATGCACATGTGGTATTGTTTCAGTCACGTCACTCTTAACATAGCATGCACATGTGGTATTGTTTCAGTCACGTCACTCACTTAACATAGCATGCACATGTGGTATTGTTTCAGTCACGTCACTCTCTTAACATAGCATCCACATGTGGTATTGTTTCAGTCACGTCACTCTCTTAACATAGCATCCACATGTGGTGTTGTTTCAGTCACGTCACTCACTTAACATAGCATCCGCATGTGGTATTGTTTCAGTCACGTCACTCTCTTAACATAGCATGCACATGTGGTATTGTTTCAGTCACGTCACTCTCTTAACATAGCATGCACATGTGGTATTGTTTCAGTCACGTCGCTCTCTTAACATTGCATGCACATGTAGTATTGTTTCAGTCACGTCACTCTCTTAACATAGCATCCACATGTGGTGAAGTTTCAGTCACGTCACTCTCTTAACATAGCATCCACATGTGGTGAAGTTTCAGTCACGTCACTCTCTTAACATAGCATCCACATGTGGTGTTGTTTCAGTCACGTCACTCTCTTAACATAGCATGCACATGTGGTATTGTTTCAGTCACGTCACTCTCTTAACATAGCATGCACATGTGGTATGTTTCAGTCACGTCACCTCTTAACATAGCATGCACATGTGGTATTGTTCAGTCACGTCACTCTCTTACATAGCATGCACATGTGGTATTGTTTCAGTCACGTCACTCACTAACATAGCATGCACATGTGGTATTGTTTCAGTCACGGTCACTCTCTTAACATAGCATGCACATGTGGTATTGTTTCAGTCACGTCGCTCACTTAACATAGCATGCACATGTGGTATTGTTTCAGTCACGTCACTCTCTTAACATAGCATGCACATGTGGTATTGTTTCAGTCACGTCACTCACCTAACATAGCATGCACATGTGGTATTGTTTCAGTCACGTCACTCTCTTAACATAGCATCCACATGTGGTATTGTTTCAGTCACGTCGCTCACTTAACATAGCATGCACATGTGGTATTGTTTCAGTCACGTCACTCTCTAGCATAGCATGCACATGTGGTATTGTTTCAGTCACGTCGCTCACTTAACATAGCATGCACATGTGGTATTGTTTCAGTCACGTCACTCTCTTAACATAGCATGCACATATGGTATTGTTTCAGTCACGTCACTCTCTTAACATAGCATGCAAATGTGGTATTGTTTCAGTCACGTCACTCTCTTAACATAGCATGCACATGTGGTATTGTTTCAGTCACGTCGCTCTCTTAACATAGCATGCACATGTGGTATGTTTCAGTCACGTCACTCTCTTAACATAGCATGGACATGTGATATTGTTTCAGTCACGTCACTCTCTTAACATAGCATGCACATGTGGTATTGTTTCAGTCACGTCACTCTCTTAACATAGCATGCACATGTGGTATTGTTTCAGTCACGTCACTCACTTAACATAGCATGCACATGTGGTATTGTTTCAGTCACGTCACTCTCTTAACATAGCACGCACATGTGGTATTGTTTCAGTCACGTCACTCTCTTAACATAGCATGCACATGTGGTATTGTTTCAGTCACGTCACTCTCTTAACATAGCATGCACATGTGGTATTGTTTCAGTCACGTCACTCACTTAACATAGCATGCACATGCGGTATTGTTTCAGTCACGTCACTCACTTAACATAGCATGCACATGTGGTATTGTTTCAGTCACGTTGCTCACTTAACATAGCATGCACATGTGGTATTGTTTCAGTCACGTCACTCTCTAACATAGCATGCACATGTGGTATTGTTTCAGTCACGTCACTCTCTAACATAGCATGCACATGTGGTATTGTTTCAGTCGCGTCACTCTCTAACATAGCATGCACATGTGGTATTGTTTCAGTCACGTCACTCTCTAACATAGCATGCACATGTGGTATTGTTTCAGTCACGTCACTCTCTAACATAGCATGCACATGTGGTATTGTTTCAGTCACGTCACTCTCTAACATAGCATGCACATGTGGTATTGTTTCAGTCACGTCACTCTCTAACATAGCATGCACATGTGGTATTGTTTCAGTCACGTCACTCTCTAACATAGCATGCACATGTGGTATTGTTTCAGTCACGTCACTCTCTTAACATAGCATGCACATGTGGTATTGTTTCAGTCACGTCACTCACTTAACATAGCATGCACATGCGGTATTGTTTCAGTCACGTCACTCACTTAACATAGCATGCACATGTGGTATTGTTTCAGTCACGTTACTCACTTAACATAGCATGCACATGTGGTATTGTTTCAGTCACGTCACTCTCTAACATAGCATGCACATGTGGTATTGTTTCAGTCACGTCACTCTCTAACATAGCATGCACATGTGGTATTGTTTCAGTCGCGTCCACTCTCTAACATAGCATGCACATGTGGTATTGTTTCAGTCACGTCACTCTCTAACATAGCATGCACATGTGGTATTGTTTCAGTCACGTCACTCTCTAACATAGCATGCACATGTGGTATTGTTTCAGTCACGTCACTCTCTAACATAGCATGCACATGTGGTATTGTTTCAGTCACGTCACTCTCTAACATAGCATGCACATGTGGTATTGTTTCAGTCACGTCACTCTCTAACATAGCATGCACATGTGGTATTGTTTCAGTCACGTCACTCTCTAACATAGCATGCACATGTGGTATTGTTTCAGTCGCGTCGCAGTCTGAGACCAGAAGCCAGGAGGATCGTCATTCTGGTGGCGGAGAGCTTCGCCCGCTATCCTGTAGACAGTCGAAGGGTAAAGGCGTTTCTGTACTTATTGTTTGGAATAGAAAGTCAGTTGTACGTCCTTATCGGGAAGTCCCAATCAACCTCAGCATTTAGTGATTATTTGTGATGTTCTAAGGAATTTTGTGTTAGGTAGTTTGCCATTTTAACTAATTGGCTGTTGTTGTTGTTATTGTTGTTGCTGTTATTGTTGTTATTGTTATTGTTGTTGCTGTTGTTGTTGTTGTTGCTGGTGTTGTTGTTGTTGTGTTCCACTTATGCCGTTAGACGTTGTGGGGAGGGATGAAAATGTCTTTCCTCCAATTTCCTTCATGATTCTTAAGCAGTATTTTTCTAGAACCAAGTAAATTTCCCACCGGCTGGTTAGACCTGTCATTGGTTCCTTACCTACCTAACTGGGGCCTGCACGCAGTAGACGTTATTACCTGCTTTCTGTTAGCGCTGAATGTTGGGTGGCGTTCACCTCACACGAAAAAAATGTCCCATCAATATTGCACAGTTCCAGATATTCCTTCCATCTATAGACTTTATCATCTTGTCCCATCAGTATTGCACAGTTCCAGATATTCCTTCCATCTATAGACTTTATCATCTTGTCCCATCAATATTGCACACTTCCAGATATTCCTTCCATCTATAGACTTTATCATCTTGTCCCATCAATATTGCACAGTTCCAGATATTCCTTCCATCTATAGACTTTATCATCTTGTCCCATCAATATTGCACAGTTCCAGATATTCCTTCCATCTATAGACTTTATCATCTTGTCCCATCAGTATTGCACAGTTCCAGATATTCCTTCCATCTATAGACTTTATCATCTTGTCTCATCAATATTGCACACTTCCAGATATTCCTTCCATCTATAGACTTTATCATCTTGTCCCATCAATATTGCACAGTTCCAGATATTCCTTCCATCTATAGACTTTATCATCTTGTCCCATCAATATTGCACAGTTCCAGATATTCCTTCCATCTATAGACTTTATCATCTTGTCCCATCAATATTGCACACTTCCAGATATTCCTTCCATCTATAGACTTTATCATCTTGTCCCATCAATATTGCACAGTTCCAGATATTCCTTCCATCTATAGACTTATCATCTTGTCCCATCAATATTGCACAGTTCCAGATATTCCTTCCATCTATAGACTTTATCATCTTGTCCCATCAATATTGCACAGTTCCAGATATTCCTTCCATCTATAGACTTTATCATCTTGTCCCATCAATATTGCACAGTTCCAGATATTCCTTCCATCTATAGACTTTACCATCTTGTCCCATCAATATTGCACAGTTTCTCGATTTTAAACATCCAGTGGTATTCACGTGTATTTCTGTCTTTTGCATAGTGTGTCCCAATCTCCATGCACTGTTGATTCAGCCAAACTTCTTTAGTCACTTTGCATTTGTTTACTATTTCGTCATGTATTCTATTATATAACACTTTCTCCGTAATCCCGTTTATCACGCAGAGTCTCGTAGCAGGGCGAGAGCTGGGAGCGGTTCGACCCCCGCTGGTGACTTGCAGGATAACTGAGCCGGCCGCTCAGAAAGCAATGGCAAACTACTGAGCGTAATCTTGCCAAGAAATCAACATACAGCTGAAAGATGCTGATGTTGACAGCGATGTCCTGTAAAGGATATGCAAAACATTTTTATTCTATTATATGCCTCATTGTCCGGCTTTTTCTTTCTTCTTCCCTCCACCAACTACAAAATTTCATCTGTCATCCATTTCTTGTTTGCAATTCAATGTTTAGGTGGAATAATTTATTTTGTTGTGTTTTGAATTGATTCCTGCAACCTTGGCATTATATGTGGGTTTTTTTACAGTAACATTGAACCTTTTTCTAATTTCTTTGTCTGTTTTAAGTAATACTAGATACAACTTGACGTTCTTTGGGGATTTTTTTACCTCCAGCTTTTGTGATTTATTAGACAATATTAGTGCAGAAGTTTGCATTATATTATGAACGGCCGACACCTAATACCATCGAAATCAGCGCAAAGCGGTCGGTTTCTAAATCGGCCGCAGCTGATTTCGAACCCTCGTCGCCGATTAGAGCGCCGATGTGTCTACGAGTAGCTAGCACTAATTTAGTGATGTTTCGTCGCTGTTTCCTCTAGAGCGCCGATGTGTCTATGAGTAGCTGGCATTAAGCTGATGATATTTGGTCGCTGTTTCCTCTAGAGCGTCAATGTATCCATGAGTAGCTGGCACTAAGTTAGTGATATTTGGTCGCTGTTTCTTCTAGAAATGCGATCTATCTATGAGTAGCCGGCACTAAGTTGATGATGTTTGGTTGCTGTTTTCTCTAGAGCGCCGATGTGTCTATGAGTAGTTTGCACTAAGTTGATGATGTTTGGTCGGTGTGTCCTCTAGAGCGCCGATGTATCTGTAATTAGCTAGCATTAAGTTGGTGATGTTTGGTCGCTGTTTCCTCTCGAGCGCGATGTATCTATGAGTAGTTTGCACTAATTTGATGATGTTTGGTCGCTGTGTCCTCTAGAGTGCCGGTGTATCTATGACTAGCTAGCACTAAGCTGGTGATGTTTGGTCGCTTTTACCTCTAGAGATTCAATGTATCTATGACTAGCTGTCACTCAGTTGTGATGTTTGGTCGCTGTTTCCTATAGAGATTCAATGTATCTATGACTAGCTGGCACTCAGTTGTGATGTTTGGTCGCTGTTTCCTCCAGAGCGCCGAGAGATTGATCGACCTTGGGGTGGAGGTGTGGGCGGTTGGTATCGGCCCTTACATCAGACAGCTGGAGTTGATAGACTACACACGGAGGCTGGACCGAACCATTCTGTGGGACAGGTTTGATGTTCTACCTCCTATACCACTAGGACTTTCAGGTTAGTTCATGTTTATGTTGTTGCTGTTACTGCTACTGTTGTAGTTGGTACTGCTGGTACAGCTACTCTTCTTATTGTTGCTATTTTATTTGCTGTTGTTGATGTTCCTACCGTAGTTGCTACTGCTGTTGCTGGTGATGATGATGGTGACGGTTGTGGTGATGGTGGTGATGATGATGGTGGTGGTGATGATGATGATGATGCGGAGGAGGAAGGGGAGGGGTGATATTTCCTGGCTCAGATGAATGCTATCATCCGCCTTCGGGCCCACAATAGGGCCGATAGATTTGAAATGATCCTCTATTGCAGCGTGGGACCAACACATCAAAGTTCTAGGTGTGTTCATGAAATAACCAGCTCTGACAGGGCTACAGCAATCCATATTCTCTTTCTGTCGGTCGGTATCTCCCACTGGGGGAATAGGCCCTAACCAGCTCACCACAGGCCATCCTGTCCTGTCCTAGCCCATGCAGCTTCTTCCATATCCTCCCCAGGTTATTCATTTAATGTCTATACTTCTCTTCTCCGTGTGTGTGCGCGAGTGCGTGCGCGCGTGTCCCCGTGTCCGTCCGTGCGTGCGTGTATGTATGTGTGTGTGTGGGAGGGGGAGGTTTTTTATTTTGTGTGTGTGTGTGGGGGGAGGGGGGTGTCTTCTTCTTTTGCTTTTCCGTGTGGATTCCACACAAAAGCCTTTCTATTTATGCTATTCTCACTTTTTCTCAGTGAATGCCGGAGTTTTCCCCCTCACCGTTTGATTCACTGGTATTTTAGTTTCCTCGATTTTGCGTAACACCAGTTAATGAATGTTTGTAGTTTATTTGCAATAGTTTTAGGGTTCTCCGTGTTATGATCCATACGGTAGTTCTGATTTAACTTTAGAATTAAATATTCCAAGTTTGGTGACCAGTATGGGTGGAACAGTGAATTAGTCAGTCTTCGGGAATCCCCATGCCGTAGTCAAGCCATAAAACTCCAGCCTCTGCCATCTCTCCATCTTTGCTAAATTGCGGTCATAAAGTTAACCAAGAACAGGCCTTTCGTATATTGTATTCGATGAACAATAAACGATTGCTCAATTTCGCCTAGGCTTCAGAAATTAGGTCGCTCCAACCAATTTTGTGCAGACAGAAAGACTTCATTGTAAATATGCTATGATTGATTGATTGATTTAGGAAACGACATCACAGCATTCGTGACATTCCCATAAGCGCTCCGTCCCCATCCTCAGCAGCCAGCGAAGAGTTCCAACACTAATACTACCAGTAGCAATCTGATTATATATTTATGTAAATGTGCCATTTTCGTAGGGATACAAATGCTGCACATTCGGCCACTATCAGTGACTGTGTGATTTAAGTATTTTGGCCAAAGAATAATTGATTTATTCCCTGCACATGATGAATAACTCTGCAGTATGCACATGGCGACATGCAGCGAAATATACCAGGCAATAAATCATGCAATATATTGTTTGTGGCGTCACTAAGGTAATACATTATTTTGTACTTTGGTTATGTTGCAGGTTCAGTTACACCAAATGTCCCCGCCGCTGACTCAACAACGGCTACATCGATGATTCAACCTTCTACCGCTTCCAGCCTCTTCTCCATTCCAGGGGAGTCAATCAAGCCAACACCCACCACCCCTGCCACACAGGGTACAACCGAAGCACAATCGATAACATGGTTGTCAGCAATTTCCTCTACGTCTGCCACTCCAACAGCAACATTCAACATATCTGCTATTCCTGGATACAGCATGTCATCTTTGGCTTCGACAGCTACCGACAGAGTATCCGGTGTTTCTCTATATAGCACCTACATGTCTTTGGCGCCGACAGAAACTCTATCACACCTACACATGTCATCTAGACTAGCAACAGACGTCCCAGGTAGCACGACAACTGTCAGTTCATCGATCACAGGTACACATTATCCATCTTTAATTACAGCTGAAATAAACAATACTTTAAAACTAATTAGCTTTTATAAAGGGATAAAAGGGTTAAGGGCAGAAGGATCGGCTTCATTGCGCCAGGTTTTATTCTGTCTGACTCGGTCTCTCTACAGAGGTAGGATAACCGTCTGTAGAGAGAGTTACTGAGCGTAATCTTGCCAAGAAAACAACAGCGGTAAAATGCTGGTGTTGACAGCGATGTCCTGTAAAAGATATGCGAAAAATAAAAGGCCTGTTGTGGCCGGCTCCTTAGCGAAGTAGTTTCCGACGCAATTCATAATCCCGCATACCGCGTTCGAAACACAGCTACGGGGCGATTTAGCAGCAGACCGCCTTGCGTTGGTCTTTTGTTAAATGGTATAGGTGCCGTCGTTCAGAAAGCAATGGAAAATTACTGAACGTAAACTTGCCCAGGAATCACGAACAGCGCCAAAATTCTGGTGTTGATTGCTACGTTCTGTAAAGGATATGCAGCTAACTAACAAGACCAAATGTGACATTTTCCGTGGGACATTTCAGATTTAGCTAGAGTATTTAAAGTGTACGTGGATAGGAAGGAGCGGCGGTGGTGTAGTCGCCAGATGCTCGCCTGACGGCCCGGTCACATGGGTTCGAATCCGTATGGCGGCAGATCGACCCAGCTTCATGTGAGTACCTGGAGGTTGCCTGGGAAGTAAACACCAGCCACGTGATACTGACCACATTACCTTCTGCATGCTGATTGGTCGATAAAAATATGCGCCCTGCAAAATGCGCGTTAAGGGGCGTGTAAATTAATGCGTGATATGTTTTACATGGATAGGAGATGGGCACCGCAACGGGAATATCTGCATCCCTAAGATCAATAATTTGGTTCTGTGATCTTTTCTGGGATGGCTTTTGCGTTGTTGTGGTAGTGTGTAATAAACATGGGTTGAAAATGAGGTAACTCATAGTCGGTCCTCAACTTGAAACATATAAACAAAACTTAATTATGCCGCTGGATGTTTCAAATCCGGTAGTTTAAGTTCTGTATTTGCTGGTTCCCATAGAAAGGCTTCAGAAGGTTATGATGCATGCGCTATATGTCCTTACATTCGCCACGCAGTGTACACATTAGCAATGCACGTGATGTATGCTCATGTTTTCGCCACGCAGTGTACAAATTAGCAATGCACGTGATGTATGCTCATGTTTTCGCCACGCAGTGTACACAAAGGTTGTGATACACGTCCCTCTCATGTCCACGTCGTGTACAAGGGTGTTTTGTTTTTACTTTGCATCTGATTAATGCATTCTACATTTCCCTAAGCAGGGTTTCAAACGTGAACAGATTAGAGCAACTGGATGCTAGTCTCTCGTTCCACTAATTGCACATTAACTGATTCAAAGCCAACAGATAATATATCGTCAAATGTAACCTCCTGTTTGAACAGAAGGACGGCATATCGCCATAGTAGTGCCATCTTGTTATTTATTTTGTTTTGTTATATCTGCCTCAATTACAATGCTCTGTGAACAGAGATGTACATTATAATACTTGATCATTTCATTGTGTACCATGTTTGGTCCAAACCTGCTTTTGTGCTTGGCCTTGAATCAGTTAAGTTGTGGCATTAATTCATTAACTCTTTCTATACCAGGTAGCTTGGGATAAGTGGGACACTGTGCAACAGAGGCCTGTTCATGTCTGCATGATTCAGTGCCATAGAGTGTATCACATGTTCCGAAGTTGCTGCATATCACATGCTAATGCTCTGTGCCATACTAAATGTTCATGATTTGTTTCTTATCACGTGTTCTTTAGTTGCTTCATTTCACACATTCATAAAAATCGTCATTTCAGACTTTAACGATTTGCTTCATATCAAAAGGTCATGTGTTGCTTCATATCACATGTTAAGTTTTTTTATTTTTTTTATTTTGCATGTTCACGAGCTTAATAATTTTACATTTTCTCACGCTGCCCCTTATAACATGGCCACGATTTGCTTCATATCACATGCTCATACGCTGCGCCTTATCACTTGCCCATGGTTTGCTTCATATCACATGTTCATACCCTGCGCCATATCACATCATGAATCGCTTCATATCACACGTTCATGAATTGCTTCATATCACATGTTTATGCGCTGTTCGTATTACGTGTTCACTAGTACTAATTGCTTCATATCACATGTTCATGTACTGTTTCAAATGTCGAGATGATGATTTATGTGGTTTCCACAGAATTTCCCAGATGGGTGGGTAGGCAGGTGGCCGAATGGATAAGAGTGCTTACTCCTTAACTTCCGGTGTGCTGATGCCGAGGCAGCTGGTTCTACCGCAGTACCGTTCATTTGGACTAAAATGTTGGCGTCTTGTCCTTGACTTGGGACGTAAATTACAAGTACTTCAATAGTCGGAGTGGGTTAGCCTGATGGCGAAGGACACCGATAATAGGGAAAGCTAATCCACACGCAGTAACCAGTCCACTTCACTAGAAGAAGTAGGACCTGTATGGACTACGCTTGAATTAAAAGCGAGAGAACGCAAAAAAAAAAAAAAAAAAAACAGCACGTGGAGAATGGAAGTACTATAGGGTGTATTTTTAATGACTGTTGCGGTGTTTGAAAATATTACCGGTCCAAGTTTTGTATTCACCCACCTGTAAAGTTCATGCAACATAATAGGTAAATACAAAACTTGGACCGGCAATATTTTCAAACTCTGCACAGTCATTAAAAGTACACCCTGTAACAGAATGACTAGTTTGGGGCTCAGGGAGACAATGAGACACATGCCTGCGAATCAAGAGGTGGTGTAAATACTGCCGTTGGGATAGGGCACACCCTGAGAAAGCTTGATAATAGTATTAGTATAAAGACCTTTTTTCTGGAATCCGCAGGTTAATCGAAGTAGAGAGAGGGCAAGTGAGAGAGGAGAGAGAGAATGAAAGAAAGAGAGAATAATGCATGGAGAAGAGGTGAGCATGGCCAATGGATAAGAGCACGTAGGGATGTAAATTACAAGTACTTCTGCAGTCAAGAGTGGATTCGCCCGATGGCGAGGGACACTGGTAAAAGGGAAAGCTACTCCACACGCAAAAATCAATGTATTGCACTAGAAATTATAGCACGTGTGTGGACAATGCTTGAGTTATAAGCAAGCGAATGAATAAACAATCTAGACAAATACAGGGAGAAGGAAATTAGAGATAGCGATGGATAGTATAGGGGAGGTGGGGGGGGGGGCATAAGTGTCAGTAATGTAGTGGCTAGACGTCGTCTGCCGGCCCGATGGTTATTGGTTGGATTTCGCATCCAAGAGGATTTGTAAAATTGACCCAGGCTCCCTAATTGACTCAGCCTGAAATGGGTACCAGGAAATGCTCTAGAAGTAAACACTGTCACAGATTGATTCATAACATCACTCATCGAGTATGTTGAAGCATCCAAATATATCCATGTCAGCACAAGCAACAGATAATACATAGCGTTTTCACACTAGCCCTATGCTACCAGTGTCAAAGTAGAAAATTATCCAAATCACGCTTTCGCAAAATCAACACTTGTAATCAACGCAGGCTCCGGCAACATTTGGAAAGTCGGAATCTGCTTCCCCAAGGACTCGGGAGCTACCGGCCTGGAAATGACACCTGGGCCAATGCTGCAACTTGTGCATTTGATGTCTACGAGGGCTTCCAGGATAAACAGGAGACAGTGGCGGTAGCTCTTGACCTGGAGGATGCGTATAACAGGATTAGGTATGATCGGTTAATACACACACTGTTGGACATGGAGGTCTGCCCTTGCCTTGCTAGATGGGTTGCGGCAGTCCTTTATGATCGTAAGGTTGCACTGCGCATGGGTTCCTGGACTTCTGACCCATGTACTATTACACCTGGGCTGCCGCAGGGATCTGCCTTGTCCCCAGTGCTCTTTAATGTCTACACCAGCAAAATCGCAGCTTTTGAGACACCAGGTGTGGGTAGAATCTTGTCATTTGCAGATGATGTGCTGGTGTACAGACAGGGCAGAGACAGAGCCAGTTTGGCGATAGACTTACAGGTGGCAGTAAACAGGGTGGCCGAGTGGTGCAGGGACGCAGGGGCCATTATAAACCCAGACAAGGCATCAGTTGTGTGGTACTCCTTGGATAACCGGATCGTCAAGGCAGACGTCCCAGGTATTATGTTGAATGGATGTCCTCTTAGTCGAGAGAGTAAATTGAAGTACTTGGGTATCACCTTTGACAGGTGTTTGTCTTTTAAGGATCATGTGGAGGCTTTGGTGGTGAAGGCTGGTAGAGGACTTAATGCATTGAGGGCTATGGCAGCAACCGGTGTAGATCAGAGAATGCTGTACAGGCTCTTTCAGCAGTTAATAATTTCTGTCATTGAGTATGGTTTGGGGCTGCTGACAGTATAAAAGAGCTAGCCTGAAAGGTTGGAGCGCATACAGAATGCTGCCATGCGGTTAATCCTGTGGTGCTCAAAGGACACACCAATTATATGCATGAGGTATATCCTGGCGCTACCAACAGTGACGGATAGGCATAGGGTCCTTCAGGCCAAATGGTACCTGAGAGTTGCCGCAGACAGGGATCACCCGCTGCATGCAGCAATGGATATGGTTAAGGGTCATAGACTAAGACGAGGCAGGTCCTGGATGGCACAGGTAGAACTTTCTATAAGTCAGGTGTGTGATCTAGAGACCATCAATCATGAAAGAGAGTGGGTTGAAGTTCCGGAAGACATGACGGACTGGCACAATGTAATAATAACACTGGGTCGTGAGTGCAGAGAATGGGCAGCGGGCCGCACTGAGTTTGAAGTGCAACAGCTGATCCAGAGCAACACACATCAAGGTGACATAGTCATCTACACTGATGGGTCAGTGGTGAGAAACAGACGTAGTGGCTGGGGCTTTATTGCAAAGGCTAATGGGCGAGTCTTGAAAAAGGAGAGTCTGGCATATGAGACTACGACCTCCAGCATGAGAATGGAGGTGGAGGCAGTAACAGCGGCATTCCGGTGGCTAGAGGAGACTACTGCAACACACGTTGTATTCATTACGGATTCAAAGAGTATGCTTAGCAAGGTGGAGAAAGGAATGTTTCGTGTGGAATGGCTCTCGTCGCTTCAGAGGTCACAGATCGTGAGAATTGTATGGATATTTTGCCCTGGCCATGCGGGTGTACGGGGGAATGAACAGGCTGATAGGCTTTCAGGGAATGCGCCTCTTGGTGGAATTTTGCCTATGGACAAGGGGGAGGTGGTCGTGCGCTTGTGGAACCAGGTGGAGAAGGCGGAGGAACAGATTGAGAACCCATATGTGGAAAGAATGAGATTGCGGGGGATCGGCAGGGGTTCTGGAAGAATCTCAAAACTGAGAGGGAAGACTAGGAGAACTTTTAATCAGATAGCGGTGGGAACGATTAGTAGTGTGACTCTTCGCTGGCCGTTGAACGAAGGGGCGGAGCACGTATGGGAATGGCCTGAGTGCAGTGATGTCGGTTCTTGACTCAACTCAACAACACTTGTAAGATGAGATGCTTGAGGAGAGCTGTCAACTTAACTCCCAGATACCGAATCAGAAATGATGATATCAAACACCTTGTACCAATTATATTGAAAGAAGAAGATCGAATGGTTTGGCCATCTTGTTAGAATGCAACACCATCAACTACCAGCACTGACGCTACACCAAAGAAGATCTGATACGAGAGCAAAAAGGCGCCCGAGAAGAACATTGATTAACGATATCAAAGACAGTGTACAATCACACGGATTGACACTATTCAGTGCCACCCATTGGGCCCTGGAACGCCAATTATTCCTCCCCACGAAACTTAAGGCAAAAATGAAAGATGATAATGCTGATTAGTGTATAAAATATGGGGTTTGAACCATATATCCAATACGCCTCAAGACGTGCAACAGGGCCCGTTACCTAATGCTCTGTAATATTAACATGTAGACAGTTTTTTTTTGGGACAGTTACTCGTCGATGCACAATTGTTCCTGTAGCAAGGCCATGTAGTCATTTGAAGGTGTAGGGTTCGAATTCCGGTTGGCAATTATAGCTTTTATTTTTACGTTGTCTGGTGCGTACTCTTATTCTGTATACCCACGTACGAAACACAGCTGCGCGAGAGTCGGCAATGGATCGCGTCGCGTTGGTTTCTTACGGAAAGATATGTGAGCCGTTCGTTCAGAAAGCAATGGCAAACTTCTTTTTTTTTGGCATATCCTTTACAGGACATCGCTGTCAACACCAGCATCTTTCAGCTGTATGTTGATTTCTTGGCAAGATTACGCTCAGTAGTTTGCCATTGCTTTCTGAGCGGCCGGCTCACATACCCCGTAAGATTACCGATGCGATTCGAACCACTGCTGATTCTCACCGTCATCACGTTACCTACGAGATTACGGAGAAAAGTCGCTAACCTCTAAGCCACGAAGCCGGCAATGGCAAACTACTGAACTTAAAACTTGCCATGACATCAACAGCAGCTAAAAAATGCTGGTGTTCACTGCAATGTCCTGCAAATAGGATATGCGTCCTCTAGTCTCTACTTCTTTCTTCTACTGCGCTATGAGAGCCAAACAATATTATTCAAGAAAAGCTAGACACGTGAGAATTCAGCAAAGAAAGATACAAGTCTTCTTACAAAGGATGAAATCGAGTTCAACATTTTCACCCCTATCACGTCATTATGATACTAATTTTTCTAAGTGTATTTCAGATGACGTCATCGGTTTTCTAAGTGAAGTTGCAACAACCTCTCCAACAGCGGCGACGAGTAGCATTGATCTCTCTAGAACACTCAACACCTGGTCTGAGTTTGAAGGGATTTCATTTACAACTCCAGCCACTCCTAAAACGCCAGATACAATCTTAACAGACTTTACAATGTCTGCACAAACTACAGACTCCACTCCTGTGGTACTTTCAACGTCTGCAAGTTGGTTTATTATTCCTTTTTACAGCGTCTACGTTTCTTTGGCATCTTCAGTAATCACCAAGTTGAATGCAGGTTCTGTATACAACTCGTTGAATCCTTCATTGATGCCTACAGATATAAATCCTATATTAACGCATACAGCTGTAAATCCTTCCTTAACGCCTACAGCCATGAATCCGTCCCTAGCGCCCACAGCTGTAAATCCCACATACAGCACTCTCACATCTCTGGCACCGACCCCTACTCAGACAGCCTTTCTAGTGTCATCAACAACAGCGGTAGACGATCCACGAAACACGCCCACTGACGACAAACTTGGTGATGACAGCGTGCTCTTCAACTCGTTGGACAAAGGTACCATTTCTCTGTCTGTGCTGTAATCTGCCACAATGCAGTCAAATGTATACTTCCTATTAAATTAATCGGGCCGGGCTCTCTGGAAATTTGTTGAAATCGTGGAAACTGGCGACAATTCAATACCCCTAAACACATTGGGAAAATTATTAGGTGCATATGCCTGAATTTTGTCTTAGTCAGATATGACTGAGCTACCATATGACAGTAGACTGTAGTACCTTCTTTCTGTTAGCTCCGAATGTTGGGCGGCGCTTACCAAACTCGACACCCCATATTGTGCCAACGGTTTCGGGCGAAGCAGCACACTTGGGAGTGTGCAAGCCTTATCCTGGTGCGAGGAAATGCAGCCTTAAGACTAAATATCGTGGTAGTGCAGACCAGACCCCAAGCTATTGTCGGCAACTAGTCTAAGATCGAAGCTCCGACAATCAATCAGTCAGCGCATTGCTTTGCTGATCAGGCAGCTTCTGCGGTTTTTCTTGTTCCATGTGTATTTGTGTTGCCTTTCCTCTGGAGTACACTAGACAGGCCGAGGAAAGGATCATGCTACATGGGCAAAGCATGGTCTCTGAAAATTCAGCCCAAGCTGTGTGCTATTTTTGAAGCACAGTGTAACAAACTATCGTCTGTCAAGGCAGCAAGGTGCCAGTGTTGGGCCTAATCTCAGCCAGGACACTGTGCTGGATATACTGATAATGAAAGGCTGCCGTCCCATGGTTTGGCCTGTGTTGGACTCTACTGACAATGAAAGGTTTCCGCCCCATGGTTTAGAAGTATCAACAAGTTTGGACCAATCGCGACCAATCTTTGTGTGTTGGGCTGATCTATGTGTGCTGGGCTGATCTGTGTGTACCGGGCTGATCTGTGTGTGCTGGACTGATCTGTGTGTGCTGGACTGATCTGTGTGTGCTGGGCTAAAATGTGTGTGCTGGGCTGATCTGTGCGTACTGGGCTGATCTGTGCGTGCTGGGCTGATCTGTGCGTGCTGGGCTGATCTGTGCGTGCTGGGCTGATCTGTGCGTACTGGGCTGATCTGTGTGTGCTGGGCTGATCTGTGCGTGCTGGGCTGATCTGTGTGTGCTGGGCTGATCTGTGTGAGCTGGGCTGAATTACATTTTTGTTGTGTTTTTGGTGTCCCAGAGCAGTTTCTTGATATATGTCTGTGATGTTACAGGGCCGCACATTTTATAGGCCTTGACAGTAAGGAGGAGCAGGTGGGCAATCCTTTCCTCGCTTTGACCAGCGACGACCCCCAGGCGAAGAACCTGGGTCCGGTTGTGCTCATGACATTACCATCGCAGATCGCTATCAACTTCACTAGCGAGTCCGGCGGATTGTGACATCATTACTTCGTAATGTATCTCTCCAGAGATGTGATGTTCCAGCATTGATTTCGACATCCCGCTGGTTTCTGAGCTTGCATAAAGGGAGGAGAGCTCTACAAAACAGCTTTTCTGGAGATGGTATAGCGGGTCCTCACTGCTCCATGACTACATGCCCTTTTCGGACAGCAATAGAAAGTTTTTTTTACCATCTCCCCCCTCCCCACGTTTTGTTCTTGTTGAATGTCTATTTTGTTCTTGGTATTATACATCCCTATTGTGTAAATGCGTAGTTTTGTCAGAGTAGAAGTTACAATAAGCATGCATTTTTTCACGAACACCAGATGGACTTTGCTACAAAGCTGTTGCCTCAAAAGGGTTTGGGTTCACGCCACACCCGATGTGACTGCGACAAGTTTCTGCAGTGCTACAGGTCAGAGGGTGGAGCAGTGACGGCGGCGGTTAGACTCTGCCCCGGCGGTCAGTTCTGGAAGCAGGCCAACCTGACGTGTGTGAGCTCAGACCAGGCTTGTTGTCAAGGTCAGAAGTGTGAATGTAATACAGGGATACAAACAGGCAGGCCGGATAGAGGACAGACGGGTAGGCAGACAGATATATAGGTAGACAAGTTGAGATAGACAGGCAGACAAGTTACGGTAGACAAGTTGAGGTAGACAGGCAGACAAGTTGAGGTAGACAAGCTTAGGTGAACAAGTTGAGGTAGACAGGCAGACAAGTGGAGGTAGACAGGCAAACAAGATGAGGTAGTCAGACAAGTTGAGGTATATAGGCAGACATGTTGAGCTAGACAAGTTGAAGTAGACAGGTAGACAAGTTGAGGTAGACATGTAGACAAGTTGAGGTAGACATGTTGAGGTAGACAGGTTGACAAGTTGAGGTAGACAGGTAGACAAGTTGAGGTAGACAGGCAGACAAGTTGAGGTAGCTAGGTAGACATGTTGAGGTAGACAAGTTGAAGTAGACAGGTAGACAAGTTGAAGTAGACATGTTGAGGTAGACATGTAGACAAGTTGAGGTTGACAGGTAGACAAGTTGAGGTAGACAGGTAGACAAGTTGAGGCAGACAGGTAGACAAGTTGAGGTAGACATGTAGACAAGCTGATGTAGACAGGTAGACAAGTTGAGGTAGACAGGCAGACAAGTTTAAGTAGACAAGTTGAGGTAGATAGGCAGGCAAGTTGAGGTAGACTGGTTGCGGTAGACAGGTAGACAAGTTGAGGTTGACAAGTTGATGTAGACAGGTTGAGGCAGACAGGTAGACAAGTTGAGGTAGACAAGCTGAAGTAAACAAGTTGAGGTAGACAGGTAGACAAGTTGAGGTAGACAGGCAAACAAGTTGAGGTAGACAGGCAGACAAGTTCAGGTAGACAAGCTGAAGTAGATAAGTTGAGGTAGACAAGTTGAGGTAGACAAGTTGAGGTAGACAGGCAGACAAGTTGAGGTAGATAGGTAGACAAGCTGAAGTAGATAAGTTGAGGTAGACAGGCAGACAAGTTGAGGTAGACAAGTTGAGGTAGACAAGTAGACAAGTTGAGGTAGACAGGTAGACAAGTTGAGGTAGACAAGTTGAGGTAGACAGGCAGACAAGTTGAGGTAGACAAGTTGAGGTAGACAGGTAGACAAGTTGAGGTAGACAATTAGACAAGTTGAGGTAGACATGTTGAAGTAGACAGGCAGACAAGTTGAGGTAGACAGGTAGACAAGTTGAGGTAGACAAGTTGAGGTAGACAGGTAGACGAGCTGAGGTAGACAAGTTGAGGTAGACAGGTAGACAAGTTGAGGTAGACAGGTAGACAAGTTGAGGTAGACAGGCAGACAAGTTGAGGTAGATAGGCAGACAATTTTAAGTAGACAAGTTGAGGTAGACAGGCAGACAAGTTGAGGTAGACAGGCAGACAAGTTGAGGTAGACAAGTTGAGGTAGACAGGTAGACAAGTTCAGGTAGACAGGCAGACAAGTTTAGGTAGACAAGTTGAGGTAGATAGGCAGACAAGTTTAAGTAGACAAGTTGAGGTAGACAGGCAGACAAGTTTAAGTAGACAAGTTGAGGTAGACAGGTTGACAAGTTGATGTAGACAGGTTGAGGCAGACAGGTAGACAAGTTGAGGTAGGCAGGCAGACAAGTTTAAGTAGACAAGTTGAGGTAGATAGGCAGGCAAGTTGAGGTAGACTGGTTGCGGTAGACAGGTAGACAAGTTGAGGTTGACAAGTTGATGTAGACAGGTTGAGGCAGACAGGTAGACAAGTTGAGGTAGACAAGCTGAAGTAAACAAGTTGAGGTAGACAGGTAGACAAGTTGAGGTAGACAGGCAAACAAGTTGAGGTAGACAGGCAGACAAGTTCAGGTAGACAAGCTGAAGTAGATAAGTTGAGGTAGACAAGTTGAGGTAGACAGGCAGACAAGTTGAGGTAGATAGGTAGACAAGCTGAAGTAGATAAGTTGAGGTAGACAAGTTGAGGTAGACAGGCAGACAAGTTGAGGTAGACAAGTAGACAAGTTGAGGTAGACAGGTAGACAAGTTGAGGTAGA
The DNA here is from genome assembly GCA_014155875.1 of Cepaea nemoralis. NCBI lineage: Eukaryota > Metazoa > Mollusca > Gastropoda > Stylommatophora > Helicidae > Cepaea > Cepaea nemoralis. Next base: position 118,241 of record JACEFZ010006780.1, read on the forward strand.
CAAGTTGAGGTAGACAAGTTGAGGTAGACAGGTAGACAAGTTGAGGTAGACAATTAGACAAGTTGAGGTAGACATGTTGAAGTAGACAGGCAGACAAGTTGAGGTAGACAGGTAGACAAGTTGAGGTAGACAAGTTGAGGTAGACAGGTAGACGAGCTGAGGTAGACAAGTTGAGGTAGACAGGTAGACAAGTTGAGGTAGACAGGCAGACAAGTTGAGGTAGATAGGCAGACAATTTTAAGTAGACAAGTTGAGGTAGACAGGCAGACAAGTTGAGGTAGACAGGCAGACAAGTTGAGGTAGACAAGTTGAGGTAGACAGGTAGACAAGTTCAGGTAGACAGGCAGACAAGTTTAGGTAGACAAGTTGAGGTAGATAGGCAGACAAGTTTAAGTAGACAAGTTGAGGTAGACAGGCAGACAAGTTTAAGTAGACAAGTTGAGGTAGACAGGTTGCGGTAGACAGGTTGACAAGTTGATGTAGACAGGTTGAGGCAGACAGGTAGACAAGTTGAGGTAGACATGTAGACAAGCTGAAGTAAACAAGTTGAGGTAGACAGGTAGACAAGCTGAGGTAGACAAGTTGAGGTAGACAGGCAAACAAGTTGAGGTAGACAGGCAGACAAGTTGAGGTAGACAGGTAGACACATGTATAGCTCATTCAATTTGTAATGGTCATATGAATTATGAATTTTCTTCCTCAACTGGTTTTCCCCATATGGTGCATGGTACAACACACCCTATTGACCAAATCTGCACATACAACGGTTTGTCAGAACAATGGAGAAATCAGACGCCAGGACTGTGATAAAATTCTTGATGTTACAGGGAAAAACACCCACAGAAATGCACAGGAAGACGGAGCCAGTGTTTGAGGAAGTCTGTCCTTCGTATACTTCTGTACAAAAATTGGTGTTTGTAGTTTAAGTGTGGCCGTTCCCAAGTTGCTGATCTGCCAAGATCAGGATGATCGTCCTCGGAGTGCAATGATGCAAATGCTGCAAAAGTGACGAAAATCATAGACCAGGAAGGAAAATGACAATTGCAGAGATATCGGATTCAGCAAAACTGAGTAAGAGTACAGTTTTTAGAATTTTACACAACAGACTGAACATGAGAAAATTGTATGCCCGCTGGGTCCCGCGCATTCTGACATGTGAACAGAAACAAACATGGGTTGATTGCTGTGGCCAGTTGCTCAACATGTGGCAGTCGAAAAACACGTTGACGATCATGGCGACGGTAGATGAGAATTGGATTCACCATTATGACCCATAATCCAAAATTGCCAGCATGCAGTGGAAAACCCCGAGCTCGACAACACATGTCTAGCCAAGAGCACGAACATCTGCAAGAAAAGTGATGCTGACTGTTTTTTCGGACGTCAAAGGTGTCATATTGAAAGATTACATGCTTCATGGCAACACGGTTAATGGGCAGTACTATGCAGATCTCCTTATCAATCTAAGAAAGGCTGTGACCAGAATACGAGGGATAGCGAGTACGCAAATTCTGCCTTTGCTTCAAGACAACGCGCCCTCCCATAAAGCACAGCTTGTGCTGCAAACTGCTAACGATTTGAATATTGAAATTCTTCCACACCCACTATATTCTCCAGATTTGGCTCCATCAGACTTTTTTTCTTTTCCCAATCTTAAAAATCAGCTGAAAGGAAATCGTTTTGACAGTGACGAAGATGTCATACTGCCTTGTGATAACTGGTTTAGTTCGAAAAATAGGTTGTATTATTCTGAAGGTCTTGTCAATGTCACGCAGAGATGGCAGAAATGCATAAATTCAGGTGGTGGCTACATTGAGAAGGAATACGCACTGTGCCAAATTTCAATTTTCTCCTTCATGGTCAAGCTAAAGACTTATGAGAAGTCTCTTGTATTTAAAATTATCTACTTGGTTAAGAATTTTTCCTTCTGTTTCCCTTTCATATTTTGGTGCCAGTTTTTCTTTTATATCACCATTTTTACTGTTTTCTTGCTATTCAATGCGAGTCCTTTCTTGGCACGCTGTTACTACTATGTCCAACAATTGTTGTAGATCTTTTGCATTATCCGGCACCAATACTGTGTCATCTGCTTAACATATATTGTTTATTGTTTATATTATAACCTCCGATTAGTGTTGCCATATATATATATATATATATATATATATATATATATATATATATATATATATATATATATATATATATATATATATATATATATATATATATATATATATATAGATTGATTGATTGATTGATAAACTAAGTCTCTTTCAAATGTGCACGCAGATCCGTGTGAGAAAAGATGCGATGGCCAGACGTTCAGAATGGACGGTGGGTGTGGTCGCTATTGGGAGTGCTGGAAAGGCGTGTCCATGGCCCGAAGATGTCCACTGTTTCATGCCTACATTCCCGGAAAGGGGTGTGTCTTCATGCCGACGTGTGTTGATGCAGACAAAAGCACAGGAAGCTGTCACTTTTCGGGTACGTCTGTAGCTATTTTTAGACAACACTGACTGGGATGAACATCACAGTAACGGGCAGATACTAGAACAAGTAACAAGTTTCTCATATCTTGGACATATAATAACAGACGATGGCAGAAGTGAAATAGAAATCAAAAAGAGAATAGGAATGGCCAAAAATGCTTTCAATGGCATGAAATCAGTATTAATAATCCAGAGAGATTAATAATGCATTAAAATGAGAAATTTCATTTGCTACGTATATTCAACGCTACTGTATGGCACGGAAGCCTGGACATTGAACAAGCAACTAGAAAGTCGCATAGAAGCCCTGTAGATGTGGATATACAGACGAATATGTCGTATTTTATGGAAACAAAATCATTCAAATACAGAGGTTCTAGAAAAACTGGGAATGAAGAGAGAGTTGATGAAAGAAATAAAGAGGAAGCAAGTGAAATATTTCGGCCACGTTAAACGATATGATACTCTTATAAAAACCATACTGGAAGGCAAGGCTGAGGGAAAACGAGCAAGAGGTAGACAACGGTACAAGTGGGAAGATAACATCAAGAGATGGACGAATCTCAGCCTGACAGAATGTACAGTCAAGGCGAGAGACAGACAGTGTTGGAGATCCATTGCCGCCAACCTGCTTTGTGGAGATGGCACCTGATTAGTTGATTGATTGACTGTGATGTGGCGATCTTTAAGTCACTGCTGATTGCTGGATATTGCAATCTTTTAGCTCCCTTCACTCACAGCTGAATGATGGATACTACAATCTTTTAATACGTCTCTTTTAGTCACAAATGTGATACTAACAATCTTGTAACAAGTCTCTTGTAGTCACAAAGATGATACAACCATCTTTAACAAGTTTCTATTAGTCACAAATTTCTCTGTGAGACTCTGGGAGTCTCTGTGCCGAAGTGGTCAAACCGTCTACCTCGGACTCCGAAGGTCATGGTTTTCATTCAGGTCGCGTCCTCCGGTCCACGAGTGCATTTCTTCGGAGACTCCTGAGGGTCGTCGCTGGGGCTACGGAGTTCGTGCTTTGTGCAACGCTTTCTGCGCTGCGGAAAGAGACTAAGCCATATGAGATAAACATCCAGGTGCAATGAAGTCGACCCTGTCGACTTTAAGCGACTTTTTGTATTAGTCACAAATGTGATACTGCAATCTTGTAACAAGTCTCTTTTAGTCACAAATGTGATACTACAATCTTGTAACAAGTATCTTTTAGTCACAAATGTGATACTATAATCTTGTAACAAATCTCTTTTAGTCACAAATGTAATACTACAATCTTGTAACAAGTCTCTCTTTTAGTCACAGACGTGATACAACAATCTTCTTCTAACAGGTCTCTCTTGGTAACAAATGTGATACTACAATCTTGTAACAAGTTTCTTTTAGTGTCACAGATAAGATAATACAATCTTGTAGCAAGAAATCTCCAGGTATGATGCTACATTCTTGTAGCAAATAAAACATATTTTAGTCACATGTGTGATAACTTCAATCTTTTAGCAAGAAATCTCTTGTAGTCACAGTTGTGATACGTCAATCTTGTAGTAAAAGATTGTGTCTAGTCCGAGCTTGTTGACGGATTCTCCAATCCTATAGCAAGAAATATCTTTCGCTCACAGCTGACTGCTGAATACTACATGTAGCAAGATGTCTCTTTTAGTTACAGCTTATTGATGGGAGAGTCGGGTGTACAGAAAGCAATGTCATAGTAACTGAATTAAAATTGACTAGTAAATCACATACATTCTAAACATGCTGGGGTTGACTGCAAAGTCCCGCAAAGGACATGTCATAACTGTCATTTACTGCCTATAGTACCTTGCGGTATAGGACGCGGGCGGGGGGGGGGGGGGGTCTTGTGTCTGAGGAATTAATGCCGCATGGCTAGTGCAGTCGCCGCGAACTGTGCAGGTTAGTGTTGTTTTGATTTTTTTTTTACCCCCGGACAGAAAAAAACGCCACACCTTACCGAGAATTCGACCCCGGGTCTTGCATAGAAGAGCCCGGCATTCTAGCCACTCGGCCAGCTAACTTTTATACGGAAGGTTTTAAAAAAACTTGTATACGGAAGAGTACAATTGCAACGACTAGTTCATGTTATGCCCACCTTATATTTCTAGTATTTTTTTTTTTTATTTCTTGTACTCTGAAGACTCCTTCAGGGGTCTAAGCTCACAACCATGCATGCAAACCAAGTGTAGGTCAGTCCATGATTGGTTAGATGTTAGTTTTATTTCTAGGTGTAAGGTAGCCAATCTCAGACTGGTTTTCCGGGACAGTCTATGTTGTTACTGAAATAATTCACTATCCCGAAATATGCTTTCGGGACGCCCTAATATCCCGTTTTTCCTGTCAAATGAAATATTTATTTAAATGGAAATGTTTCACGATTTTCAGTTTACAGAAAAGTTTAAATTGCGACATTTATTAAGAGTAGAATTTGTCAAGCAAAAGCTACATTTCAGCAAATTAAAATTATCTTTAGCAATTAGTCACTAACATTGAATATCAGAATAAGAGTACTGATATGTTATCTGGAACTTGTTTTGCTGTATAGAAGTGAACCAAAATTAGGAAGAGATATGGAAGCAACAAAGAATTCGTTCTTGAAACGAATGCCTCACATTTTTTTTCGGTTCGCTGATGCCGAGATAGCAGATTTGACCCCTACACCGGTCATTTGGACTAAACTGTTGACTTCTCGTCCTTGACTTGGTGACATAAATTACAAGTACCTCGAAAGTTGGAGTGGGTTCTGGTGGCGAAGGGGCTGGTAATGGGGAAAGCTAATCTAAACGCAAAAATCAGTTCAGTGCACTAGAAGTAGCAGCTGGTGTATGGACTACGCTTGAGTTCAGAGTCAGCCAACCAAACATTTTTTTTTAAAAACCTTGCATAATTTCTTCTTCTTCTTCAGCGTTCCGAACCATTGAGGTTCTTTGCTGCAGATACAATCCGTCTCCATTCGTCTCTCTGGTTGACCCTCTCTTGCCAGTCGTTGATTCCAAGTACTTGTAGGTCTGTATATATATTATCTCTCCACCGTCTTCTTGGTCTACTTCAGGGTCTACGGTCATTTATTTCTTGAGTGTAAGCGAGTTTTGTTTCCCTATTATCTTCCATTCTTTCTATATGCCCCAGCCATTGTAGTCTATTAGCCTTCATGATACCAGTGATTAGCGGGGACTTAAACAGATCATAAATGTCTTTGTTGCTTCTTCTTTTCCACTCCACTGTGTGTATCACTAATGGGCCCAAAGATGCGTCTTAAGACTTTGTTCTCAAAGGTTTGTAACAAGGCTTCGTCTCCTTTAGTTGCACTCCAGGTTTCAGAGCCATACAGAACAACTGGTCTGATCAATGTTTTGTAAATTGTCATCTTGGTGTTACGAGATAGCGCCTTTGATTTTAGCAGATGTTGTAGTACATAGTATATCTTATTTCCAGAGTTGATTCTAGCTTGAATTTCTTCCCTTATGTTGGAGCAGTTGAAGATTGTACCTAGGTATTTGTATGTTTCCGTTCTTTTAATGGTCATATTATCTATTTGTATGTAGCCAGAGTCTTTAGCCATTCCTTCTCTTGAAATTACCATATATTCTGTCTTATCTTGGTAGCTAACCAGCCCCATTTGTTGAACTTTGTCCTTTAAGTGATTCAATATTTCCACTGTCTTTTGTTCATTTTCCCCTATAATATCTATATCATCTGCATAACCAAGCAGTCTGGGTGTTCCTCCGATAGCACATTCCTCCTTTACCTTCCTTTCCAAGGTCGTTGCCCAAATATGTCAGTCCGAATTCGAGGCTTATTTATCTGTTTCGTAACAAAATAGTTTTTACAAAGGTGGGGATGTTAACCCTACGCTTAATTTCGCTAAATTTAGCATAATTTCGCTTCTCTTAAATATAATTGTATCTCTTTTGGTTTTTCGTCCATAGGAAAATGCGAGTCGCTGCCCCATGAAAAACAACTCAGGTTACAGGATTCAAACGTTAAGTGGCCCGTTTGACTTCACCTGCTGGGAGTCCACGGAATTTGACCTGGCCTCGTGTTCATGTCGACAACAGAAGACGCTGAGCACATGTATGTGATCTGAAGCCTTAAACAACTCATATAAGAATTACAATCACATCATTTGCTATATCTACACTGTTTAACCAACAACGCTTGTAACCAAATCTCCATTCATTTTTTACTGCATACTATATCATATTACATGTATTTGCTTCATGTGTGCTGACGAAGGTGTTGGCCGCAACGTCCGTTTTGTTGCTCGTGACCGTGTTCTAGTAACGCTTAACGACACTACTTCTCATTTATTCATTAATTGTTCGTACTCTACAGACTGTATCTCGTTGTCAACACAATCCAGCTTGATACCAGAGGCAACTGTAGACAGAGACAATTGTAGATAATAGAGACGATTGTTACACTAAAGACTATTTGATTTCTTTATTCCAACCAATTGTTACACTATATACTAAACTCTTTCTATTCTAGCTCTAGCCAATTGTGACACTATAACCTAAACGTGTTGTTATTGTAGTCAATTGTTACACAATAGTCTAAACTCTTGCCTTTTCTAGCCAATTGTGACACTGTAGTGACTATAGTTTACTCTTTCTCTGTTCTAGCCAATTGTTACACTATTCTAGCCAGTTGTTACACTATCATCATTATGTGCCACGCCATCTCTCACAATCTTCAGAGTCGTGTATCAGCTTTGTGTTTTTGTCCTCGACCATACCACATGACCAAGCCATCCCTATATTTACTTCTCTGCATCCGTCTTATTCTTTTCCCCTCAGTCTTACCAGTTATCACCAAGTTCTTTAGTTTAATTTCTCTAATCAGTTTACGATTTTCATTTTCTTCTTGTGGGGCTTTTTTGTTTTTGTTTTTGTTTTTCTGTCCGTTCATGATATTTCTTGCATTGTCCCCAGAAACCACATTTCCACTGCCATTAGAAGTTTTAAACTTGTAACTTAAATGCATTTCCGCCAACAGGCTGCCATCTTGTGACGCTGCTAAACATGGCGTCAGATGTCGTGACCAAAACATCAGCAATAAGCAAGGCCATGACTCAGGCAGGTTGCCTCACTACTCAATTCACCGACTACCAAGCCAATGCCAGCACCACCAACTGCAGCAGAAGTCAGTCCACAGTATCAGATCCCATGAGGGATGTCACTCTCCACTTCCAGTACCTCACCTCTAACAGCAGTCCCAGCTCACTTCCACAAGTTCTAGTCCGGTCACGTGCTTGCATCCCGGAACAGGGAGGTATTCTGGTTGTTTCTGAAGACGCGTCGTCCCTGGATGTCAAGGTCATCTCATCTACAGGCTACGTGCTAAAAGCAACGTTGCCACTGCTGGTAAACTTATGTGGCTTTTATTTTAATTGCATGTTTTTGGAGGATGTTGCCGTCAACTCCAGATTGATTTTATACGCAGTTTTATGCTAAATGGTTTCACATTGCTTTCTGAAAGGGAAGTTGGCTGGGCTGGCTGGCTGGTTGGTTGGGTAGGTGGTTGGTTGGTCAGTCAGTCAACATATCACCCTCATTGCACAGCGAACCATTGTAAACGAAAAGTCAACGTTTACTTCCAACTTAATGCCGGTGTAGGGGTTGGACCCCCCTATCTCGCCATCAGCGCACTGGAAGTTTTAGAGCGAGATCTCTTATCCGTTCAACCACGTCGACTACTGTTGTTTTGTAATGTCCCGAATCAGTTTCCTGCTACGGGTCAGTCATGTGATAGATAAGGTCTCACATTGGGCAGGTCTGTATGCACGGGGGAATAACTGGCCAGTACTGTCCTCTGTTGGCGGACAATGACAGCTGGAGTACAACCATCGTCTGATCGCGCTCACGACATTATCGCTTTAAACTACGCTCACGCACCCGCCTAAGCCAAAGACGAGACAAGGACACACAGCTGATCCACGACTCTGGTGATCGTGTGAGATGGCGAAACATGACCGTCCACGCTTATCGGTGTGGCACATGATGATGATGAAGCCAAACGTTATTGTCTTCTCTGTTTGCCTGGTGACTGAATCAACACACAAGAAGTAGAATCGGTCAGCCATACTAAAACATGATCGCAAGTAACAAAATGAACGTTGCGGCTAAAGCCTTCGTCAGCACACAAACATACACACATTGATAGAAACAACTACATGAAAAACTCTCTCATATATATATATATAAGTTATTCATATGTTTCCTTTTTATGGACTGGACAAGTGTGTGGTTCAATGATCGTGGTTAGGTTAATGTGTTCGCCTGTTGGCCGTTCCTCGTTTTTCCATTTATGAACATTACAGGTGGATTAACATCGGGGAGTATAAAATCTGTACCTTGGAGGTAGAGTAACAATGGGAACTATAACATGTATACCTTTGAGGTAGTGTAACAACAGAAACTATAACATCTATACCTTGCAGGTAGAGTAACAACAGAAACTATAACATTTATATCTTGCAGGTAGAGTAACATCAGGAACTGTAACATTTTTACCTTGGAGGTAGAGTAACAACCGAAACTATAACATTTATAAATTCACCGACCTGACGGAAGTCGGCGTGGCTGGGAGGTTTAACGTGCTTAAACCTCCTCGTCTGATCGCAGCGGAGCGGGTTAATTCCACACACTGGTCACCTAGACTTATATTGACTTCCTGTCCTTCACTTGGGGATGTCAATTATCAATACCTCAGAAGTCGGAGTGGGTTCGCCTGATGGCGAGGGGCACTGGTAATAGGGGAAGCTAATCCACTCACAAAATCAGCCCAGTGCGCTCACTTGTAATAGCGTGTGTGTAGACTATGTTCGAGTTCACAGCTGGGTGCCAGGGAATGGCATGAGAAATCAAGATGGCCCAAATTTGACCTCCCATTTGGACAGAAGGATGCAATATCGCTATACTAGGGTCGTGTTATTTCGTGGTATATTTCGCAATTACAATGAATATAAATTTACAGTTTACAAATAAATACACACGTACTGTTTGGCACCCATAGAAGTAGGAGAGAGAATTAGAGACTAGAAGACGCACTAGACAACATAAAAATTTAAAGCTACAGTTACCCAGCGGGATTCGAACCTGTCACCTCCAAATGATGACAGCGCCCGCTGCAGGAACAAGTGTGTTTTGACGCATAACCAACTAGACGCCCCTTCATTAGCGCGATCTATTATTCACGTGAACCCACAACTATGAAATACGGACAGAATTCGTATCTAACCATTGAGATATCCCTCGCTCCGTAGGTGTCATAATTGTATATTAAACCAGCATAGGTCAAATAACAATACTTGTTCAATTGATTGTGTATCATGTTTGGTCCAAACTTGCTTGTTTGACACTGAATCACTGAATACTTTGATGGAGGTGTAACTGCAAGCATTCTATTTCAGGCGCTCAACAAGACCACGTGGTGGGACGTCCATGTTCACTACACTAGAGGCGATGTGTTTCTGGAGCTGACAGCTGCAAGTCTTGTTTACAGCGTCTACTCGAAAGGTAATCTATGAGAGAACTTCAAATGAAAACCCTTATATGTTTTCTTTTTAAAATTCTTTGGGTTGTCCAAACGGGGGGAAATCACTTTGGGGCTAGGTCTGGCGAGTACGATGGATGTAGTACACAATGAAGGTGGAGGTCTTCGATTGTTGTAACAGTTGCACAGGCAGTATGGGGTCGAGCATTGTCATTTTGGAAAAGGACACCTTTACTCAGAAGTCCACGTCGTTTAGATTGCCGGTCGAAATTTCCTACTCGTATAACTGGATGATTAATAGATAACTGTAGGTTAATCATTATGGCTTCTGCAAACTTTAATAAGCTTCATTAATTACTAGGCATGTGCTGGAAAGCGGCCATGTGATTGATAGAGACGGTGCCTTTCACACCTTGTTTAACACAATACTTGTTTGTTAAAGTTTGTAGAAGCCATAATGATTAATCTACACAAACCAGTTTTGTGCAAAAAGAAAGACTTGTTAGTCAGTTTAAAATTACCGTGGTAGACAATTGACATTACTGTGCGAACATGTGTATATTTCAGCTTAAAGGAATTATCTAGTTATTTTACTTTATGTTGTATGAATTCTGCAGTATGTACCTGACGAGACGCAGTGAAATATGCCATGCAATAAATCGTGCAATCTATTGTTTGTGTCTTCGTTATAAAGGTTTTTCACATAATCTGACCATACATGTAAAATCTGATCTTTTTTCTATTATGATTTTTCCATCTTTTGTTTTTAGGCAGCCTGTTGATGTACATGTTTTATTAGTAAGCTCCTGAATTCTTTTGTGCATTAATTTGGTATTTTTTATAATTGTGTTATTTTTCAATTTCTATGCAGTTTTTCTCAAGCCATGCTTCTCTTGCCTCCTTATATAATCTTCTGACTTTTCTTTGAATTCCTACATATTTGCCAGAATTATTTTTGCTGCCTTCTTGTTTCCATTAGTTGTAAAATGTCTTCAGCCATCCATTTCTTACGACCCACTTTTTTAAAATTTTGGAATAGTTGTTTCTGCAGCCAAACTGATTGAATTCTTCAACTTTTTCCATTGATCATCCACATCTTGAAATAGGATCTCTAGATCAGACAATATATTAAATCTGTTCTTTACTTATATGTTAAAATTGTCTTGTATTTCCTTGTCATTTTTCAATGTACACTGATCATATTTAATGTTTCCTCTTGTATACTTAAATTTCTTTAACTTTACCCTCAATGTGCCTGTAATCAATCTGTGATCACTGTAACAGTCAGCGTTGAGAATTGTTTTTCCGATTGTTAACGCATTTCGGAACCTTCTGCTAATCAGGATGTAATCAATCTTGTTTCTAATCCTGCTGTCCGGACCCCTCCATGTCCATAATCTTCTAGGATGTTGTTTAAACCAGGTGTTTCCTTCAATCATTTCCTGCTCTTTTGACCATTCTACAAGTCTGTATCCTCCTTCGTTTCCTTTTCCCAAACCAGGGTTGCCTACTTTTGCATTGAAGTCACCCATTATGATATTGATTTCTGAGTTGTTACATGTCTTCAAAGTAGACTCCGTTTCATTATAAAATTCCTCTATAATATCTTGCAGGGGCATATATTTGAATGACGTTAATTAATTTTACCAATAGAACCTTGTCTACACAGCCCAATATCCTTTAACAGATTTTGATGTTTGCAGATCCACGATAATTGCTACACCTCTTTGCCGTTCTTCATCCCCAGAATAAATAATCTTGCAATCCTCCCCTGTCTTACTGTCTTAACCACTGCCCCTTTCCAGCTTGTTTCGCACATGCCTAATATATTAATCTTCTCTCTTGAAATTTCTTGTTTGGATGTTATCTAATTTTCCTTCGTGGCTTAACGTTCTAACATTCCATGTTGCTAATTTTAGTTTCCCTGTTCTTTTCTTTTGATGATCTGTAATTAAGCGAATCATGATAAACTAGGCAATGTTAAAGAAGGTAGTTTGCCGTTGCTTTCCTTCCTCGCAGTGACCATACTTGCCGATGCCACAAACCACCAATGTCATCTGGAAGTTCTTGTAAGGACGAAGGCTAGGGCAATAAAATGTGGGCCGGCAGAGCCCACAAGCCCGGGGATGCAATCTGCCTGTGGGAGAATGAATCCAGAAAAGAAACCTCACCCGTCGAAGTCGGAAGATCTTGGCCTAAGTGTCACGGGACTAGAAAGCGGTCATCTACGCGCTTCAATGGATGTTAACACCACACATAACAAACCTTCATCGCAGAAGAAGCAAATTTCACAAACAAAACACAAATTTTCTCTCACTGTAGTTCAATCCATAAATGTGACATGATTGTATTGTTTCTAACCAACATGACGTTGGCATTGGTTCGGCATTGTAACGCGCATAAAGGTAGATATTCAGAATTTTATGTTGACGAAATGCGTCATGGTGTGGAGCTGGTTGCCCAACGTATTATGATGTGACCTATAGGATAAAGGTCACAGCTTATCACTTCAAATGCTAAAGGATGTAACTGTCATGTGAATACATTAGTCTTCATCAGGGGCAAAGTCTAGAGCAGCCATAGTCTAGGATATCCTGATTCTTCTATCCTCTCTGTCATCTGATATTCTCGTTGAAGTTAATATTACATGTATTATTATTTGCTGCCCAGTAGTTACAAGGGGTTTCTCGTAAGTCTTTAGCCTAACCATGAAGGAGTAGGCGGAGAATATTTAAATTTGGCACAGTGCTTATTCCTTTTCAATGTAGCCACCACCTGAATTTATGCATTTCTGCCATCTCTGCGTGACCTTGAAAAGACCTTCATAATAACATCAAGAATTTTATCACAGTCCTGGCGTCTGATTTCTCCATTGTTCTGACAAACCGTTGGATGTACAGATCTGGTCAATAGGGTGTGTTGTGTCATGCACCATATCGGGGAAACCAGTTGAGAAGGGACATTCATAATTCATACGTCCATTGCAAATTGAATGATTTATACATGTGCCAAATTTCAATTTTCTCCACCTACTCCTTAATAGTCAGGCTAAAGACTTATGAGAAGCCCCTTGTAAAATGTTATCGTTACTTACTGAGTACTCTAAACGTTTTATATTGACACCAAAATGATGACACGTTGTACAACTAGGTGGACCTCATATTCCGGTTGGTGCTTGTGGCTGGACAGTTGGGGTACCCGAGGAACTCTCTGACCATCTATCAAAGTTAACTGGAAATATAACTGACGTAGGTGGTTGCTTTGTCTGGTCGATGTGAATGTTTCAATGCTATTGCTGTAAACAATATAAAATAACACAAAGTAATGCAGCTTTACATAAGAGAATTACGACACATACAGGACGTTGCGGCGACTAGCCTTCATCAGCAAACAAATACATACACAAAACACAACATATAGTCATGGAGAAGACCCTCCGGTGACTGACTACATTAAGGTGTAACGATGGAATGAGAAGAATAAAAAGATGAAAAAATTAGAGCGATGGAGAGAAAATTAAAATTTTTAGAAAAAAGTGTTCTTACTTACCTGATCTCATCTTTTTTATTCTTCTCATTCCATCGTTACGTCTTAATGTAGTCACCGAAGGGTCTTCTCCGTGATTATGTGTTGTGGTTTGTGTATGTATTTGTTTGCTGATGAAGGCTAGTCGCCGCAACGTCCTGTATGTGTCGTAATTCTCTTATGTAAAGCTGCATTACTTTGTATTATTTTATATTGTTTACATTTTCACAGCTGTACCGCAGTTCCACCAAATTTTATTCATATTTTTTACAATGCTATTGCTGAAGTGTTAGTGTTGTTTATATTGTTGTTGCTGCATATATAGTAAATGTAAACGCAAGAGCGGGACTTCATTGACCCTGAATTTATCATATATAGATCGACCTCTTTCCGCTGAGAAGCCTGATGTAAGCGTCGCGCTGAGCACGGGCTCTCTGACTACAGTGACAAGCCCCAGTGTTCTCGGAACAATGCTGCACTTGTGAACTGTGTGGCGGAGTCGTGAACACAAGAAGTACATACGTTCATTATGATGTTATTTTGGAGGAGCACATTTCCTCTATATTTCTACTGATTATCGATCGAGCTCCTCAAATTAACTCTATTTTTAGAATTTTATTGATTTTTATTTCTGCTGCTGTCTGGTCGTGGGTCAAGGGCGGAAGAGGGAGGGTGTGTGATGTGCGTGTGCGCGCGCACGCGAGAGAGAGAGCTCCCGCGCGTGCATTAATGGGGGATAACTCGTGCTGCTAAGTTGTTTTTATTTTAAGTTCCACATCCTTTACAGGATGTTGCAGTCAACACCAGTACTTTACCGCCACTGTTGTCTTAGCAAGTTTTTACGTTCAGTAGTTTGCATTGCTTTCTGAATGACTGGCTCCCATACCAACACGTTAAATTCAGTGTGGCACGGTCTGCTGCCAAATCAGTCACCGCTGCTAAGTTACGTGTATTAATTATATTTTGTACTTGTAAGTAATATATTTTATGTGTTAATTATGTCTTGTTAGTTTCTTGTAATTGTCATTGGCGACATTTGGTGGGTGTTATTAAATAGGTTGACATTAGTGCAATTTTTCAGTTTTCCTTAGTAAACAAACAGATATAAACAGCATTCAGAAATAATAGCAGACAGATGGAACAAGCATTCAGAAATAAGGACAGACAAAATATGTTTTCAGGCATAACAACAAACGGACGGAATAAGTATACAGATAAAACAGATGGATGGAATAAACATCCAGAAATATTGACAGACAGGGGGATTTGTGCACGCATAAACATAAACTGAACAGGAGAAAGCAATATTATACACAGCTAATATTTTCACATTTCACATCTTTCTCTAGGTCCTCGTGTCCAGATGTGACGAATATGGCTTCTGAGTAGAAAGAAAAACACAACTCTTGAAATGTGGGCAGCACAATAAGAGTTCCTAAGCCTGTTTTTTGTTACGAATTTTGAAAGATAGATGTACTATATTTTGCTAATAAATACTGTTGATGTTAAATCAATCATGTGAAACTGTAATTGCATACTTATCTATATTAATATTTGCTGGTGACTAGGCATTAGAATTTGTGTTGAAACTTTATTTGTTCTATCTGTTTCTCTTGATGTTGCCGTCTGTTAGTTAGTTGAGCTTCCAACTTCACAGCAACGGGTCGTCCCCATTATGCCCCATTCCCGTGCCCACGAGTATCACACAAAATGCTTCCCGCTGTCCAATGTGAAAAGTGGGATTGACAGGAGCCTCGGCAATTCAACAAGCCCGCACAGGTACACTGTGCATAATGCCGCCATCAGAATGCCAACACAAAATGCATCCACTCGCCACAGTTCATCGTCGATGGACTAAGGACTCGGCAGTCACCAGAAAGACCTCACTGACCCGGGTTTTCTCACATGGCTCGGTCTCTTACCGCAGGGCAACCCGCCAAAAGTGTCGCACAAAGCACGTACTTCGCAGCTTCAGCGCCGACTCCCAGGAGTCTCCCAAAAAATGCACTCGTGAACCGAAAGGGCAAAACAGTCAATTCAGCAAACGCCGGTAGCCATTGTTCTGAACATGCAGTTCACTGTACAGGACAGATGTAAAAGCATTCTACGCGAATTTCACAGCTCACGGTGTTGCCCTTCCCTCACTCAGTAGCAGAGCAACGGAACCAAGTACTACCAGTCCAACATGAGGAAAATGAGATTGTAAACCGTAGCCACAAGCATAAACACGCCACGGGCCCCAACGGTTCAATGCCTAACCGCCATGCTGGAGACCGGAAGCCGTCGCCGTAAAATAACAAACAGCCAATAGATGTTGGAATCAACTGCAACTCCTGTAACAGGACATGCAATTAATATTCTCTGTATCTGTTGTCCATATTTTATAACAGTAAAATCATTTTCCTTGTAAACTGTAACTGCATTGCTACTTTCATTCTAAAATTAGCATAAACCATTTGACTTAAGTAAGGCCTTAATCTTAAACTCCCGCAGAAGTGGATTTTACGAACATAAGCATGTGCCTAAGCGACCAAGAGAAAGTGGTCACTAGAATGTCAGAGTGATTGAATCCACTGAATCGTCACTGTCCTTCTGTTATGCGTGAAAGCAGACAGAATATATTTCTCTGAGAAAGTGGTCACTAGAATTTCAGAGTGATTGAATCCACTGAATCGTCACTGTCCTTCTGTTATGCGTGAAAGCAGACAGAATATATTTCTCTAAGCATTCCTTGTGTGACAATGGGTTTCTGGTGGTGGACCCACTGTCTGTAAGAAAGACAGTTTGGATGGTTTGACACTGATACTGAGTGATCACCGGCTTTGTGGCGAAGGAGTTAGACGCAATTTGCATTCCCACATACCGCATTCGAAACACAGCTGCAGGCGATTTGACAGCAGACAGCCATGCATTGATTTTCAGGAGTGCCGGTCATTCAGAAAGCAATGGCAAACTACTGAATGTAAAATTGTCAAGATATCATAGACAAAACATGCTGGGGTAGACTGTGACGTCCTTGTACAGGATATGCAACTAATTGATCTAGAAGCCTCCCGAAGGAAAGTGAGCTTCGCTAGATACATTGTGGTGAGGGGATTGGCAATCAAGTGGTGAATCCATCCAGATAGTGGATGGAGATGCTATTATCCATTCTTCTTCTTCCATTCGCCTGATATATGTTTATAACTGCAATGTTGTCTCTTGTATGAATCTAACAGTCTTTTTTAGTTCACTCAGCGGTACATAGAGTTTATCTTCCACTGTTGTCTCTCTAGGCCAGAAGGTTTGCCTAGATATGTTGTAGTTTGGGCAAACCTGGAGTATGTGCCCTCTGCATTCCAGTGCATTATTTTAAGTCTTTGTTTGGTACGGTCAGACGTTCTCTTGTTAGGCCCTCAGGCTCCGCAGGACATCTGAGAAGGACCTCCATTAGTTGTGGTTAGACCCTTACGAGGCATAAAGCCCGGCACTGCACCTGCCTGGGGTTCCAGAGCAGGGCGAGCACCATAACATGTAGCAGTTGTCGACATAATTCACGGCATTATTGCATGGCAGCCTGATTTCTGTGGTGCGCCTCCTGGCTGGCTGCCTCCGTCTTCAGCACCTATCTTTTGCAAGAGTAGACTATGGTCTTACTCGACACGCGAACACATAATTGTCCATTCTGAATGGCTTCATCTTCAGATCCAACAGTGTAAGCGAAACGGATCATTCCTCACCTCATCATCTTGGGCTTGAAGCCCTTTTGCTTCCTTGAACTTTGCCAGGCTGAAAACAATCAAAAACTCAAGTCTCTTAATTAAGCCATAAACACTTTGTTTTTTTCACTCATAGAAGTAGAAGAAAGAAGTAGAGACTTGAGGATGCACTAGACAACATACAAATGGAAAGCTATATTATCCTAATTGCTTTCTATCTTTATGTTGTCTAGTACGTTCTCAAGCTGGTATTTATTTTTTTTCCCCTACTTCTAGGAGCGCCAAATAAATGTTTCTTTATGAACTTTTTAAAGTCTGGGTCGCTATTGATAAATTCAAATAACTCTGACCATAATCTCTTATCCAGTGACTGAGCTCTGTTCCATGGCCTGGGTTGTAAAAAAAAGTGAAAATTGAAATGAAGAGGCAGATTACTTAACTGTTTTAAGGGTAACATGAAATTAAGCCACCCCTGTAAGCTGGTGCACATGTACGTACGTGTGTGTGTGTGTATGCGCGCACGCGCGTTTATACATATACACACATGGCATGCAAACTGGTACACAAACGCATGTGAGCACACACTCATGTGTATGCATATATAGATAGAAACAAATAGATAGAGAGACAGATAGGTAAGTAGAGACCAATAGATAAGGAAGCTTGAGAGAGGCCAACAACATGGCTGAGAGGATACGAGCACTCCCTCTAAAACATCCAGTATGCTGATGGCAGTGTACTGGAATCATTCCCTACACCGGTCAGCTGAACTGAAATATTTTCTCATTCAGTAAGCACTGCCAAACTACAGTGCATAAAACTACCTAGTAAATCAACCTGGGGTTGGTCACAACATCCTGCAAAGGATATGCAGCATTTATTTATATATACTGTTTACACACAGACAAACACACAGCATTTATTTATATACAATGTTTACACACAGACATATACACAGGCGTGTGCTTGGACACACACACAACAGACAGAAAGACATGTGGAAGATACTTTGATGTGGTTTTATAGGAGAATGATAACACCAAGGAAGAATAAAAAGCATAATCAAGATGTCTTGAAAGAAGTTCACTCACACACCGACCTGGTTACATCAGAAGATGACAGTCCACATTTGTGCGTGTCATGAGAAGAGGAAAGCTGAAGTATTTGTGACAATGGAAAAGTTGGAGAGCAGGGGAGACAGAAACAGTGAGAAGATGCTGGCTGCTTGACATCATGGCAGGAGGCAACGTTGATTTCAGAAATTAGTGGCAGAAAGATGTGGATGGAAATAAACATATAAACTCTACCATGGAGCAAGTACAACAGGAGACTTGAACGTCAAAAGTTGCCAAGAATGTTGCTCTTTAACTATTTTACAGAGCAGCGGGTCCAGTTCATTAAGCATACAGGTAACAACAAGGTTACAAGTTCAACAAAGCTCAAGCTCATAGCAATATTTACTTTCATATATAAAAATGGTTACAAATAAAAGTAACATTTTCTGATATATACTCAATACATTTGAATAGTAATGAAAGTTAGATGAATCAAAGTTACAGAATACTGACCACCTGCAGTGGTCATATTTTGGATGGGAAATAGAACCAGGGTCTTAACATGCACCCATCCATAAAAAACACAAAAGACAAGGTCTTGATTTGTTGACCAGGCATATGATTGTAAATTAGGATTTAACATATGTTAGGATGAGTTTTATAAGATAAAGTGAACAACCCTTCCTCATTGGCCATTACTTTCCCATCTCAACAAAAAGTCATGTACCAGGATCTATTTGGTGCAATGAAACCAGCATGAGCTGATTCATGAGCAACAAGTCTAATACGTAAGTTTCCTATTTCGTTTTTTTTTCTTCAAAACAATGCCCAAACATCACCAACAAAACAATAAATGCATATATCTTTGTCTCACTATCTCAGTTCCTCAAATAATTTATTTGATCCCCTGAACGTTTTTAAGAAAGGTACTACTGTTGCTGGATAGAGCAAACACTGAGAACATTTGAGAATAGTACAACTAGAAAGGCCTAAGCTAAGGATAAGAGGCCTTGGAGGGAGATGGTTGAGGGCATGCCCCAATGGAGGGTAAAGGGCGAAAGAAGAGCGAAGACTGGACATTTAGAATTTGTATTTTGTGACTGAACAGCAACTGATGACTCGTCCTTCCAGACTTGACTAATATCTCCACATTAATATAAGTATCCACAGTCATTAAATGTCTATGTCTTTGTCCATACATCACAGTACTAATACTTCAACATTAATATAAGTAACCACACTCATTACATGTCTATGTATTTGTTCATAAATCACTTTACTTAATACTTCCACATTAGCATAAGTAACAACATTCATTAACACATGTCAATGTATGTCTCCATAAATCACTTTACTTAATACTTCTATATTTAGATCTTTACATTCATTAAGAAATGTCCGTGCCTGTTTCTGTAAATCACTTTTTGGGGTTCCGATGTTCTAGATGCATAGTTTATGCCGACCCAAACATCCCTTCACCTTAAATCCTGGGCAGACAGAAATGTCCACACCCGTTTTTGTAAATCACTTTAGGGGGGTGCTGGTGCGCTAGAGGCGTAGTTTATGCTGACCCCAACGCCTCTTTACCTCCTATCCACAGCAGATGCAAGTCAGACTAATACAGAGAGGATGGACTGTGATGAAGCCTGTTGACGACTCAAAACTGCACGCTACAAGACTGGGAGGATGGACTGTGATGAAGCCTGTTGACTCAAAACTGCACGCTACAAGACTGGGAGGGTGGACTGTGATGAAGCCTGTTGATGACTCAAAACTGCATGCTACAAGACTGGGAGGGTGGACTGTGATGAAGCCTGTTGATGACTCAAAACTGCACGCTACAAGACTGGGAGGGTGGACTGTGATGAAGCCTGTTGATGACTCAAAACTGCATGCTACAAGACCGCAAGACAGCCGCAGCTACTGCCCATGACCATGGCAGACAGTCAGCACCCAAGTCCGGCACGCTGTGCTAGCACAGCTCATGAGTATACGAGGAATTAAGTGTGCTACTTGCCAGGATGGGATCTGTGATAGTGAAGTAGCCAGATGCTTGCCTGCCGACTAAGGTCATGGGTAATTTCCATCAAGGCTGCATGATTTTTTTAATTGACCTGGGCTGTCAAGTCGACCCAGTCTAAAATGGGTACCAGAAAATGTTTTGGGAAGTGAAGGAGGCTACATGGCTCTTTCGGTGTTGACTGATCTATCAAAATATGGGCCTTACACCATATGATGCAAGATTGGTCTTTAGGCTTATACATTTGCTACTTACTTGCCAGATTGGAACTAAGTGATTTACAGTTCCCAATTTAACAAATCATATAAGAGTGAACAACTCAATTCAACTGTGTTTGATAACAAATCACTTTTTTAATTCATTCACCACTTTACATGTGGAAAATAATGCAAACAATACAGAAGAAATATGACAGCAATGAACTCAGGTCATGTGAAATTACACTCTCTGACGGCCAAACAGCTGTTGATATTTACATACTCTGTGTAGTCAGTTGAATGGATTGTAAAGGTTAGATAAAATGTAACACAGATATCAAAATAAGAAAAAGAAAAAAAGACCCATGTGGAATGATATTTTTGGATGCAAAATAAATATAATGATATGAGGAACATACTAACGACATGTTCAAGGGATGAGAAAACTGTTACAGAGTTAAGTCTCACGAGCCAGTTGAACTTAAAAATGACAAACCATCCCAACAAAATGAGTAAAATATTACTTCTCGAATTTCTTTTGTCTGCAGAGTCATGAAACGGGATGGGTAGATGGACACAGAAGAATATTCAAAAGAATCAGACTGGGATATAAGATAAAATGTGTTTCAATAAAATGAACCATAATCTTATCCAGGAGAATGATGTACTACCTCCACACAACTTGATATGAACACCATTATATGAAAAAACTAATTAAGTCATCAAATGAACTGTTGGCAGCGGAAACCGGTTCATCTGTAGGCAGAAAGAAATGTATCATGTATTAAAACAAGAACCAACATTTCAGAACTCTGTACATTCCCATATATATTATGTAATAAAACAAGCATGGAGTTTCATCAAGAATCAACATTACAGAATTCTGGACATTCCCATTTATTCATGTATTAAAACAAACGTGGCGTTTAGTCAAGAATCAACATTGCAGAATTCTGGACATTCCCATTTATTCATGTATTAAAACAAGCATGGCATTTCATCTAGAACCAACATTCCAGAATTCTGGACATTCCCATATATATCAAGTATTAAAACGAGTGGAGTTTAGTCAAGAACCATCATTACAGAACTCTGGACATTCCCATATATGCCCCGTCCTTATTTGTTAACGAGTGAAGAGCCCTAATTCTAATGGCACCCGCTGCAGTTTATGCGTCTGTCTGGCCTTTCCTCATAGTACTCAGTGTCGACTACATCTTCTGCTTACACCATGCCTCTCCAACATTATTCACACGATCTCAAAGGGATTTGACCACATCTACCTTATCATGAACTAGCACATAACCCAGCACAGCAGACCCAGTAACTAGAGTATGAACTAAACAAACAACTACAGGTCAAGACACATATTTTCTTTCTCAGTGCCTGGTCTGAAGCAGACACCGGAGATCAAGACTCTGCATCTGATATTTTAATGAAGTTGATGTTACTATTATTTGCACCGCTGATATTGCTATTTGCACTGCTGATGTTGCTATTATTTGAACCACTGAGATTACTATCATCTGGGCCACTGATATTACTATTATTTGGGCTGTTAAGATTACTATTATTTGGGCCGCTGAGGTGACAAAACCAGGTCTAGGTTTCACTAGACAGACATTGAAGCACCTCTACATGGTATGGTTCTATCCATAGACCAAGTTCCCAGCCTGGCTAGCATACTAAGGACCACCATGCCTTTCCATAGATGTGAAGTTCCAGCACTAGTCTTGAACACTCCAACGGTTTCTGAACTCGGAGAAGGGGATGGAGAGTTCTGCAGCACAGACCCTGTGGAGTTGGTACTTTGGTAGCGGAATGTCTCTACACCAGCCTCACTCTGATCCATGATCTTTACAGGGGTTAGTTAAACTGAATATAAACACACCTGTCTCATGAGAATTAATCTTCCAGAGAATCTATGGTAACAGTATTTTGGTTGCGCTTGTTCATTTCATATTAATTTTATAATCCATGAAAAGTGACTGAAAATAGACACATTTTAATTCATTAAAACGTGTATTATTTTGCTTTTATCATGTGGAAATATATATAGGGAGGGAGGGTGAGAGAGAATAAGTAAACTTTATTTTCAAAGGGTCACAAATTGGGCACTCAAGCCCATCTTAGATTTGGCCCTTCCAGTCATTCATCTTTCACATACCAGCTATCATGATTGTCAAATTTACATTGAAAAAAAAATATTGTAAAATGAATATTGTAAACATACCAAACATATAATGAGAATGCAGACACGCACCGCGAGCGCACGCATGCGCACACACACACACATACATACAAACATATGTTGTTTGCCAAAGAATGATGATGACCATTTATTTAATCCAGTGGGGTTGAAAGTATGGAGCCGTGAGTTCTAAGATTCCGATTCCGATTCCAATTCCAATTCAAAAACAAAAATTCCAAATTTGACCTCGTCTAACCTGCTTCATCAGCTGTGGTTATTGTTGAGGTACGTGGTTTTTGTGGGTTTATTCACCCTAATTCTTGTCTTGTGAGTCCTATCTCGGACTGGTTATGTAGCGTTTGTGTCTGTTACGTCAGCAGTGGTCGGCGGCTATCCTTTGTGCTCGTCTGTTGTGGTTTTCTTTGTTGGTGTAGGCTCCTGGCTCGTCTGGCTGCAGTCCTTATAAGGACTTTTCGTAGTCCCACTCCAGCTGGGGGATCGGTCGGCGGCTGTCCTTTGTGCATGTTTCCTCTTGTTTTCTTTGTTGGTGCAGGCTCCTGGTTTGACTGGTTGCAATCCTTAAAAGGACTTTTTATTAGGTCTTTTAGTCTTCTATGCTGTGTATTTTCTGTAGGAGCTTTTCGACGTAGCTATTTTCCTTGTATTTCTTGTATTTTTTTTTTCATCTTTGAGTTTTAGCTTCTGCCAATCGCGTTTTTCCTCCGCGGACAGATATAGCTTTCTCTCTCCGTCTTCTATGTAGTAAGAGTAGTCGGTATCCTGTTCCAGAATTGTAGTTGGGTAATCTACCGGTAACCTGTATTTCTTGGGTTTTTTCTTTTCTCTTTCAATCCAACACCTTTTGAATTCCTTGCGCCTGAGTGCCTCCGATCTTTGAGTTGCCCGTAGGCTCTCCAAGGTACATTGTGGTCTCTCCGTGCCGTCATCCGGGTGCCCTTCTCGGTTTTCTTCGGATGTCTGGCGAGATATTGGTTTCTCTTTGTCTGCCTCGGGTATCGCGGCTGGGCTGCTGGCTGTAGCTTGTGGTCCAGGTTCGGTCTCTTGGTTTTCATCTTGCGGTTTCTCTGTGAGTTCTTATATGGCTTCTGTTGGTTTGTTTTGGGAGAGTTCCACTTCAGTTCTAAGCAATTCTCTTTCGGCCTTGATCATTTGTAGGATTTTTTCGTTCTCCTTTTTCATCTCGGCCAAGCGCTCCATTACTTGTTTGAAGTTGTGCTGGATTTCTTTCATGTCGGCCAGCAGCTTCTCATTATCGCCGGTCGGAGTCGTCATCAGCAGTGCCTTGACTTGCTTCTTCAACTCGTCTATCTGCTTTTGAAGTTGATCTCTTTCAGCTTGTGCTATAACAGTGGCTGTCTCGCCCCTCCGCATTGCTTCCTTGAATGGTTGCTTTGTGATGGTGGCGATCTTTAAGACGTCTCTGTGTCTTTGCAGGTACGGACAGCCCAGGTATCTTGCTCCATCTTTGCCCAGGCAGTTGGCGCACTTTCTTTTGTTGTTGGGTGCTCGGAAGTCCGTGTCCAGCTTGGCCAGCGGACACTCCTTGAAGGCGTGGTGATCGGCGCAGTATTGGCAGATTTCCGTATTACTGCGACACGTAGTTCTGCTGTGGCCGGCCTTCTGACATCTGGAACATTGAGTGATTCTTGGGATGAATCTCTCTGGTTGCTGTATTCTCTTGTTGAATGATACTGTGGTCGGCATTTCGCTGCCCTCCGATGTCACCACTGCCAAAGGTGTAGGTATCTTGGAGTGGGTGAGGATCCGCTCCGCCTTCAAGAATCGAATGTGAAGATTCTCTTCATGTAGCTGCTTCAGGATTTCTTCAACTGTCAGCTCCACAGGAATCCGCTTGACAACCCATCGGACTGTTTTTGAGTCGGTGTTTCCGACTCTGATGTCTTTCTCCTCCTTCTCTGCTGTCTTGGTTCTTGACTGTGGTGGGCTGTCTATCTTCTCCCTCGTAGTAGCTTCAGTAATAGCTGTAATATCAGGCTCTTTGATGCAGCTAGCAGGTGGGCTCTCGACGTTCTTCTTCTTGTTGTCGGCTCCCACGCTGCACATCTTGGCAACAGCGTGTTTCTTGTTGTTGGATTTTCCACATGATATTTTCCCGCATATCAGGCTTCTTGACAGAATAATGCAACTTGACTTGTTAGCGCTCGCAGTGCGAATGACGACGTACGCGCGCGAGTTCTAGGATGGCTGATAGGCCTATTTTGGCTAAAAATGTTCTTCAATAATGTGGACAAAGTATGCTTGACATTCCAGGAGGAGAATCTCCTGCAGTTGTTTTTCTTTCCAGCCCTTTCTTCACAGCTCTTGCAGTTCTGGTTGCTTCACAAGTAACTGCACCCTTGCGTAATGATGCACGCCACGAATTTTGGTCATTGGTGGCCCAGGTGTCATGATGAATTCCAAAAGCTTTCAGCAAGATTTTCAGTGTCTTTAAAGTATTTCCTCTGGCTGCCTTGGGAGCGTTTACCACAATGCAGCTCGCCATAAAAAATTTGTTTAGGGAGCCTGTGGTCTAGCATGCAAGTTAAGTGACCAGCCCAGCGAATCTGATTCTTTATTAGTAGAGTGTGGATACTGGGCATGGATGCTCTTTCTAGGATTTCAGTGTGTACACACTCATGCATGCATGCAAGCAAGCACACACGCACACCCTTATATACATAATGCATACATATATAGATACATACGCACATACAAGGAAGGGAGAGAGAGAGAGAGAGAGAGAGAGAGAGAGAGAGAAGTAACAGCGCAACAAGAAAAAGAAAACAAACAACCAAATATTACAAATACTAGCACTGAAGAATTCTGAATGAGATCAAGGTCAGACATTTAATGTACTTTGGCCAAATTCTTCTTCTTTATCCACCATTATTATTCTTTGTTTCTTTTGGACATAATTGTGTGGTGCCTGTTTACAACTTCTCCTGTCCTGATCTGCTGAAGTTTGATTTTCACAGAAAAACATTTTTTCATTTGTGAGTTGTTCTTTATTTTTCTTTAGATCATCATTCTTTGACATCTTTTTGGTGGCAGTTTTCTGGTCTTCGCGTTGTTAGCAGTCGATTCAGTCGGTGTCGTTGATTCCCGAACCAGGTCTGCATAACTTGTTGACAGTTTGTGGTTGGGGGTCAATTCTGGTTATTGTGGATCTGATTGGTCTCTTCTTGACCATGTGATCAGCAGTAGAATTCAGCTTCAACTCCTGTTTCTGCTCTCTGGTATTGTAGCTCCATAACAAGGAAACAGATGAGTAAATTTTTTATATGAATTTTTGTGTAGTTTTTCATGTTGTTGTATCGGTGTGTGTTTGTTGTTTCTGCTTCTTCTTCTGCGTTCATCCTGAGTTTTTTTTTTGTGTGGACGTGATTGCGTTGTGCCAGTTTACAGCAGAGCTGTGTTCTTACGTCGTTAGGCTGACACATCCGACTTCTGCGGGCATTTGTTGACCGGGTTAACCTTCCCGGGGTGTTTGTTGTTTCTGTGTTGATGAAGGTTTTAGCCGCAACGTCCATTTTATTACTTGTGCTTGTGTTGTAGAAAAGCTTACTGATTTTACTTTTTGTTTGGTGATTCCTTCATGGCATTGTAGTTATTGTGTTGTCTTTATACTACATTTTTAGTGTCAGCCATAATCAGCACTTGATCTTTATCAGATTTGCTCTTGACAGTGCTGCGTCCCTGACTCTCATTGAATGTAAAGTATTTTAGAACATCTAAAATCAATTATATCCATCCAAAGGATTTTATGTGGGATATGGCATAATGCTGCCCTTATCTTGCTACTATGGCAAAAGGTGCAGGCAGAGCGTTCTGTGTTATTTCAATAGACAAATTCATTTTATGTGACAGGATTCATTAACATAATTCCTTTCTATGTTATTCTTGATTAATTAAAAATATTGTTTGTGCCAGGATTCATATCTATGCCTCCACATTTATTTAAGAGCTTGACATTCTTACTCTCTGACCAACTGAGCTAGAAGATAATCCACCAGAGTTTGGAAATATTGTTACAAGTGTAAATATCAAAGATATAAATGCACAAATATTTACTGAAATAAACAAGCTAGGATGACTGGTACAACTTACTGTCTAAATGGCTGAGTGTGGAGTGATCTGCCCTTACTGCGGTACTGGTCTACGATTGGCAGCTCTTTGTTTGTCAAATCGTGCTTCCATCTCATCCAGAACACGAGGCGTATATCGAACAACTAGTTTGACAGTCCCTGAAAATAATCACAGGACTGGTCAGGAAAACAACCCACATAGTGCCAAACAAAATAAGATAGTTTTGATATGTCTGGAGTATGGGAGATATAGTTTTG
Organism: Cepaea nemoralis; assembly: GCA_014155875.1. Taxonomy (NCBI): domain Eukaryota; kingdom Metazoa; phylum Mollusca; class Gastropoda; order Stylommatophora; family Helicidae; genus Cepaea; species Cepaea nemoralis. Next base: position 145,301 of record JACEFZ010006780.1, read on the forward strand.
ACTTTTCTGCAGAATGGGAGATATAGTTTTGGTATGTTGGAAGAATGGAAGCTACAGTTTTGATTTGACTGCAGAATTCATTCAGTAGCATGTCCTTTGCAGAACCTCGCTCCCATAACAACCTTCCAGAAAACCTCTGCAGAATAGGAGATATAATTTTGATATGCCTGTAGAAAGGGAGCTATAGTTTTGATATGCCTGCAGAATGGGAGATATACTTTTGATATGCCCGCAGAATGGGAGATATACTTTTGATATGCCTGCAGAATGGGAGATATACTTTTGATATGCCTGCAGAATGGGAGATATAGTTTTGATATGACTGCAGAATGGGAGATATTGTTTAGATATGCCTGCAAAATGGGAGATATAGTTTTGATATGACTGCAGAATGTGAGGTATAGGTGTGATATGCCTGCGGAATGGGAGATATTGTTTAGATATGCCTGCAAAATGGGAGATATAGTTTTGATATGACTGCAGAATGTGAGGTATAGGTGTGATATGACTGCGGAATGGGAGATATAGTTTTTATATGCCCCAGAATGGGAGCTATAGTTTTGATATGACTGCAGAATGGGAGGTATAGTTTTGATATGACTGCAGAATGGGAGATATAGTTTTGATATGACTGCAGAATGGGAGATATAGTTTAGATATGCCTGCAGAATGGGAGATATAGTTTTGATATGACTGCAGAATGTGAGGTATAGGTGTGATATGACTGCGGAATGGGAGATATAGTTTTGATATGCCCCAGAATGGGAGCTATAGTTTTGATCTTTCTGCAGAATGGGAGATATAGTTTTGATATGACTGCAGAATGGGAGATATAGTTTTGATATGACTGCAGAATGGGAGATCCATCCATCATGTGCCATGTCGGTAAGCGTGGGCGGTCATGATTCGCCATTTCACTCGATCACTAGCATCGTGGATCAGTTTAGTGTTCTTGTCTTGACCATGCTATGTGATCAAGCCATCCAGGTTTTTATTTCTCTGTCTTCCCCTTGTTTTCTTCCCCTCAATTTGCCAGTTGTCACCAAGTTCTCTAATTTATTTCTTCTCATAACATGTCCAAACAAAATATGTTTTGATATGACTGCAGAATGGGAGATATAGTTTTGATATGCCTGCAGAATGGGAGATATAGTTTCAAACGAGTGAAGACCAGAAGCCACGATAGACATGAGAGACCAATATCCCATAATGAAGTTCCAAGAAATCGCCAACCAAACATCATAAGATAAAGAATATAATAGTTAACTGCTAAACTGAACGTAAACTTACCTAGAAATCACAAACAGCCAAAAATGCTGGGGTTGACTGTGACATCATGTAAAAGACAAGCAACTAACGAACTGCTAAAATAGTGAAGGAGCTATGGTGGCACAGAGGTTTGTGTGCCTGCCTGTCAAGACAGTGGTCCATGTTCACTTCCCATTAATGGTCTGGATTATTTTTTTCTGAACATTACTGGTCCTGGGGTCGGCCCAATCTCATAAAACTGGGCCAAGAAAATATTCACATTTTTGGAAGGAAAGACGACAAGGAGGGGAACTGGCCTTCTCACCTCTTTATTTATGACCTAATAAATGTGAAGGCTTAACACACCTACAGTACTATCTACCATGGTATTATCTTTATCTTTATTTTAAACTACAGTGCATGACATAAAGATATCAATGTGATATCTTTGTGTCATGAGACTGCCGAAGGAAAGTAGTACTCTTGAATACTGTGATATTCTTTCAAGAAAAGTTGGCTAGAAAACTTTAAATGCAGCCTCATTTAGAATTATTCAGACATATTGAAGTTATGACATTTGGCCCATATTTTGGTGACAAAATGGACAGCCTGGCAAATGTAAAGTTGTCCAGCAAACCCTCTGGGACACGTTTTATATGGTTGGATCAACCTCACAGTTGTACTGTTCATAAAAACACCTGCCTCTACCAGAGGTTGAACACAAATCACTGTGATGGTAAAGCCAGTGCTCTGCAACAAACACTGGTTTAGAAGGCAAAGGATTTATTTCACAGCACCAGGTTTTATCCCATATGGCTGTCTCTTTGCGCAGAGCAGCTAGTCATGGTACTTGAAACAGACTGCATCAGCGCAGCCTGACCAAAAGAGTTGTAATCACATAGAGGGAATGTAAACCTGGTCTCACAAAATGCTAGATTTGTCAGCCAAAGGGCACAAATACTGCAACTTTACTTTAAAAACAATACAACTAATGTCTTTTACAGGATTGATGAAGAAGATGGTCTGTCCAGGGTGACTGAGCACCTATGGATTTGTCCAAAGGGCGGTGACATCACATCAAACTGGTTAACACGTTACAAATTAACAGACAACTGTTAACTCACCGTGTGCAATTTTTAAGAGCTCCACGGCCTTCTCGTGGTATTCTCCTTCTACAGACTGTAGAGAGAAGGAAACAACTGCCTATTATGCAAACAAGAAAATACAGTTCTCTGTTCCTTTTATTACCTTGATACTTTTTACTTTAATCTCAAATAAATACAGTAAGTTATGTAAAAAGAAACTATCGCATGTTGTCCAAGAAAAAAGGTAATAGAAAGTTAAATCCATGGCAGACATTACTATCAATGAGTGGATCGATAAAACTTTACATTTACTAGGTCGACTGCATATGAGTCGCAATAACCAGTTCTCTGCCTGGCTGTTTTTTTCTTGCCAGATAAATTTCTGGAGCTATTTTATATCGTCCCAATTGGTTCTTTCTGGGATTAAACCTTGGTCTCTCTGGATAGTCTGCACTATATTTGTTCTTGTCCAGTATAATCACAGTCCCAGCTAGTACATGTCTGCTCTATATTTGTTCTTGTCCGGTATAATCAGTCCCAGCTAGTACATGTCTGCTCTATATTTGTTCTTGTCTGGTATAACCAGTCCCAGCTAGTACATGTCTGCTCTATATTTGTTCTTGTCTGGTATAACCACAGTCCCAGCTAGTACATGTCTGCTCTATATTTGTTCTTGTCTGGTATAATCATTGTCCCAGCTAGTACATGTCTGCTCTATATTTGTTCTTGTCTGGTATAATCATTGTCCCAGCTAGTACATGTCTGCTCTATATTTGTTCTTGTCCAGTATAATCAGTCCCAGCTAGCACATGTCTGCTCTATATTTGTTCTTGTCCGGTATAATCACAGCCCTAGCTAGTACGTCTGCTCTATATTCGTTCTTGTCCTGTATAATCACAGTCCCAGCTAGTATATGTCTGCTCTATACTTGTTCTTGTCCAGTATAATCACAGTCCCAGCTAGTACATGTCTGCTCTATATTTGTTTTTGTCCAGTATAATCACAGTTCCAGCTAGCACATGTCTGCTCTACTGAATCATGCCCGGGCTACTTGCTACCGTCTCTCAAAGGATGTGAGGGTCCAGTATCATTCTTGCAGACCCCGCAGGTTTCTGAGCTTGAAGAGGGGAAAATAGAGTACTGCAACACAAGCCCTGTTCATTCATTCAGTAGCATGTCCTTTGCAGAACCTCGCTCCCATAACAACCCTCCGGAAAACCTCTCGATCATAAGCAAGATGTCCCGCGTCTGATACACCCATCTGGAGATGCATTTGTTCTTTTCTTTACCCAAGATATTTTTAGAACTCGTCTATAACACTTATATTCAAAGGCGTTTATGCGCTGTTCAGCTTGTTTAGTAAGTGTCCATGTCTCACAGACGTATGTTGCAATGGGAAAGATGCATGCTCTTAGAAATCTAATTTTTGTAGTTCTGTCTGTCCCACTCCATAATTTATTCAGCTGATTTAGTCTTTGAAGAGCAATTGATAGTTGCCATTTAATTTCTTTCATTGTGTCCCCGTTGTTGGTAATCAATGACCCAAGATATTCAAAATTTTCCACCACCTCCAATTTTTCCCCATTAATGTATATTTCTTTCTCCATGGTAGTTTTATCTGTATGCATTATCTTTGTTTTTGCTGTTAAGATATAAGTTGTGATTTTCACTATTCAATTGGGTTGAGGCTATTAGGTTTTCCATGCCATTCTGTGTTGTGGATAGTAACACTGTATCATCAGCATATCGAATCTCCGGTATGTCATGACCGCCGATATTTAGGGCATCATATAGCTCCCTGTTTATATCATCTCTTACATTTCTCATTATATTTTCAGCGTACAGGTTAAACAAATAGAGTGACAGCACACAGCCTTGACGGACTCCTTGCTTGATGTCAAACCAATCTGATGTCTCGCCATCTATTCTAACTGCTGCTTGTTGGTCTAGATAGAGCATTTTTATGAGTTGTACTACATGTGATGGAAAGCCCATAGTCCTCATGATATCCCAAAGTTTCTGATGCTGTACACAGTCAAATGCCTTTGAATAATCCACAAAACATGAGTATAGGTTTACATTAAATTCTCTGCACTTCTCTATTATTAAACGCATGTTGAATATGTGATCTCTTGTTCCTCTTCCTTGTCTAAATCCAGCTTGAACTACGTTAATCTCTTCTTCCATTTTCTTACGAAGTCTTGCCATTATGACTTTTAGTAGAATTTTACTTGCATGACTGATCAGGGCAACAGTTCTATAGTTGGTGCATAATTTCAGGTTGCCCTTTTTTGGTATTGGAATGAAGATAGTTCTCTTCCAATCTTTTGGCCATATACCATATTTCCAAATCTTTGTACATAATGCATGATATATGTGTATGCTTTCTTCTCCTCCCGCTTTAATTAGTTCAGCTGGTATCTTATCACATCCAGGATTTACCATTCTTCAGATGCTTTATAGCCCAAGCAATTTCATCTAATGAGGGTTTAGGTTCTGTCTCTGCTGTCATTGGCTCATGTATCTCATTCATATCCTCACTGTCACTCATATCATACATTCCACTGCAGTACTCCTGCCATCTTTCTAGAATTTGTCTAGATTCTGTTAAGGTATTTCCCATCTTGTCACAGATAACATTCAATTGAGGTTGAACATTTCTTGTCAATAACTTCATTTCTTTGAACATTTCATAATCTCTTCCAGTCTTATGATATTGCTCTATTCTGGTACAACAATCTTGTATGTATTGATTTTTGTCCTTTCTTGTGTTCTTTCTTATTTCTCTAGTTAAAGATTTATACTTCATCCTGGTATTATCGGATTCACCTCCTTTCTGTTTCAGTTCCCTTCGTTGTTTTATTAATTCTAACGTGTCTGAAGTAATCCATGGCTTAAGTTGCCTTTTCTTGGTCGGAATTAAATCTTTGGCTGCAGTTATCAAGATATCTCTAGCTTGTACTGCCAGTTCATCAGGTGTCATTTCTTCTTGTACAGACATCAAGACCCCAAAACGATTCCTAACTTCTACGTTGTATGCATCTGGTATTTTTGTGAGATCAAAACGAAGTGGCCTTGGTCCTCGGGTAAGCTTTTTGAGTTTTAATTTCAGATCTGCTTCTAATAACTGATGATCTGTATCACAGTCTGCACTACGTAGGGTTTTTGCAGATGTTATGCTTGATCTCCATCTTCTTTGTATTAAAATATAATCTATCTGATTTTTGGTAATACTGTCTGGAGACTTCCATGTGAAGAGTCTTCTTGGATGTTGTTTAAAAAGCGTGTTGGCTATCGTGAACTCATTTTCTGTGCAAAATTCAATTAATTTGTCACCTGCATCATTTCTGTTTCCCAATCCAAATTTTCCTAAAACGTGTCTCTCATTTTCAGCTCTTCCTGCACCTACTTTTGCATTAAAATCTCCCATTATTATTGCTATATCATTATGACCAATCTTATTTAATGTGTCTTGTAATGTGTTGTAAAAATCTTCAATTTCGTCCTCCTCTGCTGTTGAAGTAGGTGCATATATCTGTATGAGAGTTGTGTTTTTTGGACAGCCTTTAAGTCTAATAGTGAGGATTTTATCACTAACTGGATTATATCCCATTAAAGATTTTGCAGTTGTCTTATCTAAACAAAATGCCACTCCACTCTGGCCTCCGACATCTCTACCAGAATAAATGAAAATACTTCCATTTTCAGTTGTAAAATGTCCCTTGCCGCTCCAGCGATGTTCACAAATTCCTAAAATTTGAATGTTTAACCTCTCAATCTCATCACACACTACTTTAAGCTTTCCCTCATACAGACTTCTCACATTCCACGTTGCTATTCTCACTCTGTTTCTTAGTCTGACACAGGGGATTTCCTTGGTAACACAGTCAGGATTAACTCCGTCATCACGATTACTAGTACTGGTCCCTGTGTCACACTCTTCCCCAGTGTTATCTGATCTGCCTGGCCTGGGGGTCTCGCCACCAGATCTCTTTCTTATTATGTTTTCTGTCATGGTTGTTATGGTTTCTTGGCAAGTTTTGCAGAAAGTAGTTTGCCATTGCTTTCCTTCTGGGCAGTGACTGTACTAGTCGGTGGCCATAGCCATTGTCTCTACTGATGAGATCATCTGCCTATCGCCGCAGAGTGCAAGACCATAACCAACAACAATCTGTCGGCTGCTCTCACACTCCATCCACCACCACAAGCCCTGTAGAGATGGTATTTTGGTACCAGGTCAGGGGAAAAGTCTCTCCATTGACCTCATTGTGATGTAAATCCTTTACAGGACTCAGTTTACCTAAATGCCAATGCTTCGGATTTAAAGAGTTAAAATGTTCAGTGTTTTTCAACCAACCAACAAAAAGGATAGAAAATAATGTCTCTAGATTGAGACAACAGAAAACCTAACCACTTGACCATTCCTCCTTTTGAAGAGTCATGTGTCATACCTGAAGTGTGGATGGTCATGGTTGACATCTCACACAATCACCAGAGTACTGGACCAGGTCTGTGAACAGGTCTTGAATATGCCATGTGGCAAAGCCATCCAGTTAGTCATTGCTTTCCCTCATCAAGTCTGTAGTCATCAATACGTTTTCCCTATCAAGTCTGTAGTCATCAATACGTTTTCCCTATCAAGTCTGTAGTCATCAATAAGTTTTCCCCATCAAGTCTGTAGTCATCAATACGTTTTCCCCATCAAGTCTGTAGTCATCAATACGTTTTCCCTATCAAGCCTGTAGTCATCAATATGTTTTCCCCATCAAGTCTGTAGTCATCAATACGTTTTCCCCATCAAGTCTGTAGTCATCAATACGTTTTCCCCATCAAGTCTGTAGTCATCAATATGTTTTCCCCATCAAGTATGTAGTCATCAATCAGTTTTCCCCATCAAGTCTGTAGTCATCAATCAGTTTTCCCCATCAAATCTGTAGTCATCAATCAGTTTTCCCCATCAAGTCTGTAGTCATCAATCAGTTTTCCCCGATCAGTCTAGCCATCAATAAGTTTTCAAGTCTATTTCTCCTCATGCCAAAAAATTCCTGACTGTCTATGTCTAATATATCTAATCAATTTAAAGTTTCATTTGTTTCTTAATGGAATGTTTCTTCAATTTTTCTGCCCATCCATGGTATTTTTCCCTCAGAAACCACATTTATACTGCCATTAGATGTTTCTCAGCTGCTCACTGTCCATGTTTCACATGCATGCAATAGTACAGGCTCTATAATGCACTTTCACTGCAGTTTATATATATATATATGCCGGTCTCTCTGGCTGTGGGGTTACAATACTTTCTCTCTGTAATCCCATTTATCATGCAGAGTCTCGTAGCGGAGCGAGAGCTGAGGCGGTTCGACCCCCGCTCGTGACTTGCGGGATACTGAGCCGGCCGCTCAGAAAGCAATGGCAAACTACTGAGCGTAATCTTGCCAAGAGATCAACATACAGCTGAAAGATGCTGGTGTTGACAGCTAAGTCCTGTAAAGGATATGCTTAAAAAAAATATATATATATATATATATATATATATAAGAAGTGCTTGTTATGAATTACACTGGATGCCAAGAGCAGACAACTCCGCAGCACTAGTATAAACAACAAGAAGAAAATTATTGTTACATATTTCCAAAGTTGCATGTCCTATGCAGAATGTTGGAAACATTCAGCCCCTATTAGCTATCTGTGATTTACTAGGCAATTTCATGTTTGCTAGCTTGCCACAGCTTTCTTGCAGTAAAGAAAATCAGGTTCATGACATACCACTCCATTGACAGACAAGAGCTGGTCTCCCCTCTTCAGGCCGCCATGTCTGTCTGCCACACCACCTGGTATGATACGAGAAATGTAGATGGGTGAATTCTGTTCCTTCCCGCCCATCACGTTAAACCCCAGCCCTTCCTCTGTCTTGGGCAGCTCCACTACTCGTGGGTGAGCGTGGCCTTCACTGGCGGCAAATGCTGCGACTGTTGCCTGCAACAGATTTGGGGACAAAAATTAGGTTAAAGAGCATAAACTTCATTGCACTGAGTTCTATCCCATATGGCTCGGTCAATGTTTGTGTACCAAGTGATTCAATTAGCATGATCCGAGAGGTTGAGGTGAGTTCTGTGCACAGACAGTGAATCAAATAGCTGGGGAGGTCTGTTGTCCGTAGAGTCACCTACGTTTTCGTCCCAGGACATGCGGGAGCTGAGGGCAATGAACGAGCTGATTAACTTGTTGGCTCTGAAATCCCCTGCAGATGGCCAGTCCATGGATCATGCCAATGTTATTAATGCCCTTAGAGAGATGTCAAGGGCGGAGGATTTTGACGCTAGTGAATCCAATTCGCTGTTCAGAATGAGAGACTTCGCAGTAAGAACTGGCATGGCCAAACACGAGAGGCACATCAAGAGAATGAGGGGGTCTGATCAACCAACACAGAACTGGCACTATTAGTCATTGCACGTTAATGCATATGTTGGGGGGAGGATCCGAGTACCTTCGGACCTGTCCAAAATGCAATGATGATAACCCAACAGATAAATAACTATGGCTCAATCTTTTTCCCGCAGGGCAGCCTGTCAGCTTATAACAAATACAGTCAAACCTTGGTTCTCGTTGTTTCAGTTTACGCCAATTTTTTCCTGCAAAAAATTTGTCTCAGTTTTCGTCGGTTGCTGCGGATTTTGTTGACGTGTTCACATGACCTTGCTGCTAATGTTGCAACAACAAAGGGACCCATGTGTTCTTCTGCTCAGTTTGGCATTGTTTTTCGTTACGTGAACATCATTTGCTAATAATAAAATACAAGAGCGGCATTAAGATTGCTGAAATTGGCTGCATGTATGGGAAGTCACCATCCACGATAAGTTCCATTGTGGCGAAAAGGGAAGCAATAAAGGAGGCTAATGTAGTGGAAGGCATAAATGTGCTAACAAAACAGAGATCGCAAACAACTGAAGATGTCGAATAGTTATTAATTTGGATAAATCAAAAACAGTTAGATGGCGATTCTGTTTCGGAGGCAATCATATGTGAAAAGGTCAGGATCTGTATGCCAATCTCATTAAGAAAATGCCTGGGAAGAGTGCTAGCATACTTGGTGATTTCAAAGCCAGCAGAGGATGGTTTGAAAAATTCAACAGGCATACAGGCATACACAGTGTTACTAGACACGGCGAAGGTGTGAGTCTGGACAAGTTTGGGACCGAAAGATAGTATTAAACACTATAGTTATTCTCTATAAAATATGTTTTTGGTTATGTATTTTGGAGTGTCTAGAATGAATTCATTGGATTTACATTGATTCATATGGAAATAAATGTCTCGGTATTTGTCGGTTTCGGTTTTCATCGATTGTTTTCGGGTGGATTATCGTCGAAAACCGAGGTTTTACTGTACATTCTTTATACACAGACATAATTAAATCCAAACATGGTATAAATGGAAAGACCTCAACCAATCATCTCAATGTTGGAGAAAAGATTCTATGCCAGGCTTACTGCTATATATGAGATCAGATGGTCAAATGGATAAGGACGCTCGCTCTTAAACTTTTGTGTGCTGATGTTGATGTAATGGGTTCAACTCCTACACCAGTCAGTCAATATAAAATGTTGACTTCTCATTATTGTCTTAAATTGACATAAATTACAAGTACCACTGAAGTCACAGTGGGTTGGCCTGATGGCAAGGGGACACTGGTAACAGGGAAAGCTTATCTACATGCAAAAATCAGTCCAGTGCACGAGAAGTAGTAGCTTGTGATCAATCCATTTGATCTAGAAATTAAAACTCACCTTCAAGACTCCCGGTCCAATATGGCGGATAGATGGCTGAGCTGTTAATGCCTCAAGAGTTTTTCCTTCTGGCTACAGTTTGCTGAAGCATTTTCCTCATGTTGGACTAGTAGTACATGGTTCCGTCACCCAGCTACTGAGTTAAGTGCTTTAAGCGACACCGTGAGCTGTGGATTTCATGTGGAGTGCTTTTACATCTGTTTGTACAACATGTTCAGAAAACGGCAGTGGCCAGTTGCTGAACTAGCTAGTTTTGCATTATGCAGTAATGTGTGTAAAGCTGCTGTATTTCTAGTGACTGCCGCTTCCATCGGCGATGAACTGTAATTTTCATGGCGGACTGTTGTGTTGGCATTCTGGCTGCGGCCGTGTGCATGTACTTGCCCTTGCATGCTGTTGGTACTGCTGTCTATTCACATTCTCTTCACATGGGACACTGAGGGGTATTTTGTGTGATATTCACTGACACAAGAACGGAGCATTATGAAGTGACTCTTTGCCATGAAGTTGGAAACGCGACAAACTAATTCACATTCTTCCAGAGGATTCACAACCAACACCATAAGTGATGACCTACCTTGGCTGTGGCATTAGCCCGCACGTCAGCGCTGCCACTGATGTCCACTGTTTCGTAAATATTCTCGTACACCTCCCTGACAGCATGGAGGAAATCGCTTTGTAGCACTCTCTGTAGAGCTTGCAGCTTAGCCGCTGGAAATTCACCACCTGGGGTAAAAAGATATTCCTAACGGGTAAACAGATATTTTATGTTTTCTAAACCATGTTTTCACTTCACATTCAACTTCGTCATCATTCGCGAAATGTCTCCGGCCAAGGTGGGTTTTCAGTGTTTATGCTGACAAATGTTTATCCTGTAATGCGGTGCACAGATGGGTAGAAACAGGTACGAGGGAGAGTCAATAAGTAAGTCACAGTTCTGTGGGATGGCAGGTAAATGAAAACAAAGCATGCTTTTCTATGCAGTCGGTTTGGGAGGACTGATAAAACGATAGGATAAGTGCATCAATGTTGGTGGAAATTATGTTGAGAAAAAAAGGGACAATGTATGTATAAAAATAAACTGGTTTCAAGTTGTTATCATACTTAAGTCATTTTTCTACAGCCATTTGTGACTTACTTACTAACTTACCCTCGTATGTACAGCATTTTTACAAATAATCTGGGAAAAAACTAAACTGCATAATCACTTCTCACTAACAATGTGATTCTGTCTAAACTATATGCAGCATTTTTATAAATAACCAGGCAAAACATAAACTAAACTAACTGGGCTGTTATCACCTACTTCGTTGCAGAACATCAAGGAGTTCTATGGCCCGAGTGATATCTGAAAAAAGAAATTAAAACAAAAAAAGATAATAAGGCTTATTAACTACTGGCTTCGAAAAACATTATGTGGCAGAATTATTTGGCAGGTGAGTTCAAGTGATTTATGATAATAGTGATATTTAAACTCAAGAACTATTCTAAAGCAATGTCCAGTTTTCTGGACTTTTTGTTTGGCATCCGCTTGCTTTGAGCTCAAGCATGGTCTATAATGTGCCACTGCTTCTAGTGCAACGGAAGTGATTTTTTTTTTTTTTGCATGTGGATTAACTTTCCCTATCACCAGTGTCCCTTGCCTTCAAGGAAACCCATCCAACCTAGAGGTACTTGTAAATAACATCCGCAAAGTCAAGGATGAGAATTCAACGTTTTAGTCCAATTGACCTGTGTAGGGGTTGAACCCGCTATCTTGACATCAGCACACTGGATGATTAAGAACGAGCGCTCTTATCCATACAGCCATGCTGATCTCCATCTGGACTACTGAGTGCTTAGCCCTTCTCAGGTGCAGATTTGTCCACCTATTTTAGTGGATATTTGATCCCCAGAACTGTGTGTTCCTGACCGTGGTATTTTTTTCTCCACCTTTGACTATGCGAGGCTGCAGTTGAAGTTTCCTTTTCATCAAGATTTTAGAAACCATATGGCATTTTAAAAACTCCAGTACTTTTATCTTTATTATAAACCAGATATTGCTTACAACCTGTACTTTTATATGGATGTGAAGCGTGGACAATGAGCAGTCAGGCTGAAAAACATCTGATGGCTGTAGAGATGTGGTTTCTGAGGAAAATGCAAAGAATACCATGGACAGCCAGAAAGACCAATGAACAAGTCCTTCAAGAAACAAATGAAGATCGTAAACTGATTAGAGTCATTAGACGTAGACAGTCACAATTTTTTGGGCATGTTATGAGAAGAAATGAATTGGAGAATTTGGTGACAACTGGTAAGATCGAGGGGAACAGACCAAGGGGAAGACCGAGAAGCAAGTACCTGGATGGCTTGGCCTTGTGGTATGGTCGAGACAGAAACACGGAGCTGATCCATGACTCTGGTGATCGAGTGAGATGGCAAGAACATGACCGCCCACGCTTACCGGCATGGCACATGATGGATGGGATTGCTTAAAAAGCTGGAGATCGCTAACAACACATGTGGATGTGGAATACAAGGGGAAACCACCATGTTATACTTCTAAGAGCAAGTTTATGATTCTGTCAACAATTTACAAACATACTAGCAAATACAGGACCTCTCCCGCCATGGCAGGAGAAATGATCAGATTTCTCAGGTCTATCAAACTAAATCCTTGTAATATTACAAGATGGAACATCACGAAGAATGACTGATCAATTGATTCAAGAATTTGCATAACATTCCAGACTAACGTTTAGATGCTCCATCGCATGAAGCAAATGTTCCAGATGAAAACACTAACGTTCCACGGACACACTGACTGTAAGCACGTTGGATTCATCCTCTCATATGTCCTCCCATCCAAAACCCAGGCTAAATCCAAATTCAAGTGTCCTTGAATGTTGTTTCAATAGTTACTGTGTCTTTAACTATTAGACGTTCGTAATCTTCAGTATGTCTGCCTTGACCATAATAGTCAGTCAGTCAGTCAGTCAGCCAGTCAGTCAGTCAGTTAACAGATCATACTCATTGCACATCATTCCATTCAGTCCATAAGTGGTCCTCTCCTCAGTAAATCCCGCAGCGTGTAGCGACTACAGACACCAGTTCTGTCTTGGTTTATTAATCTTCTTTGGCTTCCCGCATAGTGTTCTTGTTTGGCTACACCTCTTTTAACTTGCTGTTCTCACAGTCTGACCATGGTTGTAGATTCACAGTCATCACTTGGTTCTCGCAAACGACTTACTTCTCGTAGAGCAATCAGTTTATGAGCCCGGTCCATGGCTCGTCCATCCTCCACAGTAGCCTTACCTGCAAGCCTGCTCATTTCCTTGTACACCTGCATGCTCTGGCACAATAATTAAACTAATCTTTGCCAGCCATGACCTCTCCAGAGACAACAACCACTGTCTTCGGACACACCCTATCTTCCTGAAAATACTCACTGAGTCATTAAGGAAACGCCCAAGTGAAGGTCTGTGTCTCGAGCCATGTTATTGCTTTACTTACTGTCATGAATTCCATAGTCAGAAAATTACTAAAATACACAGGTCCTAAGTTCCTAATATTATGAAACTATCACTCATTTTGATGGACTGATTTGCGTGAAATGATTGTCATTGTGAGCAGAATTGCGACTGTTGTCAGCGAGTGGGCACCTATCTTAAATAAAGCGTTCTAATCACCCAACCATAATTAGTGATCCAACAACTGGTGCTATTCTTCTTCTCCTGCAGTTGTCTGGAAAACGGACAATCGTCTGCCCTGTAAAGGGTTAAAGAATAGTGTTTTTTTTTTCGTATATCCTTTAAGGACAATGCAGTCAACAGCAGCATTTTTCAGCTGCTGTTGATGTCTTGGCAAGTTTTATGTTCAGTAGTTTGTCATTGCTTTCTGAATGACTGGCTAACATACCCCCGTAAGTAACCAATGCGACGCGATCCACTGCTGAATCTCAAGCAGCTGCTTTTCATACGAGAGTATACAGGATTACGAACAACGTCCTTAACCCCTACGCCAGGGAGACCGGTAATGAATAGTTAGGAATCCAATAATAGTAGCATTTTCAATAAGATTTTAAAATTGAGTACTTACTAATGAGGCTACAACAGATAGATTGGCCTTGAAAAACCAAATCTAATGGTACCTCAATGATACCAGTACGTCAATTTTAAACAGAGATATTCCCACCCGAGTGCTGGGATCTTAAACTAAAAATTTTTCATAATTGCCAACATTCTGGTGCTCTCCGGTGTGTCTCATTATCTCCGCTTCTGGTCCGTCTCAAACAGCACATAGACTGATACGAAAACTGACTTCAAAAATATGTTATTGTCATGTTAAATATTTAAAAAATAGTACAAGTATACAAATAAAGGTGTCCACCTCGAGTGCTGGAGGTCCCAGGTTCAAGCCCTGGTGAGGACCGGGATTTTTTCACGTGGTCTTCTCATAATAAAACTTCCCCCGGTCTGTGGGTAGTGAGATCGGACACCCATGTGTATTGTTGCGCACGTAAAAAATCCCTTGCCAGTTGGAAATCGAAAAAGAATAACCTAACGGCGCTGCCCGGGTAAAATTTCTAGTTAAAAATCTATCCAAAGTATTTCAGGATCCTCGCCGGTGCTACGGAGTTCGTGCACTTAGCTGAGTTCGCCAGACTCAGGTTTGAGTTAGGAGAAGAACGCAGCACTTATGGGTTCGCACCCAAGTGCCGTGATGTTGATCCATCGACTAAACTAAACTAACTAAACTATCATTAATCTTTAAACTTGTATTCTCTTTAACTTTAGTAGTTCAAATTGCATGATGTGAGCCAATTCGGATTGATTTTTGCATCGGCCGCCATCTTGAGTTTCCATTCACATGTCGGAAGAGATAATTTTTTCTACCACCGGTCCTGCATAATTCGAAAATGCATCTAAACTTAATCTACGATTTCTAAGACATGCGCTAAAAAAATAAAATTACTTACTTTGTGGCAAATAATTAAATATATTTAAAAGCCATGATATTTAAGCCAATCGCTGTACACGGAATATTAGGGGGACCTTTCTTGCTGCAGCCAAGATGACGTGTGTTATTGTCACGTGATACTTAAATTAATGAATGGCGTCGAAAGCATGGATGGTCTTTAGATAGCCATTTTTGGGGACACCGTGGATAATTGTAGGGTGGCGCGGTATATCACTTCCGTTTTCAGTTAGGGTCACGGTATGGTCGAACTCGCTAATAATAGTGAATGCCTCCAGAGTGTCTCCCAATACTAGATCACTGTTACACATGACATAATGAGATAGGAACTAAGCAAAAAGCTTATTTTGCAAGGCCCGAAGATCAACTTCCTATGGCCTGATAGTTTTTACAACACTTAGACTTAGGCTAAGTAAGGGGATCTTTATTTGCCAAATAAAATATCACTGTACGTAGTGTGTGTCATTCTCGGCAAATATCGTCTTTGTGAGGTTTGAAGAAAAAGAACTTACAACCACGTTTGTGAATAACGCTCAGTATTATTCACAAATGTGTGTGAATAATCTCTCCCTTAACTTTAACTTTATCAAAATCAAGACCGTGTTGTCAATGGAGATATGATATTCTCATTGCGACAAATGCAAGAAAAATGCCGTGAACAGAATCAACCACAATTTATTGCCTTCGTCGACCTCACAGAGGCATTTGATTTGGTCAGTCGTGAGGGTCTGTTCAAGACACTAAAGAAGATTGGCTGCCCACCAACTCTTCTGTCCATTGTGGAATCATTCCACACAGGCATGAAGGGTATAATCAAGTTTGATGGTGCAACTTCTGAAGAATTTGAAATCAAGAGTGGAGTTAAACAAGGTTGTGTACTAGCTCCCACCCTCTTTGGAATATACATTTCACTTCTACTGAAATATGCCTTTCGTGATCAGGATGGTGGTATATACATTCACTCACGCTCAGATGGCGGCCTTTACAATGCTCAGAGATTGAAGGCCAAGACCAAAATTAGGAGGGTACTGATCAGAGAGTTGCTTTTTCAGAGTTGCACTCTGAGGAAGAATTGCAATGTCTACTATCTGCATTCTCCAATGCTTGTTCTGAATTTGGTTTAAAAATTAGCAAAAAGAAGACACAGATTATGTCACAAGGTGCACATGGGGTACCATCAATCTTTATTGACGACGCCGAACTAGAGATGGTAGACCATTTTACATATATAGGATCAGTGGTAAATAGCAAATTATCCCTAGATCAGGAAATCAACATCCGGATTGGTAAGGCAGCAACAACAATGAACAGGTTAAGAAAAATAGTCTGGGAGAACAGGAAGCTTACTGCCAAAACAAAAGTCCTTGTCTATCAAGCCTGTGTCCTTAGTACTCTTCTTTATGGCAGTGAAACCTGGACAACTTACTCACACCAAGAGAAACATTTAAACAGCTTTCATATGCGGTGTCTGCGAAGAATTCTTGGTATTAAGTGGCAAGACAAAATCACAAATACTGAAGTATTGGAAAGATCAGGTTGTGTGACAGTTTATTCCATGCTCAGTCTTCGTAGACTTAGATGGATAGGACATGTTAGGAGGATGGATGATGGTAGAATACCAATGGATATCTTGGTGAATTACAGATGGGTAAGAGATCTCAGGGTCGGCCTCTACTACGATACAAAGATGTGTGTAAGCGGGACATGATTGATACAGGCATTGATAATGCACATTGGGAGCAAGTCGCAGCTGAACGTGTTGCATGGACGGCAAACATCAGAAATGGAATAAAGACAAAGGAGAAAATTATTGCAGATAAGTCACACGTCGAGCGTTTGAGACGTAAGATGGTGCATGATGGTGAAAATTACCACGTGTTCACATGCACCCACTGTGAAAAAGGACATTTACAGCGCAAATTGGCCTTATCAGTCACATTCGCTACCGCCATAGGTAAAAGACTAAAAGTTATTAAATATTATGTCTTTTTAAATCACAAACTATCGTCTGTCAAGACGGCAAGGTGCCAATGAATGTCAATGGATTTCACCTTTACCCAAACTAATGCATCCCCCTTTTTTAAATATTTGAGAAAAAATACCAAAGTACCGTTAGCAGATATACTAATTACTTAGTACGCAGGTCTTAAGTTATTATCCTAATATTATGAAATTAACGCTCATTTTGATGGACTGATTTGCGTGAGATGATCGTCATCTCATTGTGAGCAGAATTCACTTCAGAATTGCGATTCGGATTCGATTGTCGTGAGCTTCTGTGGGGACGTCGTTTGGTCCTTTTCATTGACACCTAACATAAAGAGTTCTAATGGTCCAACAATAAGAGACTATTATCATAACTACTAAAAGTGTAAGAAATACAATAAAGAGTGTGACAATCGTGTTAACAAATAAATACCAAAATAAACATACCTTTTTCAAGTGTAAGAGGTTCTGATACCGACGCCATGTTGACAGTTACTTCCTACTTCCGGTTCCAGTTCTCCAATGGGAGTTGAGGTTCTTGCAACAGATGAAAGGTCCTTAGTTGTAGTTAGTTGTAGATCCTTTATATGACATCGTAATCAACTCCATCATTTCTTGGCTGTTTGTGATTTGCTGGGCATCTTTTACAATCAGTAGTTTGCTATTACTTTCTGAACAAATGACGCTCATACTGTCGAAATCAACGCAAGGATCTGCTTCCAAATCAGCTGATTTCGAATCCTCTACTGCAGTGGTTCCCAAGCCTTTTAAGCCGAGGGCCATATTTACTATTAGTTACTATTTTCGGTAGTTAAGCGGGTCATAACGTTATAAAATTATAAAAGTCGTACAATATCATTCTTACCATTCTTGACTTTCGTCACCAAAATTCTAAAACATTAAATGTAGTCAGTCAGTATCAATCTCCCCCGATGGTGTTTCCACCTTGTCGTGGTGGGGGGGGGGGGCTTGAGTTTCTCAATGACCCTGAGAGCTATGCCGGCGGTAGCGTAGCAACCAGCAGGGCCTCCCAAGCCGGACAGGTCAAAGGGTAGAGAACAGACAAAGAGAAACACCCTGGTCCTCCAGGTTGGGGGTTGAATCGTTGGGTTAACATCCCCACCTTTGTAAAAACCTTTCTTTGTTACGAAACAAATACATGAGCCTCGATATCGGACTGACTTATCTGGACAACGACCTTGGAACGTTAAAGGACTTTTGAGATTTGGAACATGGAATGTACGGACACTATATCGAGCTGGGGCGGCCGAAGAACTAACCCGGGAGCTGGTTGAATATCAAATGGATATAACAGCAATTCAAGAAATAAGGTGGCCAGGAGAGGGTACTTTAGAGCAAAATGGAATTATTATAATATATGGAGGAAACACCCAAAATAAACATGAATTGGGAACAGGATTTGTCATCAAAAAAGAGTTATGGGGGAACGTTTTAAACTTTAAAGCTTTTAATGACAGGATTAGTAAATTACGAATAAAAGGTAAATGGAAAAATATAACGATGATTAATGTACATGCACCTACTGAAGAGAAAGAAGATGATATTAAAGAAGACTTTTATAATGATCTGGAAGATGTCATAGAAGAAACCCCCAAACAGGACATCCTGATTGTGCTGGGGGACTTCAATGCAAAAATAGGTAGAGAGCAAACTAATAAAAAAAAGTGGCCGGTATGGAAAGCCTACATACAACTTCATATGATAATGGATGGAGAGTCATCAACCTGGCAGAAGCCAAAGGACTGCAGATTAGCAGTACCAGACTACAAAGAAAGGATATACACAAACAAACTTGGAAATCATGTGACAAGAGAACCTATAATCAAATAGATCACATTTTAATTAACAACAGAAATGCATCAAACATACAGCAAGTCAGAAGTTATAGAGGAGCTGAGTGCCACAGTGACCACTTCCTCGTTGGAGTACAATTTAAAATAAAACTTAAGAGAGCTTTCTATACTAAATTACAAAGATTACACCCAACATATAACAGACAAAAACTACAAGACATTACAGTCAAAGAGAAATTTACAGATGAAATAAAATGTAACCTTGAAACTCTGCAAACCCCTTCGGAGGAAAGCGTTGACCAAACTTGGTTGAACATCAAGAATACAATTCAATCTACCGCAGAAGAATGTCTCGGTGTGTTAACCACGCATAGAAAGAACAGATGGTTCAATCAAAAATGTGAAGAAGCAGTCATTAAGAAGAAGAATGCCAGACATGTATGGTTAAATGACATCAATAACATCCAAAAGGAAGAGCATTATAGAAATGAATTTAAAGAGGCTACAAAAATAGTCAGACAGCAGAAGCGAGAATATATGAGTAATATAATCAAAGATATGGAAACTAATCACCAGAAAAATGAATCCAGAAAATTTTTTAAAGAACTGAAGTCAATGAAACGAGGGCACCAACAAAACACATATGGTTTAAAAGACAAAAATGGGAGTATGATAAATACCAATGAGGAAACGCTGGACGGAGGGAATAACAGAATCCATGGGAATGTCGATATACGAAGCCCATAACCGGGCACTCTCACGAAGTTTATACTTCACCTCGACACCGCAAGGTACAAGAGGAACATGATGAGATGAGATGAGATGAGATGAGGAAATGTGCAACACATGGAAAGAATATTTTATTGAATTACTAAATTGTGAAGCTCCAAGTAACATTTTCCCACAGGAAGAGGTTCTAACATGCGAACCACAAATTGAAGAACCTACATTTGAAGAAATCCAATATGTAATCACACGACTTAAAAACAATAAGGCAACTGGGACTGATGGAATTGCTGCTGAATTTATAAAGGCAGGTGGCCATGCATTACATCTAAAGCTATACGAACTAATAATAAAAATCTGGAGGACAGAAGAATTACCCCATGACTGGAAAGAGTCATTATTGATACCTATCTTTAAGAAAGGAGACACGTTCCAATGTGGAAATTATAGAGGAATATCACTACTGTCCACAAGCTATAAGATACTATCCGCAGTATTACTAAATAGACTAAAACCATATTCAGAAGACATATTAGGTGACTACCAGGCGGGTTTTAGACAAAACACATCAACAATAGATCAGATATTTATCTTACGACAAATAGCCGAGAAACATTGGGAATATAAAAGAGATCTCCATAACATTTTTGTGGATTTTAAAAAGGCTTATGATAGTGTCCATAGGAATAGTCTATGGAATGCTATGCAGGAATTTGGAATACCAAGGAAGTTAATCAACATGACCAGACTATGCATGGAAGATACTTATAATATAGTAACATATAAAGGCAGGAAATCAGACCCCTTCCAAATAACATCTGGCTTGAAACAGGGTGATGCACTATCGCCGCTACTCTTCAATCTGGCTCTAGAGAAAGTTGTAAGGAAGATAAAGGAGGAATGTGATATTGGAGGAACATCCAAGCTGCTTGGTTATGCAGATGATATAGATATTATAGGGCAAAGTGAACAAAAGACATTGGAAATATTGACTCACTTAAAGGAAAAAGCTCAACAGATGGGGCTGGTTATCAACCAAGATAAGACAGAATATATGGTAATTTCAAGAGACGGAATGGCTAAAAACTCTGGCCACATACAAATAGATAATATGACCATTAAAAGAACGGAAACATACAAATACCTGGGTACAATCTTCAACTGCTCCAACATCATAAGGGAAGAAATACAAACTAGAATCAACTCTGGAAATAAGATATGCTATGCACTACAACATCTACTAAAATCAAAGGCGCTATCTCGTAACACCAAAATTGCAATATACAAAACACTGATCAGACCAGTTGTGCTGTATGGCTCTGAAACCTGGAGTACAACGAAAGGAGACGAAGTCTTGTTACAAACCTTTGAGAACAAAATTTTAAGACGCATCTTTGGACCCATTAGGGATACACAAAGTGGAGAGTGGAAAAGAAGAAGTAACAAAGACATTTATGATCTGTTTAAGTCCCCGCTAATCACTGGTATCATGAAGGCTAATAGACTACAATGGCTGAGGCATATAGAAAGAATGGAAGATAATAGGGAAACAAAACTCGCTTACACTCAGGAAATAAATGACCGTAGACCCCGAGGTAGGAGAAGATAGTGGAGAGATAATACATGTACAGACCTACAAGCACTTGGAATCAACGACTGGCAAGAGAAGGTCCACCAGAGAGACGAATGGGGACGGATTGTATTTGCAGCAAAGAACCTCAATGGCTCGGAAAGCTGAAGAAGAAGAAGAAGAAGAAGAAGAAGAAGAAGAAGAAGAAGAAGAAGAAGAAGAAGAAGAAGAAGAAGAAGAAGAAGAAGAAGAAGAAGAAGAAGAGGAAGTGAGTATCAATACTACACTGCAGTCATTTTTTGGTTTAAAATCAAAAGTTCATTTAACAATAAATCTTAAATCAATTTCAAAAATCGCTATTAATGTAACTAATTTACAGTTGTAACTGTTCTTCATAACCAGTTACTTAAGTTCAGATGCCAGTTTATCAATGTCTGGGCACAAATCTGCCGTGCCCAAAGTCATAAGCGCCGCTAGGTTAGAGTCGGTGAGCCTGGAACGTTGCTTGTTTTTTTTTAAAAATAACGATCATTGCGGAAAATTACTGCTCGCATATGTAAGTCGATCTAAAACTACAAATGTATCTCTTGGTGAATGAACGCAAGTGTTCAAATTGTTCGACAGGCAATAGTCGCCAGAATGAAATCATATGATCAGCTGAAGGTGAAGCAGGCAGCTCTAGAAATTTACATCTCAGTGCAGAATTGCATTTCAAGTCAATTATTTCGTGCTGAAGGTTCTGCTGTAATTGACAGAGCTTGGCATCAGGAAATAGGAACGGATTTATGAAGAGGGCAACATTATCCTCCTCTGTTGTGAACTCTTGAAATCTCGACTGAAACGAGGCCTCGCGTGCCACTTTCTGACAGCTGGCGGGCCACAAGTGGCCCCTGGGACGTGGTTTGGGAACCTCTGCTCTACTGCTCTACTGCTCTACTGGGTCTGTCGGGGAATTCTGTAACGCGCTCACTGCCCTTAAGCTACAGCTCCAGTGCGAGGCTCTTATGCTACATAAATTACTCATACATTCATTTATTGTTGTGAGTTCATGTATTTTCAGTGAGAACATCGTGACAATTAGATAGATCAATGGGAAAAGAGGCAGAAACCAAGAAAAACGATGCTGGATGGGCTGAGATGGTGGTATGGCGGGCTATCATCAGCAGAGTTGATCCAGAACTCCAAAGACCGAGAACTGTGGAGATATATGAACGCCTACTCCAGCTGTCAGGGCACATGATGATGATGATGATGATGATGATGATGATGATGATGATGATGATGATGATGATGATGAGTTCGAAGTCTGGTGTCAAGTCAGTTGATCATTTCCCTCCCCTGTCTCCGATATTCATCAGCTCTTTTTCAGATCAGTAAAAGTTTGCGTGCCAGTGCCCTCCCGTGCTTGTGTGATGTAGTTCTACATAAACCGCCAGCCGTGATAACGCAGTGACTTGGACATTTTCCTGCCGACCTGGTGGTTATGTGTTCGAACCCCCAAGAAGACGGAGATTTTTTTTTTCTTAAATTGACCTGGGCTCCCACTTCGACTGGACGTAAAAATTGGTGCCGGGAAATAATCTGGGAAGTACATACAGCCGGTGTAATATTGACATCACCAATCGAATAAGTAAGGAACCTATGACAGGTCTAGCAAAACCGGTCGGGAATTTATTTGATCCTAGAAAAATTATAGCCGAGTTCCGTGGTGGAGGGTTAGGGACGTCATTCTTAATCCCGTATACCGAGTTCGAAACACAGCGGTACTGGTTTTTTCGAAACAGGTATATATGTCGGTCGTTCAGAAATTAATGAAAACTACTGAACGTAAAACTTGCCCAGGAAACACGAGCAGCCCAAATGCTGGGGTTGACTACTACGCTCTGTGAAGAATATACAACTAAATCTGAAAATAAAAATTATGCAAATAAGTTTAGGAGGAAAGGCGCTGGTCACTGGCGCTGGTCACTGGCGCTGGTCACTGGCACTGGACCTTCAATAACCCCTCCCCAAGACACCCAACGGCATGAGTGGAAGACAACAACAACCAATCGAGTGGTGATGGGGTTATAGATATATGGGGTCAGCCCATGTAGCCAATACGACCCAAGAATGTCCAGAAGGTCAACGGGTGTAACTGGTTGAGTGCTATGGGATGATGGTTCATCTTAAGCGACTTCCCGTATCTGCCGTGGGCTTATATCGCCGAAATGTTATCATTGCGTCATAACGCTATATGTCTACTGCCATATTAATAACTTTTAAGCCATAACTAATAACTATGACGCATCCCTACTTCCCATTTTACGCCATCCATTTCTTTTTTTTTTTTTTTTTTTTCAAATCCACGTTTTGTTTGAGGGAGACTCCTTCTGATAATCGGAAGACTTCTGTCGTGCCTGCTCCTTGTTTTCAGCACTGTATTACAACCAACAATACCCAGTAGTGTTGTCGGTGTGGATAGGAGGGGAGGTATAGATGTAAAGAACAGCCTTCATTACAGACACTCAAGCTGCAGGTTAGAGACGGAAAATCTGGCAGGAGAAAACAGGGTTACTGAACTTTAAATGAGACACAAGTAAGTTGTGGAAGCTAGTAAATCAACTTGACGATGACGGCACAGGAAGAAACTCAGAGATTACACTACTTAAACATGGAACATCCTGACAGATGATCATTTTATGGACTCATTTGCACAAGAAAATAACATCGAAATTATTTCAGAGAAACAATAGGAGATTCGAGAGAAATGACAACTCACAGGACATAATGAAATAGTACACGAGGTACCTATTACACTCAGCGTACAGGAGCAAGTAGTATCAAAACTAAAAATGAGAAAGTCACCAGGAACCTGTGATATCTTCAATGAAATGATCAAGAACCTAGGAACAATGGCCAAAACAAACTGCTGGACCTTAGACAGTTTCACAAAACTGAAGAGAAGCGATCATAATACCTCTCCTAAAATCAGGGAAAGACAGTTCCGGTGCCTACAGCTACATACCAGTTAACCTCACCAACTGTCTCTGCAAAACAACGGAGCGCATCATCAATCACCGACTGCAGTGGTACATACGAGTAGAAAACGAAAACATGTTTATGTCTGAGCAGGCAGTCTTTAGGCTATGCTTCGCCCAGCCCCTGACAGGGATCTATCTGTCTGTCTGTATGTATGTCTGTCTGTCTGTCTGCTTGTCTGTCTGTCTGTCTGTCTGACCCGGCCAAGCTTCGCCCAGCTCCTGGTGGGGAGCATCTCATTTAATTCATATAAGTAGTCATACAAGCTCCCGTTCCCGACTATCTGTCTGTCTGTCTATCTGTCTGTCTGTCTATCCGATCCGGCCCGACTTCGCCCAGACCCTGGTGGGGAGCATCTCATTTAATTCGTATAAGTAGTCGTATAAGCTTCCGTTCCCGTCTGTCTGTCTGTCTGTCTGTCGGTCGGTCGGTCGGTCGATCGGTGGTCGGTCGGTCTGTCTGTTTGTTTGTCTGTCTGTCTGTCTGTCTGTCTGTCTGTCTGTCTGTCTGACCCGGCCCGGCTTCGCAAAGCCTCTGGTGGGGAGCATCTCATTTAATTCATATCAGTAGTCATATAAGCTCCCGTTCCCGACTATCTGTCTGTTTGTCTGTCTTTCTATCTATCTGACCCGGCGCGGCTTCGCCCAGCTCCTGGCGGGGAGCGTCTCATTAAATTCATATAAAAAAAAAAATTAACTTAAGAATGTCCTTCCACACACCATCCATTATTTTTAATGAAAACTGTTTTTAATCACCTACATGACTGTAGATAACTTCTTTAAACATAAAAAAATGAGTTAGAAAATGTTCACTATTTAAATAGATGCATTATTTTTATGAAAACTTTGAAAATGCCTTAAAGATTATATCATTATTTATTATAACGCATATGCCTGTAAATAACTGTAGACAAAGAGTTCCTAAACCTTTGAAAACAATGCAACAATCTATAAATAAAATATATAGCAATGCTATTAAAAGTTATGCCCCTTGAAATAACTTATCTTAAGTTAAATCCCCTCGCTATATATAAATGATAATGTAAATTAATATATTAAATTTTAGTAAGTAAATAGCTGATTGTACACTAACAAACTATGACAGTTGGCTGCACGGGTGTCGTGTCCTCCTTTAAAGTGTCGTCTCTGGAGTGAAGAGAGTCAACACCCACATTATAATATTTTTTTTCCTATCAATATCCTGGAGAATCCACCAGCTTCCGTCAAACACACTCCATCAGCCCGTGGACACCTTTTCCTATCACTCTCTCACTGTCGTACTATGCCCCCCTCATACTTCCCCACCACAACATACTCAACAACTCTTGCTTCTAAAAATTAATAAAGATTAATTTATTAAAAGAAAAGTGTAACGTATATGAGACGTGTATGCGAAGACAATGTGTGTCGTGTATTATAACATAAATGTATGTGTCAGCCCTCACAGTTCAGGATCATAGTGTACACATCATGGCAAGGATCACACGACATCACAAGACTCATCACAAGGGACCTCACCGAAGTCGTGTCCTTCTCTCCAGACATGTCCTCCTCCAGGAACTCTGATGACCATGAGATCTGAATCTCATGTAAATATATAATCCGTGGAAAATACTAGTATTGTTCCTAACACCACTGTTCCTAATAGTTTATAGAAACTCCGGCTTCATAATTCCGGCGCGGTGAAACAATCCTGGAACACTGTCCTATGAACAGGACTTTTTGTCTCTTGCTAAATGTTCTCTAGTTCTCACTATTAAAAAGTTATTGTCTCTACTCCAATAGAGTCCTTTATTTTTGTTCTAGTCATAAGTGAACTGAATATCCATCACTACTGGTGTGTTAAAACTGGTATGACCTAAACTCATTCGGTATTTATCCTGTAGGATACATATACCATTCAGCTCCACTGAGCAATGTTGATCATCTTCCTCTAGCATAATCTCTGTTGTAAAGTTGCTGGCCAATCTTCCTGCGCCAAACTTTATCCGGGATCGGATTTTCTCTTGGTTTCGTGTTCTTCATTCCAACCAGAGGAAACCTTACGGCACTGCAGTTTACACTAAATTACATCTAATGGTAGCCATACAGGCTCGTGTAAACTAAATCAAATATCTCCTTCACACGTTAGATGTTCTAACTGCTGCAGTGCCAAGCATGTCTGCCTAGATCCACATTTTCAAGTTCCCCTAGTTGGTCCCAACTCGGGTTTTTATGGCAACTCCTAAAGTTGATCACGTGACATTTTCCTTTATGCCCACACAGGTGGCATATTGGGCAGACCCTCCCTTGTCAGGGATCCATCCTCCCTGGCTCCATCAATGTTAGATTTGTCATCACTGGTTTTGACATCCAAAACAATCTAGAGAGTTACTGTACAGTTCCAACAAAGGGTTTCGATACCAAGCTGCCAATCATGGTTTTCCAAACAACCTTACATTGTGCACGTGACGTTGTTGATGTCCTGCAGGTGTTCCACTGTTTCCAATAACAAGCCCTCAACTTTCTGTCATGTGGTGACAGTCAAATCCGCTATTCCGTTTGATGTCGGGAAATACCAAACGACAGTCTGACCGTTTTCTCCCTAGTCGGGCACTTCCGACCTGTTGATAAACTGTCAATCTTCTGTTCAGTGGTGACAATCCCAGCCGCCATTTCGCGTGATGTCCGGAACTATAAATGACAGACAGGGCTGTTCCATGTACTGAGCTGGGCAATTCTATGTGATTCTAACTGGTATTGAACTGTCAACGCGGTGTCTGGATTCGTCTCACTCACTACCCAATGTTTACTATTTGCTGACCCGATGTAACTCGTGCAGCTGTATTTACTCTGTTAGTTAAAATCGCTGTGGCCTAGAAAATATCCCGTTAATCAAACTTCTGTATTTTCATTATCTGGTTAACTCATGGCGATCTCGTGACAACGGGAATGAAAAGAAAACATGTAGAAAATTTTATCTCAATCGGATGGATCGTTATCGAACGCATCAAATACATCCCTACATACATTGTCTTATATATATATATATATATATATATATATATATATATATATATATATATATATATATATATATATATATATATATATATATATATATATATATATATATATATATATATATATATATATATATATATATATATATATATATATATATATATATATATATATATATATATATATATATATATATATATATATATATATATATATATAGTGATAAGAACTCCACCGTTTAGCAAGCACTACTGGGGGAATCTGTCAGAAGTGTGGGTGAATTACTTTCCCGAAGGCTGCTGGGCGAGCAACCCATTTGTCAGAATTCGAGACTGAGACCACAAGTATTCAGACATTGACTCGGAACAAAATCTATATGGGAGAAATAAAGATTAAGCCTCTGGATAACCAAAAGCTGAGAATGGCTCGTTACTAATTAGCGTGTCTTGGTATCCCCAAGAAGTGGGAAAGAGCAGGTTAGATGTCTAGGTTTATGTCGACAAATGGACAACTAGGCAGGGCAGGTTTTTCCCCCTGACATAAATCCCCTCCCTGATGTGTAATTAAGACCAAGCCAAGGTAAGCAAGGCAATTGCTTCCATTGAAAAAAATATAATGATTGAACTATATGAGTTTATACAAACTATCTGAGTTTAAACAAACTATCAACTTTATTGCCTATCATTAATCTTCAAAATATGATGGTTATCAGGATTATGATTGTGAAACTGTACAGGTTTGTGCAGCAAAGCAGTCACATGTATGTAGCGATGAAAAGCATGCACATAGCTCTAAAGTTACTTGTATCCTGTCTGGGTCCGTGGCCGGATTACAGATGAGATCTGCCTCGATTCCAATAGGACTCCCCTCAGCTTCAGTAGAAACCCCCTAGGCTCCAGTAAGATCAGCCCGTTGGTATTCTAGACCAATATCCAGTCCTGACGCTACCTTTCAGCTACCAGTCCTTTCCTCGTATTCGGGATCTACAACCTGGCGCTCTTGTTGAGAGCTTGGAAGACATAATCAAGAATGTGTAGTGTCAAAGTTCTACATCAGTACAATCCTAGGCAATACATGCAATATACCACCCCCATACACCCACCCACATTGAAAAGTCAGACAGTGTCTCCCTTCCCGCTTTACTGCGTTCATTCTCCTTTTTCTATCTCTCTCTCTCTCTCCTACTGTCGATTCGGGGAGGACTTTTCTATCGTCTAACACGCCCTTAGTTACATCTCACGTCATCCCGTTTACCGTTCTCGTCATGAGAAATGAATTGTTTTCTAAGTCCATTCACTCATTCAGGATACCGGTTCTTTTGCAGCCGCCTCAGTCACAAGTTGTCTCGGCAGATCTAACTGGTCAATAGTGTTATTACAAGAGTATCTGACCACCGGGTTTAAGTGCCGGTGTTCAGTCTCTGCGCCAGCCCTCGGTGAGTTATGCTGAACGATCGTTCACCACGTAATGAAAGTCCTAAGCGCACCATATTGGCGGTACATAGTGTGAGTAATGTCTACACCATTACATCTCTGCCTCAAACGCAATCAGTAGACAATATGACTATGTGCATTGCTCGTAAGAGCAAAATAGCACAACACACTATTCATCCTGTTCTATACAGCGAAATGAGACAATAAACAGTTATCATAGAAGCAACAAACACAGGACAGTTGAATCGTAGGTTTGCCAGATCTGTCGTCACTTAGCCACTGCTGTAGTGAAGAATTAAAAGAAATATAGTCATTTGACTATAATTTGTACAACAAATGCACACAACAAAAAACAAGGTCAAGCTAGTTCTCATAGAAATAACCAGAAGATAGCAACATAGTTAACATCTGCCTAAACCAAGGTTCCTACTTGTGTAAGAGGAATAAGCAATTTATAGCCATATGCTATATATACAGAACATGAGGAATACTTGTTCTTATTGAAATAGCCTACAACCGACCGACAAATGAAGGCTCCGAATTTACAGGCTTCGATAGGGACTAGAAACTAACATTCCTAGACACTTCTATCAGCATAAGAGTCAGACATATCTATAAAGAAACTATACATTGAGATCGTTCATATCTGATCCTTTTCGAATACACTTCTAATTCGAGCTGTCCCTATCATTAATATTTATACCCATGTAGTCGATGGTAAAAGACAAAGGGAGACAATCATAAAAGACTGGTGCTTCCTTCACTACGGTGCTAAGAGGTAAAGAGTAGTTCTGACTTCGTTACGGCCAAAGAAGAAAAATAGTGAAAAGAGAGAGAACCTCACACCGCCTCAACCAACAAAAAAAGATGATAGTAATTAGATAAGAAGATATACGAGATCTCAGGCAGGGGCCTCAACTCTGGACTGACTGTCATATTTGAGACCCAGACATTGGATTAAGGTGTTAGATTGTGGTAGAAATAGTGACTGTAAAAAGTAAAAACTAAAAGAGACTAAACAAACAAATCAAGGACAAATAAACAAGCTCTTTATTTCTTCTAACAGCACATTGCATGTCAATAACAGATACAATAGACAACTGTATATACCAAATCACCACAGTGGGTAACCCCTAACCAATCAGGACACTTAAGACAACAGGGTACACCAAGTACCACAACACAGGTGTTCCAAACAATGGCTGGTTAGACTGACACAATAAAGAACTTTGACACAAGCCACACTGCACAGACAACAATAAGACACTACAAAAACATAGGTTACACAACATAAACCCCAAGACGCGACATAAACACACACGTTGTGACACAATTTACTATCCCACCAAGAACCCAGGCTTGCTGACACTAACTAGTCAGCTGCTCAGTTTTGTCACAACATTAGTTGACACAGATCAACTCAGGGAATTGTTCCCACACCTGACAACAACAGAACAGCACTGAACTGAAGGCCATGCTGCCCGCATTTCTCATCAGCACAAAGGACTGCTAAAACAAACTGGCTTCCGATTCCTTTGTTAAGCCGAGTTCCGGTGGTGGCCAGGACAAAAACGGCTTTGATAGACCAAACTAAGGTGCATCGGAATGTTGTAGACACCAAGGTGCATCGGTTTGGCGCTATCACACCCAGAATGACCAATGCCCTATCTGTTTGGTATCATTTGATTCTTTGATCTACGTCTTTGATTCGGCATCAGGTCTCTTTAACCCTTTCTCTGCTGTTAACACTGAGAACTAGGTGTTAAGCGTGTTTCCATTGAACCTGCATTGTTTCATTCACACCGGGCATCCTGGGAAAAGTCTCCCTGGCTGTGATTAACGCTTCTCAATGAAATTCCTCCGACCTGTCCAGCATCACGTCTGCACGTCTCTCACGTTCCCTGGGAACACGTTCAACAGTCCGTTTGATCCTGACACCTCTCAGGTGTATGCATCTATTAGCGTTTCTCATGGGAAAACAGATGGCCCCATTTGGTGACAAATTTGCGATTTTACAGACGTAGAATCTAGTCTTAGAATGCTGGCCTTCGCCTTGCGTAATCATGTGTCATAGATTGGTAGACACTAAGAAGCGCTATTTTCTCTTTATTCTTCTACTTTGTCCATCTAGATTGTGGACCGAGATATCGTCTGGGATGGTAACGCAGCGTTCTGTGACAGAATCGGATAATCAGAAGGAGTCCCCCTTATCAGAATATTTCAGCCCTTTTACGTTCTTGACACTCTTTGGGGGAGAGACCGCCCGGGTCATGACTCCGGTGTCTTTCACCTGCCGTGCGAAGAGGGGTGATGTACAATGTCAGGTCGCAATCGAATCTGTTGGATCACTTCAGGGTATGCCCCACGGCCCGTCAGGCCCACAGTCAGCTCCCAGTCATAAGCGACAACGAAAATGAATGGTAATTCAGCAGGACAGTCTTCCTTGTCTCTACGTTGCTGCTCAGCTCTGACGAAATAAATTCCCATCGGCATCGCTCTGGTCCCTCTGTTCGCCTTCAATCTGGCTGTATCCAATATGGCTTCCAGGGCAGCAAGAACTTTATTGTGGCTCCATGAGAATTGGTCTTGGCAAAGGGCTACTTTGCATGCACGTTCTTCGCTGTTGCTGAATATATATATATATATATATATATATTATATATATAGTATATATATATATATATATATATATATATATATATATATATATATATATATATATATATATATATACCGGCTCCGTGGCCTAGGGGTTAGCAGCTTTCTCCTCTAACGGGTTAGGGTTAGCGTCACGTGACGCGACGAGAATTAGCAGTGACTTATGAGAGTATGGAGCCGGTCGCTCAGAAAGTCGTGGCGTGCTGATGAGCGTAATCTAGCTTAGGAATCAACATACAGCTGAAAGATGCTGGTGTGACCGCAATATCCTGAAACAGGATGGAACCCGCGGGGGGGGGAAAATATCTATATATATATATATATATATATATATATATATAGATATATATACGTGTTATGTGGCGCGCGCGCCGTGTGTGTGTATGTATGTGTGTGTGTCGCGCGCGCGCGTTTGTGTGTATGTATGTAGTGTGTGTGGTGTGTCGCGCGTGTGTGTGCTGTGTGTGGTCGATGGGGACACTGTTAATAGGGAAAAGCTAATCCACACGCAAAATTCAGTCCATCACTACCATAAATAGTGTGTATATATACTATATATATATGGTTGTGTGTGTGATGTTGGTGTGGTGTGTGTGTGTGTGTGTGTGGTGTGTGTGTGTGTGTGTGTGTGTGTGTGTGTGTGTGTGTGTGTTGGGTCCCCGCAAAATTTTCAACGTTTAAAACCAACGAACCAGAAATACGGATCTAATATGACTATATCAATGACCACTTACTTCCACGAAACTAAGTTTCGAATCTATTCGTTCCCAAAATAGCCACGCGTAACAACAGGTATGATTAACAGCGGTAGTGATATGCAGTTATGACTCAACTGAGTCCGTAAACTACTTTCAAAAAGTAAAATTCGGCAAATATGTCAACAACCTTCACAGGGTGGAGGGAAGAATAGTTGAAGATTACGTCACTAATGTTTATGTCACTCGCAGTGCTGGTTCATTCTGTTACCTATTTGGCCCTCGTGCATCAATCCCCTTTTTTTCCCTCCTATCTCACCCTCCTACTCTTCTCCCCCTTCTTTCCATTCCTCCTTCGTCTTTTTTTCCTCCTCCTCCTCCTCCTCCTCTCCTCCTCCTCCTCCTCCTCCTCCTCCTCAACAGTGTGGCCGAAGAGTTGTGCTGCTTCCGTGGATCAAGTCATCAGCTGGCCTCTCACAAGGATGTCAAATTCGCAAGAATATTCTTTCGCATAAGGACCAATTACACGGCTGCGGGCGATTTGGCCACAGACCGCATTGCGTTGGTTTTTTTACTAAACGTAAACTTGCCAAGAGATCACAACAACAAACAATGCTGGCATTGACTGCGACGTCCTATAAAGGATAAGTAACCAACTTTAACTTTAAAGGAACAACTACTGTGTCACTCACTTTACCCATGTTAGATTTTCTAACACATCGAACATCAGTGACCCGGCTGACAGTAGTTCAAATACAAACACCCATTCTCTGCACGAATGTTCGATCCTCATTGTGTTAATTGTACAGACCCGATGGAAGCAGAGGAAGTGGCCGACCACGTAAACGATGGATGCAGGGAATAACTGAGTCCATGGGAATATCGATACATGAAGCCATAAGCGGTCTCTCTCACGCTGTTTATACTTCACCTCGACACCGCAAGGTAAGAGAGGAATATGAATGAGATGAGATGAGATGAGATTGTGTTAATTTGGACTTCAGCGGTAAGGTGTTTCCACTTTCGTTTTGTTAAGTGTCAAGATATTGACTGACATACAGACAGGTAAATCAATTTATGCATAAATATATGCATACATACATGATATTTACATTATCTACCTACCTGCCTACCTAAATACGTACATGCATGCTTAGTACGTACGTAGTGAGTACACGCATATATACATCTTCTCCCCTCTAAAAAAAACAACTTTATACATACATACATAGCGACAGACAAATATACATATGTATCTATGTACGCCCACACACACACACACACACACACTCACACACGGTGACACACTCACACACACACACGAACACACACACACACACACACACACACACACACACACACACACACACCACCCTCGCATGCACTGATTACGTCAATTTCGAAACCAGAACTACAAGAAAAACCCAATTCTCTCTCCCCTCTCCCTCCCCTCCCTATTTCCACTACCTTGACATGGTTCGTGACAGGGGGCAGACGACTCATGACAACGGTTCTCAACATGTAACAACGCACTGACTCGTGCAATAATTGATGAGTGCGGACATTCTTGCTTATGACCTTCCTAACGTTTCCACCATGATGACAGATGCAGTTTGAATATTTCGTATCATTTTGTGTAACAGAAATTACACTGTTGATGTGATAATTTTTCTTCGAATTGATATTTATTGTGCCTAAAATAACTTGGCATAAACACTGGAACTACTTAGGAACTATACAAATACTTGCTGTACCAAGGAGCTAAACTCTAATTTGCATAAGTATTTGAATTCAACTTAATATTGCGTACTAATCTATTTATATCTTCTTCTTCTTCTTCTTCTTCTTCTTCTTCTTCTTCTTCTTCTTCTTCTTCTTCTTCTTAGTTTGCCTTTAGAAATCTATGTGAATAAATGCTATTCGATTATTACATTATCGAATATATAATTGCTTAAAATTAAAATACCTCAAAAGTCAAAAACATAACACCCGAAGTTAAACTGCTCCTTGCAAAAACTCAAACACATAATGCTTACAGTTAAACTGTTTCTTTCACAAAAATTAGACAATAATATTTCAAGTTGGATTGTTTCATGCATAAAAGACATGCATAATGATTGAAGCTAGGTTGTTCCTTGCTTGTAAGAAACATAATGATTGAAGTTGGATTATTCCTTGCATAAAAGACAAACACATAATGACTGAAGTTAACCTGTTCCTTGTATAAAAATGAAAAATGTAATGATTGAAGTTAAACTGTCCCTTGCACCAAAAATCACCGACATAAATTGCTTGAAGTCAAACAGCTCATGGCGCAATAGCTGAACATGTAAGTATTCTATTATGAATTAGTGGAGGGGTGGCGTGGTCTTCATGGAGAAGTGACCAAACAGCCTGCCTCGCGTTACGAAGGTCGTAGGATCGTCGCTATAACTACTGGGTTCGAGCTCTGCGAGACGCTTTCAGCAGGTGACTCTACGGACAGAATAGGCCTACAGGGGAATAGAACTCGGTTGCAACGAAGTTGATCCTCTTGTGTTTCATTCCATTTTAACTGTGAATTTCATTGTTAATTTGTATTCTTTGATACTATTCTATGACAATCCACATTCTTTCGCATGGCTTGAGAAGGGGAAAGCTGGAGTATGTCAGCTTGGGGGGCATCCGCTGACACTCTTAGAACCACTTGCCTAATAATAACGAATATGTGGAGTCGGAACAGTTCGCCGAAAAAAACACCCTTACCGGGAACTGCAATATATAAATAGTTTTCGACTGGTCACATGATACACATTACTTATGACGTGTTTTTGGGATTTACCTTTGGCTGGCATAAATAGCCTTAGCTATCCAGCAATCAGCACATTTACATGTTGAGATGACAGCGGCAATTGGTTTAGCAAACATTTCTGTCTGACACGATCTGACCTGTTGGACAATTTGACGATAAGATTTCACATTAGTGATAACCTGTGGTACAACGACTCAGCTATGTCATCGGTAAGTTTCATTTTGAAGTTACTTACAGATGTTATCACATTGTGTATGTGAGTTCTTCTTCTTCTTCTTCTTCTTCTTCTTCTTCTTCTTCTTCTTCTTCTTCTTCTTCTTCTTCTTCTTCTTCTTCTTCTTCTTCTTCTTCTTTATAATTTTATCTTCAATCTCCTCTCCTCCTCCTCCTCCTCCTCCTCCTCCTCCTCCTCTTCTTCATCTTTATGACTTTGTCTTTCTCTTATTCATACATTCTTCTTCTTCTTCTTCTTCTTCTTCTTCTTCTTCTTCTTCTTCTTCTTCTTCTTCTTCTTTGTAACAGTGTCTCTTACTCATTCATTCATTCATTCATTCATTCTTCTTCTTCTTCTTCTTCTTCTTCTTCTTCTTCTTCTTCTTCTTCTTCTTCTTCTTCTTCTTCTTCTTCTTGTGACAAGATCGCCTCGGGTACTGAGAGTTAACCACACCCGAGGTGTCTCTAGCACTCCCGTGTATTCTGACCCCAGGGGCTGGACAGGTAGATACACTGTTTACTCTGCTGTTGACCTCGTATTAGTTAATTATGTCTACAAGCCCCTCCAGATTCTAGACCACCACGATCTACCTACTCCCTTGGGACAATGAGCAATGAGGCATCGTCCGAGACCACACTCAATAATTGTACAAAGAGTAAGTCAACATATATAAAGTTTATTCTACCCTTGAGAATATAGAAATGAATTGAACACCCTGATAGAATAATTCTATTTACAAAAGTAGAGGATAGAGTAGAGACAGAATCAGAGATATGGATCAAATCATCATCAGGCTGAGAAGTAGATTGGATGCAGATGTCCCGTCCAGTCGGTCCGCCACTCACCCGGCTTCCTTCCAGTGAGATGACTAGAACCTTGGAGACCACTCCGTCCCCAGAGCTTGGATCGACAACAAGAGGAGTTAACCACTTGAACCTCACTCAACTGGATGAACTGCACTCCATCACTTCCTAATGAGTCACTGTTAAAGGCACTAAACAGTTCTCTGTAGACAGCCTGGCTGGGAGACCCTCCTCCTTGAGGTGACCCCAGTTACTCTCGACTTCAATAAATGTCTGTAGCCAATGACCAATCTAATGGTCCCTGAATAATATCACGTACCCCTGGTTGGGTAATAGTATAGTTCTGCTGCGAGTTCACAAGAGTCATATGAGAAAAACATTTCACAGTTCGTAGACTCTATAGTTACACACTTTGATCAAGCATCTATTTCACAGTTCACTGCAACAATGTTCATTTGGACAATAATGAGTTGTCCTATATACCTGCTAACACTTTATAGAGTCACAATACGTAAGCTGGTGTAGGTCTCATCATGACCTGCCACTAGTGCTGACGTAGGTACTGCACAAGGTTATGTGCTAATCTCTGCTTTAAGTTTCCGACGTTTAGGCGGATCAACAATAGACTTGGACTTGATGAGCTCCCAGAGCTGAGATTACCCCACCTTGATACATCTCACTGGGTAAACATAGCAACATCATTCCGTATACAGTCGATTGTCTCTTACACTTAAGCGTGATTGCTCAGGTTGCTGAACATCTCATTGCTGAAATAGAGCATCTTCAAACTGTCAGAAAAAGAAACAAACCATCACGTCCCACATGTGCAATTTCAGGGCACTAGAATTAACTTGGTGAGAATAATTCAGTCAGGATGATTCACCCTTTCGCATGATGTGGTTTAGTCAGGCGTGGTAAGTAAGTGTCTCCACCATTCGCTATGGTACACGAAGTGGTTTCAGGCAAACAACAATTGTAGTAGGCTGGTTCCTCAACAGGCAACTCCTGAAAGGAAGAGCGATCGGTGAGAGTATTCGGCCCCAAACATTGGTCCACATGCATCAAATCATTGACTACTCAACCCTCAGTCAAGCTAATTAGTTATTCAACTAACTAGAGCATCATCTCTATGTTGAGAGTAGTAAAGCATGGGTATCTGTCAATGTCAGATGGCCTCAAAGAACAGCCCGTCAAACAGAGTAAGTAACAAGAATGACGAGTCTGATCGTACGTCTCACATATCCCTATTCATCTACCAGTTGTCGCTAACGTCAATAGCTATCCTAGTTCTAGAGTTAACAGAACTAAACATTAAGGTGAGGCTTCCCTGGACCCCAACCTTACATTATACATTCAATAGTAAACATAATAACGATCAATGTACCATCACTCGGGATATAGTAATAATACATGACCACATAAAGTATGTACACACTCCCTTTCGCTGGTGGAACATCCTGTCCACCCTATAGCGAAACTCTTCTTATTAGACTCTTCCCTAGAGTCAAGAAGTCGTCTTGGTAAAACATGTTCCCCACATGTTCCAAGGGTTCTGCACCAGTTCTGACCTTCCAAGTGGATTAGCCTTGGCCTGGGCCGAACTTCACGGCTGGCCTGGTTCGCCAGTCTCATACTTTCATAACTTGCTCTCAATCCCCATATCCCATTTTCCCCGTGCCTCTTTCAACCTCCTTTTGTCCTTCCATACTTCTATCACATCAGCACTGACTCGCACTTATGCAAGCATGAAAGAACAGGACAGTAAAGACAAGAATTAAGAACGCATGTTTACATCGCGACGGTAACGCATTGTTATCACGCGTCGAACCACTCGGCGTTCGGTATCGCTCCTAGAAGTATCACATAACATGACCTAATATATATACATCATGACACATCATATATATATATATATATATATATATATATATATATATATATATATATATATATATATATATATATATATATATATATATATATATATATATATATCAATGAAGAACTTACCTTCTCACAGAATTCCACAGTTCCACAAAATGAATTCACTATTTCGTTAACACACAATAGTTACATCATTCCCTGTGGCTAAGCATTAAGTGCTCTCTTTACTTAGTAGCTAAGCACATCACTGTCTGAATTCTCCAACTAACAACTTACCTGGCTATCCAACAGTTCTTCTAGCTTCAGCTACTGACTGACATAAGTTAGGTTCATATCATACACTAGTAACTGTGTCCTATTCTAGTACAGCAACATAGTATATGCAACGATTTATCATACATGGTTAATAACAGGTGAACACAATACGCCGCTATCACAGGCTTACATTTCAAGCAGTTACCGCAACTACACAGGCTTGTAAATAAACGCGACACGCACAGGTGTATACGCCCTAGTTTCTCAACTATGTTATCGATCCGTTTCTGATTAGCGATGCAAAGTCAACCGCATATTTAATGAGATTAGAACGATTGCGTTTTGTGATCAATTACAAAGTTAAATTAATTAACCAAGTAAATACCTGAATTACTTGAACCAGACTCCAGTCAGCTACCAGAACTGTTCATGGGCAAGCATGCCGTAATGGGTCGACAGTCAGCTGCATCTTGGTTGGGTGTGAGACGCTATACAATCGGCCTAGCAGAGCCATGCGTCCTCACGCCTTGAGATGGAGAAAGTGAATGACTCTTCCAGCCGCATTTCTCCTACGTGCGTACCAACGCGCACGAGAAACGAGTGCTTCTTGATGCAAGTCAACTTCACGGACAACATTCATTCCCCGGACTAGAATTTCTAGATTCTTCTGCACGAGAATTTGTTGGTGCACCCAGCAACCCTGGTCACTCAAATCCAGGTGCTTCGAGAACCGTCTAGACGGAAAATCCCATCGACTTCTCCCAGTCTATTAATAACCGGGAAAGTCCCTGATGACGCGACGAATAGAGCCGAAACCTAGTAGACAAAAGACAGATGAAGCGTCGTTTCGTCACACTTCTTCTTTTTCTTCTTCTTCTTCTTCTTCTTCTTCTTCTTCTTCTTCTTCTTCTTCTTCTTCTTCTTCTTCTTCTTCTTCTTCTTCTTCTTCTTCTTCTTCTTCTTCTTCTTCTTCTTTTTCCTTAGTCAACTACAGCGTTGCCTCTTTTCCGACAAGGACCATGAACAGAGCAGTCTTTTCCTAACCTTTCAACTCTTAGGATCTTTCCTGTAGACAGGACATTCTCAGACAGGACAATTCTGGTTAATCCTGTAGGGCAGGGGTATCAAACTCAATCGCTCAGCCAGCCAAAACTAAAATCACACGTAAGGTTGCAGGGCCAGAAAGGATAAACATTCAATAAGCCGAAAATTAAACCTTTTTTTAACAATAATAAAACATCATTGGTATACATATTTTCACCCTTATGTCATTTTGTCAGAGCACGATGTTTGGCATATTTTCTTGGCTACAAGTTCGTTTACGTTGGGAGTAATATTTTGTGTCATTGAGATTCTCATGATGGACTGCAAGTGTTCATCAGTGAGACAACTCCTGTGTGATATTGTGTTAATCTTCATCACAGAAAACAGCTTCTCACACAGATATGTGCTACCTATCTACTTCATCTGTAAATTAACAGGTGCAGTTTCCACATCTATGACAAATGGATTACGAAACAGCTCGAAATTACTTTTCTGTGCATCAAAGTCACTAAACCTCCGTGCGAACTCGGCGCGAAGTAAGCTAAGTTTTTCAGCTGTCTGCATTGGGAAACGCCATAGCGTTGACTTGGTTTAACAATGCCTGGCAACAAGAAAAGTGAGACAGGTTGCATTGGTGCATTTGTTTCTCTCATAAGACCAGCTTCACTTGAAATGCCTTCACTGCATCATGCATATCAGTGATAATGTGATCCCGTCCCTGGAGCTGCAGGTTCAAGTCGTTGAGATGAGTGGTTATATCAGACAGAAACGCCAACTCACATTTCCACCTTTTCCTCCATCAGCTGGAAAAATCTACTGATAACTTTCCCCCGACTTAGCCACCGCACGTCACTGAACGCCGACTCTATTTCCTGCAAAAAAGACTGAAATTAGCGGTGTTTTAAACCTTTGGCTCTGATAAAGTTGACGGTTTGTGTTACAACGCTCATTACATCTTCCATGTTGAGGACTTTACCATACAGCGATCCTTGGAGTATGATGCAGTGATATGCTATCAATTCACCAGGACAGTTCTCCTGCATCATTAACCGCATCCTTCCAACTAGTCCACTTTTTTTCGCCACACATTGCCGGTGCTCCATCTGTTGTCAGTCCACTGAGTTTGTCCCAAGGCAGGTTCATGTTAGTTAATATTTGACATACGTTGTCAATAATGTATTTTCCTGTCGTTGTCCCTTGCATGGATTTCATGTCCAATATTTCTTCTGTCACATTCAAACTGGAGTCCTCTCCACGGATGAAGATGGCGAACTGTGCAGTGTCAGTCGTGTAATTACTTTCAACGACAGCAAGGGAGAATGCAATAAAGTGCTTGCCTTTTTCTATCAGCTATGTTTTCACATCAGTGGGCATCTCACAAACCCGATCAATAACCGTATTTCTGCTAAGGCTTACCTTTGTAAACATCTGCTTTTTGTCTAAACACAAGACGTCACACACTTTCATCATGCAGTGCTTCAGAAACTCTCCTGTAAATGGTCGGCCTGATTTTGCGATCTCCTCTGACACAATAAAACTTGCTTTCAC
The DNA here is from genome assembly GCA_014155875.1 of Cepaea nemoralis. Lineage (NCBI taxonomy): Eukaryota > Metazoa > Mollusca > Gastropoda > Stylommatophora > Helicidae > Cepaea > Cepaea nemoralis. The sequence goes on from JACEFZ010006780.1 coordinate 185,824, forward strand.
TGCAGCATGAGTTTGTGATTTTGCTCTGTTGAAAAAACATCTGCTGTGATGTTAGATGTCTCTTCAATTCTTATACATTCTGTAGCTTCTGCTCTGCATTCAGTCTGGTTAACTTGCCTTGATGTTTAGTCTCGTAGTGTCGTCTCAGATTATATTCTTTGATCACAGTCACATTATCTCCACAAATTAGACACACAGGTTTACCGCCAATATCAGTAAACATATATTCAGCCTCCCAGCGACGCAGAAGGCTCTGTTTTCAGAATCAACTTTTCTCTTGGCCATTTTAAAGGCTAGCTTTGATATTAAAAGATTGTGCGTCTACCGACAGACGCTTGATTGATATCAGGTTAGCTGTAGCGGGAAACGGTGATGTAATATCCGGGCACTACATTCATTTTTTATGCGCCAATCCAAAACGAGCATTTGAACGTTGCTAGGTAACTATAACGAAGAACAATAACTCACTACACAACTTTTATTTTCGCTTATTCTGATCGAAGCGAGAACGCTGTCAGGTAGCCTATCATTCGGAAGGCTGCTAATTATGGATATTGATTTGCACTTTATATCGTGACCATAAAAACATATTTTTGCCTAAAATTCTCTCTTGGGCCGAATATATTTGTAGTCGACTGAGACCTCTCGGGCCTGATATGATTGTACGGCGAGTCGGATGTGGCTCGCAGACGTGAGTTTGACACATGTGCTCTAGGGTGTGCTCTGGCCTTTGCCTGAGTGCTCTAATGCTGCAGAGGGCAGAATCCGAGCCCCATTCGATGACCACGTGCTCTGAGTCTAGTGTTCGGCCATGTTCAGCTATGTTTAGCTATATTCAGCTATTTTCCGCTATGCTCAGTGCCATTACAGTATTTCTGGGGCTTCTCTCTTCGGTTCTCGACCAAAACGTTCACGACCAAATGGATCGAACTGCAAGTGGGTATTGCCATGGGATGTGCGATTTCGCAAATACTATTTGTCATGGCCATGCAGGTCATCTTGGATGCGGCATCCGGCTATGCGCACGGTCCGAAACTCAGCGAATTGAAGAGCACGCCACCACTGAAGGCCTTCATTGACGATACGACAATACTGACACCGAAGCAGAGTGATGCTCGCAGCATTCTCCAAAGACTGGACAATCTGTTTCGCTGGTGCAGGATGAGCTTCAAGCCCAAGAAATCGAGAAGCCTGCCTATCATGAAGGGTAAAGCGGTGGAGAGGGTGTTCACGGTGGTCGAACAAGCTATTCCCATGGTGATAGCGGAACCCGTAAAAAGTCTCGGTCGTGTGTACGACTCAACCCTGACGGACAGAAACACAGTGGTATAAATACAAACAATGCTGCCGAACGGCTTGAATAACATTGACAAAACCAGGCTGATATGCAAGTTAAAAATCTGGGTCCTCCAATTCATACTTATTCCGAAACTCCTGTGGCCGCTGCTGATATATGATATTGGCACGACCACAGTGAGCACCACGGAGGAAAAGAAAAGCAGGTACATACGTAAGTGGCTTGGAGTACCCACATGCCTCACGACTGTCGCATTGTATTGCAAGCAGAGTAAGCTCGTCCTCCCGTTCCCGTCCCTCACGGAAGAGTTCAAAGCCGGAAAAACCGATGATGCTGCGTGAGTTCTCAGATATAACAGTCAGTGCCTCAGGTCCTGTCTTGAAAGCGGGAAGGAAGTGGAAGGTGGTCAGCGCGATCGAAGAAGCCCAGGAACACTCCAGCTGAAGGAGGTAATGGGCCACACACACATTGACAAGAAAGGATTCAGATTCCGAGGCAATGATCCGATGTGGTCTAAATCAACGATCAAGGAACGCAGAGACCTGGTGGTTAAGGAGATCCGCAAGGGGGAAGATGACGAAAGAGTCCGCAAGGCTGCCCAACAGGCGCAGTAGGCACAGCGGATGTCGGGGGAAGCGGTAGTGCAGAGATCCATTATGTGGATAGCTTGTTATAAAATCCCTCTACGATGCCCTGCCATCAGCTGCCAACTTGGTCAAATGGGGGAAAACCAGCGTCCCGTTCTGTCCAAATATTCCAGACAGCGGAACACGTGTTGTCTGGTTGTAAAGTCGCCCTGACCCAGGGTCGTTTTACGTGGCGGCATAACTAAAGTCCTGACTGAGTTGGCCACCATAGTGGACGTAGCTAGAATGAAAGCGAACAGAGAGGGGTGCAGGCCGAGGAGGGCGCAAAGAATTCAAAGCTGACGACCAGCCGCTTGCTACCGTTTTCGATGATGCGAGAGACTGGCAACTGGCCGTCGACCTAAAGGGCCGTGGCAAGTACCCTCAGGTGATCCAAACGTTTGGCTTGCGACCTGGCATTGTACTTAGCTCCTCATCAGCCAAGCAGTTAACGCTGATTGGGCTGACTGCCCCGTACGAATCAAATATTGAGGAGCAGCACATGTACAAAATAGAGAAGTACAATGACATGGTCGCAAGTCTTATGCGGGAGGAGTACACCGTCAGGCTGTTCACCGTCGAGGTAGGCGCCAGAGGTCTTGTCTCCCACTCCGTGTTTGATGTGCTGAAGCGAATGAGCATGAAAGGACGAGCAAGAGCCCGGGCCCAGAAACAACTGTCTGAGGCAGCCGAAAAGGCATCGTGCCGGCTATGGAATTGCCGTAACCTTGAGTGGAATGAGTCTCGAAACTAGTATGGTTAGAAGCGGTAACTGCAGTACCAACATTTTCTCAACCAAGACCACGAACTTTACAACATCTCGTGTAAGCTCTTTAGCTCTTCCTCCGAACGTGGGTGGTGAGTCTGGGTGCAGTCAATCACGCAAATGTCGGCCGAAGTCCAACCTCCATAATATAGCGATAATCGACCGTAGGTTGCACACAGTCAGCTGCTGAGAGACCAAGAAGTGGGTCCGGAAAGAAAGGAAGATCCGACTTCCTAGTAGGTTGCGGCACCGTGAACGGGGCACGGAGAAGGAACACGGCAACGGAGACGTATGGAGGCGACAGAGGCCGTGGCAGGGGATGAAGCTGGCATCCCACGACCACACGTGCTAAGGGGCAAGCATAGGCAGCACGGGCTCTCCCCACCGAGGGAGGGAGGGCCATGAGAGTGGACAAGGTAACAGCGAAGGGACAAGCATAACATCAGGGATAAATAATGTGACCGAACGTCTCCAAGGCAGGGCTAAGACGCCGGAGTCATGACCCGGACGGGACCGCCCCAAGAGAATATCAAGAAATTAAAGGCCAAAATACTTGGGGAAGGGGTCCTTCTGAAGATCAGAAGCCCCCTGCCGTGTTTGCTCCGCGTCGGAGTTTCTACGATAACACTTCCTTCTGAAGGACCAGTAGTTAACGTTAATCACAAATGGAGGCTAGGGCACGTATACAGTCACATCCAATGCTCCTATTATAATTCAGTTTGGTAAAAAGAAATAGTTTAAACATCAAAAGAGTTGAAAGGGGGCCGACCTTAATGTGCTCTTAACTGCCTTCGGTCATATCTATAGTTTGGCACACCCTGCAAGAAAAAATTTACTAGCTACTTGCGGTAGGCCACGACGCATAGGTGTTACAACGTTTGCTCCCCCCCCCCCCCCCCACCTCTCCCCCGAGGGTGGAGAGGCTGGTGGGCATGCACACGGCGTATTCGTAGGATAAGTGCGAAATACGACTGAAACGCCCCAATCTACAAGCCAGAATGCGTAAACACGACAGAAGAAAGACAGGAGAGTGATAAGGAGGTTAAGAGGTAGAAACATTTGTCGAAAGGCGCCTCTTTCTGCAGATGCGAAGCCTCCTGTATAGCTTAATTCTAGGCGGTATTAATATCACTAATAGCCATGTAAACCGTATCAGTCGCCGACATGCACCTCATTGGAGACTTAGTAGTCGGCAATCACCCCGTTGGAGACAGTGTTCTCACCCATATGAAAGCACTGATTACCTTCGCTTCAAACGTCCAGAACTTTCTAACAATAGAGACAAGCTTCTACAGTATATACAAGAGTTACAAACTTACTCTGTGGGTTCCCCGAAGAGCTGCAGGAATAGCTGCACCTTCCTGAGGATGCATAAAAAAGGTAACTGGGTCGACTTCATTGCGTCGGGTTTTATCCCATATGGCTCGGTCTCTTTCCGCAGGGCGGTGTGCTGAAAGCGTCACACAGAGCACGAACTCCAGCTTCAGCGACAACCCTCAGGAGTCTCCAAGAAAATTGCGCTCGTGAACCGAACGACGTAGCCCAGAATCGAACTCACAACACCAGGAGTACAAGTGGTTACCACTTTTCCACGGAGACAACCTTCCTGAGGATATTGTAATATTTGTTTTTTTTTTTACGTTCGCTTGCTTTGAATTCAAGTGTAGTCAATACATGTGCTCCTACATCTAGTGCAATGGACTGATCTATGCGTATGTATTAGCTTTCAATATTTCCAGTTTCCCTCGCCATTATGCGAACCCACTCCGACTTCTGATGTACTTGTAATTTACGTCCCCAAGTCAAGGACGAGAAGTCAACAGTGTAGTCCATCTGACCGGTACTGGGGTTCTTCTTCTTCTTCTTTCGTTCGCTTGAAATATGTCTATAACTGCAATGCTGTCTCTTGTATTGCTTGCTTGCTTGCTTGTGTTCGTTGGCTTGAGCTCCAACGCGAAGTCCTGTATGTCGGATGAAGACATCCTGTTGTCCAACATCAGTGTGATGTCATACAGGACCTGAGTTTTGCGTGAGTATCCGTTGTCCCATGTCTGGCTTATTGGTGTGCAGACTGGTGGTTCCTCGCCGTACAGGCAGACACTCTCCGACTTCGGAGGAATCGGCGATCCTATTGACTTTAGCCAGGACCCCGAAGGGACCTGTTGCCCAGGACGCTCGACGAGGACGCGTCAATAGGTCTTGGCCAGTATATAACCCGGCCCTGGTGCCTTGGAAACACCTCTGCGTCCCTGTCTCTTGTATGAATTGAACTGTCTTTTTCAGTTCACACAGCGGTCCATAGAGTTTATCTTCCACTGTCGTCTCTCTAGGCCAGAATGTTTGCCTAGATATGTTATATTTTGGGCAGTCTTGGAGTATGTGCTCTGCTGTCTGCGACGCCAATCCACATGTGCACATGGCTGTTTCGCCAATCTTGAATTTTGTATACATGTGGTTGCGTAATCTATTGTGCCCTATTCTGAGGCGCAGAATAATGACTTGTTCTGGTCTGTCCATAACGTGGTAGTCGTCTTGAGCAGGTTTTGGTGGCTTTCTGACTGATTTGATCATTCTTTTCTTTTGGTGGTATGTAACGGGCACACCAGGCTGTTCTTCTTTGGCTCCTTCCTTAGCCAATTGATCAGCTCTGTCGTTTCCTGGTACTCCACAGTGGGATGGTATCCACTGTATGGTGACCTTATGCTGACTGCTAAGTTCAGAAAGTAGTGTCCTTAGTACTGGCAATTTCCCAGACAGGGGCGCCTCGAGTACTGATTTTGCATCTGTCAATAGCACCACACGTTGTGTACCATTGCTGGTATTTAGTAATTTCTCTGTTGCTATCTTGATTGCCTCAATTTCAGCATCGTAGTTATGGCAGTACTTTCCTGTCGGTACTCTAGCTGTGTCCCTAGTATTATTTGGGTATTCTATGTACTTGAATAACGAAGACACAAACAATAGATTGCACGATTTATTGCCTGGCATATTTCGCTGCATCTCGTCAGGTACATACTGCAGAAATCACACAACTTACGTGAATTAACTAGATAAATCCTTCAAGTTGAAATATACACATATTCGCACAGTAATGTCAATTATCTACCACGGTAATTTTAAATGACTAACATGTCTTTCTGTTTGCACAATTCTGGCTTGCGTTGATTGATCATGATTGCTTCTGCAAATTTTAACAAGCGAGTATTTTGTGTGTTAAACAACACGCGAAAGGTAGTGTCTCTGTCAACCACATGGCTGCTCTCGACAAGATGCCTACCAATTGAAGACGCCGGGAGCTTCCGGTGTGTCGGCACCACGAGGCTAGCATCTCCTGTATGTTGTATCTTGTTGACCCATAGAGGCATGTGTTCTGACACTCGTTTGTTAAGCTGTCTCTCTGTTCTATCAATGTAGAAGGCCTGGCATCTACATGTGAATTGGTAAATACAATTGTTTGTGGCGTACAGAGGAACAGGCTCTTTGACTGCTGGTGTAGGAATCGGTACGGTTTTATATCTAATGACTGGAGTTGCAGCACCGAATGTTCGGCCTACTGCTGTAGTAAGCCGGTCTTGTAGACGTTGCATTACGTCATCCCCTCGAAAGGTTAGCTGGATGAATACCTTGAGTTTAGGGACTGTGGGTACTCCAAAGGATTTATAAAGCGCCATTGCCAACAGCCCAAACCAAAACCAGACTTAACTACAGTCATTTTGTGCTGACCCATCTGTGTAGACTCGGATCCAGAGGTCTTGTGGGTATTCTTCATCGAGGAAGCTGAGAGTGGCTGTTCTGCGCTGCATACTGTTCTGTTCTTCCTTGTCTAATATTCCTCTCACTTTTGTCTGGATTTGTAATGATAGTCTATGCTCATCTTTCCACGGAGTTCGCTCTGGAATAGTTGTTAGAGGGATACCAACTGTGGGCAGATCGGTGGTTTCTCTGCAGAGTCATTTGGCCAGGTGGATAAAACTACTTCTTTTCAACCGCCCCATAGCTAGGTTTTCAAATCTGTTCTTCATAGGGTGGCCTGGCAAGCTGAGGAACTTTTCTGCTTGTATTAGCGTTTTCGTATCTCTGCGCTCACTCAGTGCTTGTGTCCTCCCCATCTTCTCCATTTCCACTATAGGGGTTGATCTCATCCCTCCTGTGGTGACTCTAAGTGCTTGATTTTGCACTTTGTCCAGCTCTTGTAGTGTTGGTTTTGATGCCGAACACCACGCAGTTGACCCGTATTCCAGATGTGGTCGTATGCTCTGTTGATAAACTTCGCTAAGTATTTTCCCACTGGCTCCCCATGTGGTTCCACTTAGCTTTCTCAAGATGGCTATTTTCCTTCTGGCTTTTGCTACTGTTTTGTTGGTGTGCTTTCTCCATGTCAGCCTGCCATCAAATGTTACTCCAAGGTATGTTGGTTCTTTATCTTCTCTTAGGGGTGTTCCATTTATCTGGAGGGTCCCTGCCTTTTGTTTTGGAGAGAGGGTAAATAGGGTGGTGCTGCACTTGTCAGTGTTTATGCTGACACATCATCTATTTGCCCATGCAATAAATGTATCTACAGCTCTTTGTAGCAATCTGGTGGCCACTGACGCATGTCCATTTGTGCTCCATAGAACCAGGTCATCGGCGTACATTGCCGCTTTAATTCCATGCGGTAGATTAGCAACGAGACCATTGATGAAGATTAGAAAAAGTGTGGGGGACAAGACTCCGCCCTGGGGAACACCATGACGCAGTTGTACTTTCTTACTCTTTAGTCCGTCTATCTGTACTCGGGCTCTTCTGTTGTGCAAGTATGCTTTCACCCATTTGTACATTCTTCCATTGACTTTGCAGTTTCTCAGTTTATTCATCAGACCTTCTTTCCAGACTTTGTCAAAGGCTTTCTTCAAATCTATCCATGCCGCAAGCACTAGCTTCTTCTCTTGGAATGCATCCTCAATTTCTTGCGAGAGGTAGGTTGTCTGATCTTCCGTAGAGTAGCACTGCCTAAAGCCAGCCTGCTGTGGCACAAGGATGTTTTTACTTTCAATTTACCACTGCAGTCTGTGATTGATGATGCGCTCTAGTGTTTTGCAGAGACAGCTGGTGAGGCTAATTGATCTGTAGCTGGAGGCAATGGAACTATCTTTCCCTGATTTTAGGAGGGGTATCATGATTGCTTCTCTCCAGGCTTGTGGAACACTGCCTAAGGTCCAACTGTTATTGAAGATCTGCAACAGCTTTGCTTTGGCCTCTGTTCCTAGGTTCCTGATCATTTCATTGGAGATACCATCAGCTCCTGGTGACTTTCTCATTTTCAGTTTTGATATGGCTAGCTCCAGTTCGCTGATTGTGATGGGTGCCTCCAGAACCTCATGTATTATTTCCTTCTGTCATGTATGTTGTCGTTTCTCTCGAATCTCTTGTTGTTTCTCTGGACTAATTTTGATATTGTTATCTTGTGCGAATGATTCCGCAAAATGGTCAGCTGCTTGCTTTCTTGCTTAAGATGTTTCCATCTTTATGTAGTGCAATTTTTGAGTTTCTCCCTGTGCCCTCATCGTTAAGTTGTTTTATTAGCTTCCACAATTTCCTTGTGTCTCTTTCAAAGTTCAGAGACTCTGTTTTTTCCTGTCAGCTTTTCCGTCTAGCCTGCAGCTTGGCCCTTTGAAATTTGGCTTTTGCGTGCTGGAATTTATTGTGGTGCTCTTGGTTGGGTGTGGCCTCTGCTTGCTTTCTACATACTTCCATATCATTATGCAACTGTTCCAGTTCACTACTCCAGTAGGGTTTATATTGTTTACGGGCTCCTCTTGGTACTGTTTCTCGCGCTGCCTGTAGTATGTATTTCCCAAACTCTTCAACTACTTTATTTATGTCTTTCTCAGTGTTCAGATTTCTAACCAGTATGCTGGTGCGATTCTTGTACATTGCCCAGTCTGCTTTCTTGTAGTTCTACCTCGAGAGGGTGCTGCTTTCACTTACAAGCTCATTTCCCAACAATTCGTGTAATGTTCCACTCCAGGTCTGGTAAATGAAAAGCCAGGTCAGGTGTAGTTGTAGTGTGCCATGATCTCGAGTAGAAAGTATGTGGGTCGGACGGCTTGTTAATCAAGATGAATCTATTCTCATCCTGCCAGTCTTCCAGTTTATCTCCTCTCTGGTCCATGTGATCATAGCCCCAGCTCTGCGAGTGGCTGTTGAAATCGCCACACACAATCATTTTTTTCTGTTATAAATATGAAAGAGAAGATAGACTACGAAGGTGTCAACAACAGACCAAGATACAAGAAAAACGGGCTGAGCCCACGATCGGTGAATCATTCCCTGAAAGAATAACACCATGAGATCTGGCAAGAATAACACCATGAGATCTGGCAAGAATAATACCATGAGATCTGGCAAGATCCGGACAAAACCGAGCCCTAGAAGTGTGCGGACGCGAACCTGACCAGACATGACATGAAAGCAACAAAGAAAAAAAAACACCAGACCTAGAAACAGAGTCAATATGAAGCAAAACGAGCAACAACATATCCGAAAACAAAAGCTGAAAGGAAACAATATAAGGGTCCCAAATATAATCCTTCAACAGACTGACAGTTTTACGGGACCAGAAATTAGGTTTTTCTCCTTGAAGTAAGCAAGCAGCTGTGTAATTGTCTGAATAGTGTCTCGTGTCTTAAATGTCTTAAAATCACAACTCTGCCTCGTTTTATGTTGTCACTTTATATGTTACGCTCATGTTTTCACTTTATACGTACATGTTTCAGACCGACGCAAAAGCCATCCCACGAAAACGACTGGTGCCACTGCTTCAAGCCAGACTAAATGATCAGACAATCCCTCATCTGGCCTGGATTGATAAAGAGAACCAAATTTTTCGCATACCATGGAGACATCACAAAACAGCCAAGTGGGGAGACCCAGATGCATTTATGCTAAGAGAGCTGGCAAAGGTTATGTATAATTACACCGGCCCAGACATTCCAACGAAGAAAGATCTTAGCTATTGGAAAGAATTACTTCGAAACAACCTCAAGACACTTAAGGACTTCCAAGAACTACATGAAATGCATGTTTTAGAAAGCGATAATCCTTTTAAGGTGTATCGTTTTACCGTGAGTGAGACAAAACAGGGTAATAAATATAAAGATAAGACTGCTGGAGAATGTCAAGAACGGGGAAGTCACAGCAGACGAAATGCTGTGGGTGTAGCAACAGAAAGTTCATCTGAAAATATGATCGACTTAAAGAATTGCTTAGATTTTCTGGATGATTCAGCCAATCGTGGATGTTCTCCAATGTCGTATGTTGGAGTATGTCCTTGTGGCGGCGTAGACTGTGATAACATGACTCTGTCCAGCAGTCAGGAGACTGCTTACCTGGATGACAGCCCGTGCGTGTCTGGTTCATATACCGTTGATATCACCAGTACTTCATCACATCAAGTTGATCAACATGACATCTTTGAAGAGCTGTTTCAGAACAATGACCCCCATGTTCTTGACAACACTGGACAATTTGATCTGGACGCCCTGAATGATGCTTTCGGTCTTGAATCCAATGAATCCAGTGCTCAAGGCAACAGTTCCTCAGAAAATATGTCGTATGGAAATGGTTACTTACATTTCCTGGGCGATACACCCAGCCATGCACCTCCATTGATGCCTCGTTCTAGAGCAGAGCCCCGAGATACAGCAAGTGATGAGGATGTGAACTTTTTCAACAGTCGGGGGAGCGCTTTCAAAAACGCAAGTTCAAACACGGCGAGCGCAGCCTCCAACAGCATTGACGATCTTATAAATAGTTTAGTACAGCCTGTCGATCAGAACGATCTCTCCGAAGAACGATTTCTGAATTCTAATCATATTACTTATCAAACCGCCGGAGAACCGCATATCAGTGCACTAAGGGAAGATGTCTTTGATTTTAACTCTATTGAACCAACGGTCCATAGCAACAAATTTAGAAGCCGAAGCCCATTAACTACCGGCATAGGTCCACAGCCCGCAACATGTAGTTCTTATGCTAGTTCATCTTGTAATGCAGTTTTAAGAAATTCTACCCAGCGTGTCTCGTCTAGTAGACCGGGCCAGAGCCAAGCTCTTACAACTTGTGGCTTGGTAAATAAAAGTAGTGCTCAAGAAGTTGTTTCTGCTTTCCGTCAAACTAATTACGTTTCCTGCGCTGGCACAACAGAAGTTTCTCTTGCTACATGCTTGGTGTCTGACTTGGCCCAGACTCTGGTTCACGGAGATCTGGTTACTGCAGAAGGCACATCCGCAGGCATCAACAATGCAGGTGTGTCTGGCTTCGGTCGTAGGACCTTTCGAAGTCTCACCAGAATGCTCACTGTCAGGAGACAGATGCCTCTAGGTGTGGAAATCAGCTACTACAACTTTCCATCTATAGAACCTCAACTGATGCCTGGTGAGTTTAGAATCTGCTTCGTGGAGGACAGTGACGAAAGAGAAAGCATCAAATCATGTCGAAATGAGGAACTGATTGGGCCACGAAATGCACAGCTGTTGGAGCTTCCTCCAGCCCAGAATTGCCTACGACTCAGCGCCTCTCAGATCAACAACACAAATAAGGTTTTAAATAACATCAAAGCCGGAATCATTGTTTCCATTAAAAACGGCGACATCTACGCTACACGATATTGCAGAGCTGGAAGTCGGTTCTCTGTCCACGGAAGATCTGAATGGCAGAAGCTTCCGCGCCTTACAAAAATTAAAATATTTGATTATGATGATTATAAACATTCTCATTCATCCTCAAATCAAGTCCCGAACTCCCAGCCATTTGTGCGGCTTTCCTTTGCCGCTTGGGATCCAAGCAAAACGATCTCGGTTGTTACAGTAACCATATGGCACATGGAAGCTCTTCTGTTGGCACGGCAGGCCGAGGAAAACTCAACCTCACTAGAACCAGACTTGTCACTCTCCAACGACTTTGACAAAATTCTGAGTATCGGAAACATGCTGAAGGCGTCCAGACCGTCGTCAGAATGAGTTATACAGCCCAAATACCCCAGCAGACTGACGTAAATTTAACAATTAACTCTTACACCTCAGGAGACCGCAGCTGGTGTGGATACATTTATGCTTCCATGACTACAAGACCGCGTGTTTGGCAAATATTTTGTGTTTCGTTTTACCGATATCATTACCATTATTATTATTATTCAAATATTGAGCACAACCCACTACTGGCAACGCTGATCGTATTCTGGTATGAACCTAAGGCCTGTCCACATCAATGTGGAAGCACTATACTCGAGTTTCGCTCTCGTTTGAGCTCGTCAGTAGTGCATATCCTTGACCGGAACCGGAAACAAACCCCGGATCATTGGCGTGTGAAGCCGGTTCACACGCCAGTGATCCGAAGGCGGTTCACACGCCAGTGATCCGGGGTTTGTTTTCGGTTCCGGTCAAGGATATGCACTACTGATGAGCTCAAACGAGAGCGAAACTCGAGTATAGTGCTTCCACATTGACGTGGATAGGCCTTAGGTTCATACCAGAATACGATCAGCGTTGCCAGTAGTGGGTTGTGCTCAATATTTAAATCTCAAATCCCGAAACAACCAAATAAAGCAATTATTATTATTATTATTATTATTATTATTATTATTATTATTATTATTATTATTGCCGGTCTCTCTGGCCGAGGAGTTACAACACTTTCTCCGTAATCCCGTTTATCACGCAGAGTCTCGCAAGCGGGCGAGAGCTGGAAGCGGTTCGTCCCCCGCTCGTGACTTGCGGGATACTGAGCCGGCCGCTCAGAAAGCAATGGCAAACTACTGAGCGTAATCTTGCCAAGAAATCAACAGACAGCTGAAAGATGCTGATGTTGACAGCGATGTCCTGTAAAGGATATGAAAAAAAAAATTATTATTATTATTATCAGTATTATTATTCTGCTCATCGTTGTTGTTGTTGTTGTTGTTGTTGTTGTTGTTGTTGTTCTTCTTCTTCTTCTTCTTCTTCTTCTTCTTCTTCTTCTTCTTCTTCTTCTTCTTCTTCTTCTTCTTCTTCTTCTTCTTCTTCTTCTTCTTCTTCTTCTTCTTCTTCTTCTTCTTCTTCTTCTTCTTCTCCTCCTTCTTGTGTCTTGCTTAAGATGGACATCGGCGATCATGACTCTCCAACTTCCCTGTCAACCGCTATCTTCATGAAGCTTGTGTTGCTTATATCATTATATGCTCGTGAAACGGTTGACACTTTCTACCGTCATGGTTTTCCCCCTCGCTTTTAACTGAAGCGTAGTTTATACACGTGCTACTACTTCCAATGCACTTGACTCATTTTTACGTTTAGTTAAGTTTTTCCTATTACCGGTACACCTCGCCATCAGAGGAATCCACTCCGACTTTTGAGGTGTTATATGGTTTTTTACTGCCTATTCTTTTCTTGCCTAGTTTTCCCACATCACTGATTATAACTTCACAATAACTTTACTGTGTCAAGAAAGAACTTCAGTGTAAATGTTCCTTACTTAACTTCTTATGTAAACAAAGATAGCAACATATTAAGGCACCACAGATGAAACAATTCTTCTTAAAGTGTTCCTTTTCAGCTGTTCATCATAGTATAGTACCAGAACGTGTTATAGGAAGTAAATCTGCCGTGTTATATTGATCACAACATAATTCGAATGCTTCTGGTCGATTAAACTATATTTCTATAGTACTATAGCATTCGTTTACTTTTAGTATCATACACATACATACATGTATAATTATGTTGCATACTTTGTTATTGCCAGGGTCTGTGTCTGGGTCTATCTGAATGAGCTACTATCAATACTTGTGTAGCAACACTGCTCGTGTCCAACAGGGGATGATTCTTTCTTCTCTTCTTCTCCAGTCAGAACCCTGGTCATCTCGCAGCACATGAGTATATCATGGTTACTCGATCATACGTCATAAACCTCACCCACTCGAACTGCAGTTAACTCGAACAAGAGTGAACACAAAGACTGTTCTAAGTTTCCTACGTATAATATACACAATCACATAATCGAAGATATCATCACTTATTCGACAGTCACATCACATTACACTACATCACAGATTAAATGCGTGGCTCAATATAGAGCCATAACGCTGTCTACTTTTCACCATGTCCACACAGGACGATGGATCAACGCCGACTGCCTTGGCCCGAGCTCACTTCCTGTCACCTGGGAAGTGAGTTCCAACGTTTTTCACGTTGTGTGGAAAGCCCCTGCTTTCCACGTTCCCGTGTTCAATTCTGAACACAGTCGCAACCTGTACTCTGTGACCCAGGCTATAACTGAACCATGCCATGACGTCGTCAGGCTCATGGCATTCCCCCCTTCCACGGGCAAAAATTGAGAATCAATTTTTGAAATATCCAATTTTTAGTTATGTAAGCAATATTAATGTAGTTCTAATTCTAATTTAACTATCTGTCGTCTTTCCATAAACCTTGTTAAGTTCTTGTCACTCTGAAATATACAACTAGTTAATTATTCTCATCAACATATAACGTACATCCAAATGCATACCTCTATTTTGTCCTACAACCTTTTATCAAATTCCTATATTACAATATCAATGTAACTGTTCTTTGTAACATTGAATCAGAATTTCTACATCTAAATTCTAATCTGTCTATATATGAACCCTCAGTTTGTAATATGACTCCGAGACTTAATATTTCCATTCTATTAATGCTATGATGGTATCATAATCAATTCCGCGTTTTATTGGCAGGTAGCGTCTATAGTGGTCATACAAGACTAACCATCACTCAGCTTCATCTGCTCATCCTCACCACTCATTTGCTAAGCCACTCGTCCCAGGTCTAGAAGATCAGCTGTTATCGCGTTACATACAAGGCCACCTGTACAACGCAAGCCAGCGTTCCCATGGTAGACAGACTGATACCCGACTGCAAGGATTATCCAAGGAAGATACTAAGTTCCAAGTACCGCCAGCACATCTTTGCTGTTTTCGCGTTACCATACTTGACCACCCGCATCCCCAGTCAGTCAACCACTGCAGCCACAGCCTTCCACCACCGCCCATGCCTATACAAAGTTCCAAGTACCGCCAGCCTAAACATCCTCTTTGACTCTGTCGTTGTAGACCCAGCGTATAGCAATGAACATAGTTGCAGCTAATAAGCCTGAGAGCATCTTATATTACTGGCCGTTTCGTTCCATTTGACCAACTCATTACGCTTCAACTGCCACAGCTTCTATTGTGTCTTCATCCTCTATATCGTACTCTCATCAATTTCATTAATGATTCCAATACTAAGTATCCTATAAATCTAAACAATTTCTTCTTATATTAATCAAAATCAATCAACAAATATCAATAAATGCAACATAATAATAAATATGAACACAAATATATGTCTCCATCAATCAATTAATAACATAATTAAATAATATCTATACTCAACCAATAAGTAATTATATTCTCATTACTAAAATTATATAGCATTTACATAAATAGTTCACAATATTCATTAATACGTATAAATAATAAATATGTAATAGTAATAATAATTATCTAACACCCAACATCAATCATATAATTATATAACATATAATATAATGCTATATTTGCAATAATAACAATCATTGCTTATAATTTAAGTTCTCTATTCCATAAAATAATTACTAATCAATCTCTATATAATTACATAATCATACTCATATTGCAATATAGCTTCCTTTCCAATAACATCTCTTCAATTTTAATTCTAACTCAACCTGTATGGCTATGTGGCACCATGACCACGTGTTAGTAATACATGCAATCAATCATCAAGTTATTTACATAGGTTAGTTCTGTACAGTCAGTTAATTCATAGTGCCTCCATACATGAGTGAGTCTCCATCTGCCACTAAACCACACATATTAACAACCTGCAATGCGAGACCGCCATCACACAGCGAGCACACACTCAGCTCACCCGGTGTTAGCAACCCCACATTAAATGATGCCAATACCCATATGGTTTTACCTACCCACTACTGTTGTCAATCACAAAATCTTTCCAAAATTAAAATATAAACCTAACAAATATCGAAATGATCTGTGCCGCCGGTCCCCGTCACGGATTATCATTTAACACATTCATTCCATTCACATCAACCACCATAACCCGTATCAGAGATCAGCCGCCCACATGACGTAACTTATCATACTATCAATATTGACAAAGTCATCTCCGGTTTCCATCCCAACCTGATGTTTTCTCCCAGCGATCTCTGCCAATGCCGTGCTAGAGTCGACAAGTCTGATGTTACCAAAGAGAACACTGCACTGCCAGACACCGCTCGGATATCCACCCATTTGACATGAATTCCCATTCACTAAAGATAGTATTAACCAAAATCCACTAATGAAAATTAAACCAACTACCACACTCAACCATAGCATGCAAGACATGATGATGTTAACCTAAATAATTTTCCATGCCACAAACTCAACTTCAAAGAAATTTATACAGTGGAAAATATGAACTAAATACTTAGAAATTATGTTCCACCATAGCCCAAAACAATGTCGCGTATCATAACCCAGAGACGCGACACCGGTCAGGTGTTGATGTAACACAACCTCACAAGCTGTTATCATTTGTAAGCTATTTTTATTTCTAGACCACTCTTTTCCGCAACAACACTCTGTTGTGTATCATTAACCCATACACACAACAACAGTTAGTTGAACCTACAATCACATATGCCCAACACCCCGCATAGCAAGTCCCCCGCCACATAACAATTACCCATGCCATATGCCGGAAGGCTGCTCTACAAGATGCGAAACATTCTTGAGAAATGCTCTTGTCGGCACAGAAAGATTACCCACGAACCATGCCGGCAATGCACGTCTCCAGTTGTAAACAAACTCACTCATGCGAAATTCACTTCGCCAGGTGTTTATTCCCTATCTGTTAATTTTCCACTGGACAAACAATTGCCAATTCTATTTTAAATAACAATAAAATACCTGCAGAAAAATAATAATATCCTCCTCAAACCTGCATGCAAGAAATGATGATGATCTAAATTAACCAAACTTCTGCATGCAATAAATCATTAAGAACCAAACAAAATAATTACTAAAATTATAACAAAATTCAGAAATCATGCATAAAAGTAACCTATAACCAAAATTAATTATAACAACATAACCGTAAAATATTCTACAGTATCGTTCACTAATCACTACTATCATCTTATTATCGTATACTGTTCATTAAGATATTGGTTTCCACACATAAGTACTAGTACTCCTTCTATTATTACACTAACTGTGAACTAGTAAGTTGTTCAATAATTATAATTATAGTTATTTCCTAACGTAGGCTGCACTCCAATTATTACATAATGCTACTACTTTACTACCAAGTAATTTTATATGCATTCGTTAGGTTACTGTCACATAAAACAAATTCACAATTACATAACATATCTAACACAAACTAAACAATAACAACATATCACAAATATAACTACACATGCTTAATAATAATATAGACTAATGTTAAATACTAATTGCACAACGCTAATGGCTTCTATATTGCCCGTTCTTAGCTTAAACTGTCCTGCTGTTTGTTTACAACTCTCCTAACTTACACTGTCTAATCACACAGTTACAATATTTAACCTAATTTCAGTTGATCCAATAGCCCACTTAATGTTTTTACGGCAACTATGAACTACACACACACCAGGCCCCCCGAATATAACACGGTGTTCTGTCAAATACCGGCGCTTTACAAGTTCACTCAGTTCCGGTGTTTATTATAAAATGTTCACGTTTTATAATAGTTTATTTCAGCCTGGCTGATCACATCCTGACGTCTCAAATTGTTAACTGTGTGTCGGTTCTTGAATTTACACACTGTAGCCAGCTACGACTGTCGCTTCTCTGTTGACCATCTGTTCATCAACACAGTAGACCTGTCGACCGTCTGACCTCGCTTGTTGACACAGCAAGCCTGTCACAACTCTGTAGACCTGATTCGTATTTTCTCTTGCTGTGACCTGGTTTTAACAGTTCGTACGGGGAATTCCCGTCACATATGTCTATTGCCTCATTAGCATAATCAATACTTGCTGTTGATTTGTCTTTATTCACACTTATAATAATTTCACAGTTCAACTTGTGCACACTCATTGTTACTAGTGACACATTTATAGGAAATAAATTTCTCTTGGTCTTTAAAGTCTTGCACCAATATTAAGTCAATCTCTTCAATCACACAGTACTAACTGTTTATATATTTCACATAGTCACATTTTCAATCCTTGATAAGACATTTAATTATTACACTTGTTGACTACATCTTTTTGCCGAATCTGTTCAATTGTTCACATGCCTTTTGTAATGCGTACAGTTCAACGCCTGTTTTGTCATTTTAAATTCATTATGATAGCAGGAGTTGGTGATTATGTTTCTCGTTTCATCATGTGTGATATCAACTTTTCCGTTAGCCAATTCTCTACTTGTAGAATGATACTTTGTGGCTTAAACTTTACGTTGGCACGTGTTACGTATGTCAAATCATCATATGTGGCCTCAGGTTTCATATGGACGATAAACCCCCAAGTGCCAGGGTCTGTGTCTGGGTCTATCTGAATGAGCTACTATCAATACTTGTGTAGCAACACTTCTCGTGTCCAACAGGGGATGATTCTTTCTTCTCTTCTTCTCCAGTCAGAACCCTGGTCATCTCGCAGCACATGAGTATATCATGGTTACTCGATCATACGTCATAAACCTCACCCACTCGAACTGCAGTTAACTCGAACAAGAGTGAACACAAAGACTGTTCTAAGTTTCCTACGTATAATATACACAATCACATAATCGAAGATATCATCACTTATTCGACAGTCACATCACATTACACTACATCACAGATTAAATGCGTGGCTCAATATAGAGCCATAACGCTGTCTACTTTTCACCATGTCCACACAGGACGATGGATCAACGCCGACTGCCTTGGCCCGAGCTCACTTCCTGTCACCTGGGAAGTGAGTTCCAACGTTTTTCACGTTGTGTGGAAAGCCCCTGCTTTCCACGTTCCCGTGTTCAATTCTGAACACAGTCGCAACCTGTACTCTATGACCCAGGCTATAACTGAGCCATGCCATGACGTCGTCAGGCTCATGGCAGTTATTTTTTCTATATTCTTATTTATGATTTTCATATATGTCCAGTTAACCTTGGACGGTATTTTCTTTGTTAATGATGATGATGAAATGTATAATATTTGGTAATATTGTATTTAAAATGTTTACATTCCAACGTTATATGAATACTTGTATATTCTTTATATGCTATATATCCATTGCAACAAATCAATTGAAATGTACATATTCCTATTTCATTCTATTTTCAATTTTATTGATTGCACATTGGGTGGTGTGACCAGATTCAGCAGTGAATGAATGTATTGCAATTGTTTAACAAATTCAGCGCCAAACAAAAAGTAGGGTTGGACCATACAAAATTGGATCGCAAAAAAATGGGAAATAAGGGTGCGTGACAGGCATGCCGTAAAAGTTGTTAATATGGTAGCAGACATGTTGTAATCAACGCAATGACAAAATTTCGGCGATATATAAGCCCATGGCAGATACGGGAAGTCGCTTAAGATGATTAATAATCCTATGGCAATTAATCAATGAAATAACACGGCATTTTGCTTTAGTTAACTCATTTTGTCCAAAACCATGGCTGCTTTAAAGTTGAGTTGAGATGGGAGGCTCTGTGGCCAAGTGGTTACACTACCTGCCTCGCGCTCAGAAGGTTGTGGGTTTGATTCCGAGCTACGAAGCTCGGTTCTTGAGTGCGATTTTCTCGGAGAGTTCTAGGGGTTGTCACTGGAACTACGGAGCTCGTGCTTTGTGCGACGTTTTCGGCAGGCAGCCTTTCGGAAATTTATCGAGCCAAATGAGATAAAACCTGGTATACGAAGTATATCCTTATGTGCGCTTTAAACCATTTTTAAGTTGAGTTAAAATAAGTTGAGTTGAGTCAAGAACCGACATCACAGCAATCGCGACATTCACATACGTACTCCGTCCTCATCTGCAACAGCCAGTGATTAGTCGCAATACTAATGGTTACAGTAGCAGTTGGATTATGTGTCCATCTGGCCTTTATTTGGAGTCTTGAGTTGCTGCTGCTTTAAAGCACAACAAGCAGTCAGCATGGCCGAAAGGATGAGCTCGTTCTTCCGCTTGCGTTGAGGTATAGCAGGTTCCACATCTACACCGTCATCTTTACTTAAATGTTAACTTTCGTTCTTGACGTGGGGGTGTAATGTTAACTGATTATCTCCCAGAAGCCTGAATGGGTTCGCCTGAGGGCGAAGGACACCTGTAATAGGGAAAGTGAATAAAACTAGATTTTCCTGTGCTTTACTCGACGAACAATAAACGATTGTTCAGATTTAGTGAGGAGTTAACAATCAGGCGGTTACATCCGGTTTTGTGTTAACAGAAAGAGTTCGTTCTAAATTTGAAATTACCGTAGGGATAACATATGTTCCACATTCAAAGAATACTCGTGATTATGTGTTTTAATTGTTTCAGCTTAAGTAATATTCATCTTTTAAATGTTGCATATCCCTTGCAGGACGTTGCAGCCCAACATCGGCATTTTCCAGCTGCTGTTGATGTACTAGGCAAATTTTTAAGTTCAGTAGTTTGCCATTGCTTTCTGAACGACCTGCTCCTATACCAACACGCTATAACACAACGCAACACGGTCTGCTGCACAAATCGGTCGCGGCTGCGTTTCGAACGCCTGGTAAGAGCTAACGAACCGCGTTCACAAGCTTTGGCCACGGCGACAAGCACCTGACGAGATGCAGCGACATATGCCAGTCAGTAAATTGTGCAACATATTGTTTGTGGCTTCTGTGTTTAGATTCACTTAGGAAATAAATTGTTTTTAATAAAAATATTGTTTCATATCAATCACTCTGGGCGGTCTGTGTTATTACTTGATACATTTTGAACATTTCAAAGAATAAACAAAACGTTATGTTGAAAATTCCAGGCAAAAATATTCAGACCAAAGTTGTTGTTATTGGTTTTTGTGTGTGTTGATAGTATGTATGATCTAAAAAAGACAGTGAAATTTATACAAGCGAGAACATTGCAGATATAGACCATCAACTGCATGGTAGAATTGATAAGAGCGTTCGTTCTTAAACATCCGGTGTTGATGCCAAGGTAGCGGGTTCGACCCCTACACTCGGCCCGAATTGTTATGAATCAAAACGTTAACTTCTCGACCTTGACATGAGGACGCAAATTACAAGTACTTCAGAAGTCGCAGTGGGTTCGCCTGATGGCGAGGGACACTGGTAATAGGTGTGACAATGCATGAGGAACGGTGAGAGTAACAATGCGAGGTTGCAGGTGTGGGGTCGGAGTAAGGCAAATGTGGGGCCAGGGAGATTAATTAGAATCTCCAGCTAATGGGGGGGGGGGGGGAGCCCCAACACAGTGAGTTGGTATAGCACGTACATGTCAACAAGGGTAAATCACCAGTGAGAGGCAGAAACGTGCTAGGAGAAGGATAAACAAAGGAAAACCCAGAAATGTAATGCTCGTGGGAATCTGTAATTGGGATCTGGGGTGAAATAGAGTCTCATGTGGGGGGGGGGGGGGGGGGTCCTGAGGAGGCCCAATAGAGGGAGAGGAAATTGATGGCCCCGGAAATTGGAGTGTTGGGCAAGTTAGGGGGTTCAGCCCGGTAATTGAGTATCAGGCAAGTTAGGGGAACTTGGCCGAGAGAACAAACCGAGAGGAGTGGTTATGTTATAGTCGGGCTAACGGAGAATCCGGCGTAACTGTCTATGTGCACTATGTAGAAGTCAGTTTTATTTTAAGGATTAATGCTTGAAAAGATGTATACTGTTTAACTAAACTTCCAGAATCATGTGGTGCATGTCACCATGTTCATCTATAATTAAAACTATGTTGCTTGTGCAAACCGGTGTTCTCAAGTGGCTACAAGCAGTTGCAAGCAGTTGTGGTTCAGTAGTCCGGCATAAATTGGTGATGTGTGTGGTCAATGGCTGAGTCACCCTGTACTCCTCAGTTATATTTTCATAATATATGGACCCTAGACAACAGCCATGTCTGCCTGTTGCAGGGGATTGTGACAATAGGGAAAGCTAATCCACACGCAAAAATCAGCCCAGTACACTAGAAGTAGGAGCACGTATATGGACTACGCATGAGTTAAAAGCGAGCGAGCGCAAAACAAATTTTTAAAAATTTACAAGCGAAGGAAATAAGAACACGAAGCACATTTATATGTCACATTTCTGTCACATTTGTTGAAAGTTGCATGCCATCCTGGATTTTTTAGTATGGAGACTATTTTGATGTTTATGAAATGTCACTCCTCCATTCCAGATTTGTGATCTGTTCATGCACTCATTCTTGGGATTCATCTCTTGGGAAGATAGTGTAGTAGTAGTTTCCTTTTGGCAAGTACATATGTGCGGGTAATTTGTGGCTAGATGTGGTGGTAATCATATCTCATACTCTCCGACAGTATACACCGTCAGTTAATCTTCGCTATTATAAAAAAACAATATTATAGTCTGTCCGAAAATGAATGCCGTAATTCACGATCAATTATTTTGAAAACTTCTTCTTCTTCTGCGTTCATCCAGAGTTTTTTTCTTTCTTTTCCGGACGTGATTGCGTTGTGCCTGTTTACAGCAGAGCTGCCTTCTTAGGCCGAAACATCCGACTTCTGCGGGCATTTGTTGACCGGGTTAACCTTCCCGGATTTTGAAAACAGTCTGTTGCATCGTTATGAAATTTTTCCTGCTGTCTTATATTTACCCCCACCCAAGGAATATGTCTTTGATAGGCCCAAAAGCAACTTAAATCATCGAAAGCGGTGACATTTCTTTGATGTTTTGGTGAAAAACTAGTGATTTCTCGCTAACAAACTTGTTTTACAGTAATGAATGCCCCGCAAATTCAGATGACGGCACAAAGCGTATCCGGATTCGTATGGGAGTGGGTGCAATAAAAGAAGTAGCTTAAAAGTCGACAGGGTCGACTGCATTGCACCGGCATTTTATCCCATATGGCTCAGTCTTTTTCCGCAGCGCGGACAGCGTCGCACAAAGCACGAACTCCGTAGCTCCAGCGACGACCCTCTGGAGTCTCCGAAAAATGCACTCATGAAATGAAAGACGCGGCCCGGAATCGAACATACAACCTTCGGAGCCCGAGTCAGACGGCTTGACCACTTCACAAAGGAGACTCAAGAGAGGGGAGCAATGTGTAATATTAGTAAAGGCAGAGAATTTACAGAGGCATGGCGTAAATAATGTGTAAATTGACAGGAAAGTAGAAGGAATATATTTCTTACTTTATTTTTAATTTCCTTCTTGTTTCGTCAGCTGCTGGTTAATAATGTGTACACATGTATTCATGTTACTGGGATGCATTTAGCTTTTTATATTGAGTTCGTGAAAGCTTCCAAATATCTGTGCGTTAATGTGCATATGGAGTGACCAGAAATGATATCGCAATTTAGTCATCATGTGTCCATTTTTAAGGATTTGTTCAGCTGTCTGAGTAGTTTGTTCACACGTACACATGGGTGACAGACCTGCTTTGAGTCTTCATGAAAGATTGTCTACTCTGCTGTTTACTGTTCAGAGACAGAACATGATTACCTGTTTTGCGCTATGAAAATAGTTGTCAGTGTCTCTGTAGTGGGCTTTCTTCTTAACGACCAAGATGTTGGTCCTCTTTTCATTGAAGTTTATAGATTGATTCGTATGCACGTGTGTTGTCCCCTAATTTGGCAACGTGTTTGCTCTCAGGTTTCTTGTTATGCCACAATATGTCAGTTTCCACCGTAATATTACTCTTCTGTTGATATTCAATGCGTTTAGTGGGTTTTTTTTCTTCAGTATAGTTGTTGGTCACCGCTGAGGGCTTGCGAAATTGAAAATTTATCACTGTGGAATACAAACTGTTGCCATTGACATTGTGCTGATGCTGTAATGTTTAGGGCCTGCAATTCATCTGAATAGTTGGAGCAAAATATCCAAGTAAGTGTGCACGTAGATTAAGGTCTGCGATCTGCTCAGACATTAATCTGTGTCGGACTATTCCAGTAGGTTGATGACTGCTCTCGGTTGCATAAAATTCAATCCATCCTTTCTTCAATAGTCCTCTTCCTCTTTCAACACATGGTCCTCACATTTTTTCCAGTAACTTTTATAAATATTTAATTGTGCGGACTGGGTTAGTATCTTGACGTCAAACAATTTGAAAGTAGTATTGGCAGCTGCCACCCGTCCTTTAATTTTAGCCCACACAAGTTCTATAAGGTTTAAATGAGAATGATACGGCGGAAGTCTCAAGCACCTATGGCCATGCTCTTCTATCAACTTGTCGATTTGATATTTTTTTGTTTTTATGCGCCTGTTTTACAAGGGACAACAACTGCAGCTTGAAACATGTTTCTGGAAATGGTATATTTTCCCTTCTCAGCCATATCTTTATTGCTTCCTTTGTGCTCGATGCCGTAGGTATTTTGTCTTCTTGGGCAACAACATTGTGATATGATGCATTGCCCATGATTAGACAAGACGGTCTATCAAGGGATTGAAGTACTGTATTCTCGAGCCAATCTCTAAATACATTACCATTCATCTCATTACGATAATCCCTATTGTCTGTATGTTTTGATACGAACACGAGCCCAGCATTCTCTGATATAGTATGGCCTAAGAAATCTATCTCCTACAGTGCCAACTCCACTTTGGTTGGTTTGACTGTAAGTCCAAACACTTAATTCTTAGAATATGTTGTACATTTTGCATAAATATATCAAATACGGATGTTACTAATTTACACAATGAAATCTTCTTCTTCTTCGTTCATCCGGAGTTTGTTTTTTTTTCAGATGTGATTGCGTTGTGCATGTTTACAGCAGAGCTGCGTTCTTGCGCCGTTAGGCCGACACATCCGACTTCTGCGGGCATTTGTTGACCGGGTTAACCTTCCCGGGGACACAATGAAATGAAAATTTTCCTTTCGTTCAAAATATTCAAAAAGGTGGATAATTATACTCTATTCTCATATTTGCAAGTCACAATAGTATGATCGTCAATGCACACATGATTGGTGTTGGTTGCAGTTGGTAAGCACACCCTGCTGTCCATATACCCTTCACCAAGATTAATGATGTAATTGTGATGAACTGATTATGCGCCATACTAACAGGTTGTTGTTCTGTATTACGTTACTCTGTTTATGTCCCTTGAACCAATTATCACTGTGTAATGTGCTAGTGTTCGTGTGTTCCATACTTGTGTTTGTCTGCTAGCACAAGCTTGTAGATATGTGAATTTTGTTGTAAGTCTATGTATGGGTTTCTGTTGTGGTAGCCTGTTCTGTTTCATGTCAGTGCTTTCTGGTGCTATGTTTCTGAAACAAACTGTAATGGAAACTTTCCTGTTAGTTTACTAGTCTGATCTTATCATTTTGTTGTCACGTCACAACAGTTTGCCTGAAACGAATCTGAGTTATGCACCTTCCTGTAGTTGTTTTTTGTGTTCTGGACAGTTTGCGTCCCTTGAGCTCAGTGAAATTTTGGTTGTTGTTCTTGGGTGGCTTAAATTCCTTTTACTTGGAGTTTGTTACTTGGGATTGTTGGTTTTCTTTTGATATACTTTTTCTTGCCGGTATAGCACGAATTTGTGTTTGCGTACCGTACTTTCACGTCCGTCCAAGTACCTAGCAGGCGATTAATATATATTTACACCGTTATCAGAAGTGCGCACTTAAATGTTCTTAAGAAGGGTGTGCAAATTTTGCTACGGCCAGTGGGTATTTCTCGACATTGCCTGAGAATGTTCGGCAATTGACGAACTCGCCTGTGTAGTCTTCTTCGTTGGCCAACGCCTTTCTTAGACCAATTAATGTACATCCGGAATCGAGCAAAAATTGGCAGGTTTCTGGTTAACAATCCCCTGATAGAAAGTTAATTTTCCCATGTCAGACATCACTGCATTGGCATTCTCGTTAGTAATAGGGACTCTATGTCCGCAATTTAGTACTCCGTCTTCATGAAACTGATGACAAGTTGTACATCTATCGTAATTAAGTACATCAATAGCTGCTACCATATTTTCTTCACTCTCTCGCATTTCCCCTTGCTCACTTTCACTCGATGAGTCAACAAGCACAGCATTTACTGCTCTCAATCTCTGTCGTCCCTTGCAACGTGAACTATAGTGCCCAAAAGATTGGCAAAAGACGCATTTGACAGCACGTCTGTAGGTCTCTCTCTTACTCTGCTGTTTCTTTATCATCATCTCTAGATGAGATGGATAGTTCGGGTTATGGTCACACATTTCGAACTGAGGGTGAGAAAATCCACAGTATGGACACTTTGGTAGATTGGGTTTTCGCTTCTCCCTAATTTTGAATGGTTTCTGGGGTTTACTGTTGGCAACTGCCACTATCTCACTCTCTTCTATGTTAACTTTAAATATGTCCCTATTCGAAGAAAAATAAGCTGACCCCCGTTTCTCTAACTGCTCTAAGGAATCTACAGCAGCTTGCTGTAAGAATTTGGCAAAGGGACTTGGGATGGTAGAAATAATTTTGTCCATAATCATTAAATCCCTAAGTTTTTCATAATTCTTATTGATCTTTGCAGCGTTCAGCCACTTATTGCATACGTCTTGGACGTGAGAGACGTAGTCAATGAAGGTTTCATTGATTTTAGGTTTCAACTTTGAAAACTGAACTTGATAACCTGGGGCATCTAAAAGAAAATGCTGCATAATACGATGGTGAATATAATCGTAGTCATTTCTTAGTTCTTGGGGAATAGACTCTATTACCTTTAAGGGCTCCCCGGACAAGTTCTTCATGTATATCATGGCCCAGTGTTCCCTTGGTATTTCTTGGAACTTTAACTGAAACTCTACATTTTCGGTCCAAGCAGAAATTGAATCCCATTGGCAGACGGGTTTTACTGTGCCTTTGTTATACTTATTATATTTATACTTATTATTATATACTTATATTATTGGCTTTGCTATACTTATTTTCCTCTTTCTTACTTTTCAGCTTAGTAGATGCAATGTGCACATGAGACTCTACCTCCAGATCCTTCATTTTTAACTGGGTCTGTGCATCAATTTCTAGCTGCTTCACTTTGGTGGCTTCAGCCAACTCTAGCTGTTTTAACTTGTTAGCTTCCGCCAACTCTGCTAGCTCTTTTTGATGCAATCGTTCTCGTACACGTTCTTCTCTTTCCGCATCTTTCGTCTCTTTGTACCTCTTCTCTGCCCATTGTTCTAATTTGTCGCCACTATATCCCAGGTCTTTCCCAGCTTCTATGCATTCCTTTAATGTTGACATTGTTAAGAGTTATCTTACACACGAGTAGATTTTACACTGTTCAATAATAATACAGATGACAATTCATAAAGTTGAACAATAATACAGTAGGCAATTTACAGCATTCAGAAAAATCAAAACAAAAGATGCTTCCTTAACCCACAAAGTCAAAAAAATAGGGTACTTATATGATGTTTTTGAAACTTTCAGCTTTTCATGCAGCTCTTCGGGGTTATCTATTGGGTCTTCATACACACGGGATGTTAGGAACACTTTCAATCTGCTCTCTGGTGTGTAGAGCAAAAACAATTAATACCCAACGAAGATATTGCTAATACAATGTACAAATTGTCTGTCTAGGTGTCTCTTCCGACAGGAACGCTGAAATACGAAATATTATTATATGTGTCTGTCGTCGTGTCTGTTGTCGTGTTGTCTGTGTCGTGTAGTCTTCACTGGCTTGGGCATCAACTGAAACGTATCTGTGCACATAATGTATATAATATAGTGATCACAATTTCATGCGTTTTAACACTTTGCGCACACTCTTAATCTTTCTTTCAGTTCTGCGAACTATTCACTCACGTACAACTTGCTACTTCGCTCTTCCTTTCTGATCTGAAACATTCGTCATAATTACATTTAAACATTCTTGTTTGGTCATTCATGCAAGCTGTGAATTCATTCGAACTTTCTGACACCACGTTGGGCTTTCATGCAAGCTGTGAATTCATTCGAACTTTCTGACACCACGTTGGGATGTCTGTCAACAACTCAAATTGCATCCAGGCACTCGCTCCACTTCATTCACACCTCAACGACTCGTCATGTGTGAATGGACATCATCTATTTTATTTCAGGCGAACCTGCTATATTTACATATGCAATATCAGGCGGTAATTGACTGCCTAAATATACATGTCGCCTTTCCTCACAACAACCCGTACATACTCAAATACAATCTCACACTCGCGAATTATAACATGCGCTCTTGTAAACTACACATTGGCTTTCGGAAAACAATCACACGCCCTGTCTGGAAGACTGTCGAACCCCGTCTGAGTAACCTCAGTCCAGTCGCTGCCCTTGTCGTTCTAAACTTCGTGCGGTCAGCAAAACCTCGTGCTGTCCCACTCGTCACGTAGTACAGTAGTCCTGTCTGTGTCAACCTTGGGTTGTCCTACTGCTAACTCTGTTTACGGGTGTTGTCCCGTGAACTAGCATCCCCCGCCCCATCCTCGGGGTTAGTCCCGCTAATGTCCTAGATATGACACCTTGTTTACATACAAACACTAAAGACACTGACAGACCTCGAGTGGATGATGAGAATGTCCAGCAGACTAATCTCACCCACCTAGCTGTTCATGTTTACATGTCTGTCGGTCTGTTTGTTTGTCAGAGTCTGAATCTTCAATAAAGGTTCTAGGTTCGCCTGTTATAAGATCATTCCCTTGTAGTCAGTTAGGTGTCTTCATGTATCAACAGTCTTCATATGGGTAGTGTCGTACAGGCACCGTCCCGTAGACAATTAGTGGAAGGGTAGACATAAGTTGATTTCGAACCCAACGAAAATATAGTGACATCTACTGAGATCCGGGCCAGTGTTGTCACAATAGGACCTCGTTGTTTTACGCTGGCACAGTCCGCTGGCTTCCAGTCAAGATGACGGCGGACGGTTGTGATATTTTTTAAAAATTTGGACTGTACCTTTTAACGCGTAGGAGATGGCTATTTTCATCTCTTGCGTGTAATTTTTGTGCCAGGATGTAACACCAGGAGTTTCTTTTCAAGATCTTCGCCGATGCTACGGAGTTCGTGCACAGAGCGATGCAATCCTTGAGTAAATTTTCGCAGCGTGTGTGTTTCTGTGGTGTTTGGTTTTTCAACATGGCAGAACAGCGTTTGCACTCCGTGCGGAGGGCAGTCACCCCAACAAGGTGGCAAGGAGGCCGTAAGCAGCAAGGCAGACGAGGTGTAGCAAGATGTTTTAGACTTAAATGTGACCGCCTGGGCCTCAGGAATACTCGTATTCTATATTGGAACTGTACTATACAAGTTCTCCCCCCCCCCCCCCCCCAAAAAAAAAAAAAATTCCTGACAGGCATAACATAAAACTAAGGTTAAGAGTATACAATAATTATAATTCCATCCATAAAACTCGACTGTTTGCATAAGCAACTGAGAGGATTTTCAAGTGCACCACGGCAAAGATAAACCCCCTGAATTGAGTATTTATATATTTATTGCAATGCCATAGACACCAAAAGCCTTGCAATGTGATCAACATCAAACTAATATTAGTATAATGAGTCATATCACGAAGATTTTACTAAGAATTATCATGCAAAGAGTAACGAAGAAAATAGAAGAACAATGTAGGTTTGTAGAAGGCAAGAGTACAGTAAACTGTGTATGTGCTGTGGACATTAATTGAACGTTATTTAAAAGTAAACAAAAACCTACATCTTTGCCTAGTCTCCGTGGCGAAATGATCAAACCGTTTGACTCGGGCTCCGAAGGTTGTGGGTTCGATTCCGGGCCGCGCCCTTCGGTTCATGAGTTAATTTTTCGGAGAATCCCGTGGGCCGTTGCTAGAGCTACGGAGTTCGTGCTTTATGCAACGCTTTCCGCGCTGCGGAAAGAGACCGAGCCATATGGGATAAAACTTCGGTGCAATGAAGTCGACTTTTAAGCGACTCGAATTTTTGACTACACAACGGCTTTAAGTAAAGCAAGACGTGTCAACATGATAAAGATGCTTGCAGATCTACAAATTGATGGGGAAGAATTTAGACTTGAAGGAAAAAAAAACATATATTGGAAACAACAAGCTGCCATAAGGATTGATAATGAAGTAAGTCAATATTTGATTATTAAGAAAGGTGTGAAATGTTGGTGTCTCCGGATCATTTGTTCTCTGTGCAGTGAAAATATTTTCAGAAATGTAGAAGCTATGAAAGGAATCACCATTGTGGGACGTAACATCAATAACATTCGATATGCGGATGATACGGTATTTGTTGCAGACAATGAGTAGGATCTGCAACATTTAGTAGATGCGGTTGTTGCGCACAGTGGACAAATAGGATTAATATTAAATCGTACGAAGACACAGATTATATTCGTCACTAGGAAGAAGGAATTACCACAAAGTAATAATAATATACAAGTAAATTAGAATATTCTTAAACAAGTGAATCGGTACAATTATCTCGGAATAGTTATAACATCCGATGGAAGATGCCTTGAAGAAATTAGAACAAGAATCGCCATGGCGAAGGTAGCCTTTTGTAAGATGAAAAACATACTTACTAATAAAAAGAGATATCATTTGCAAAGAGAAAAAGAGTGTTGAGGTGATACATAGAGCCTGTACATTTTTATGGATATAAAGGTGGGCAGTGAGCAGGCAAGCCGAAAAAAATATCCGATGTCTGTGGAAATTTGGTTTCTGAGGAGAATGTAAAGAATACCATGGAATGATATAAAATCCAATGACCAAGTCCTACAAGAAACAAATGAAAATCGTAAACTGATTAAATAAATTAGACTTAGTCAAAATTGTTTGGTCACGTTATGAGAAGAAATAAATTGGAGAACTTGGTGACAACTGGCAAGATCGAGGGGAAGAGAACAAGGGGAAGGCAGAGAAGTAAATACCTGGATGGCTTGGCCATGTTCTTCTTGAGACAAGAACACTGAGCTGATCCACGATTCTGGTGATCTCGTGAGCTGGCGAAACATGACCGCCCTCGCTTATCGGCATGGCACATAATGAATGAGTTTGAAATTGCTGTCTGAACGACCCACCATTATTCCTAATGCTGTGACGTAATATACCTGAAGCCTAACCCTTCACCTTCACACTCATTACCACTTGGAAAACCTTGACCTTGACTAATTTCCCTGGAAGCAGGATTTCCCTGGAAGCAGGACTTGCCTGGGGATATGATGTCATTATTTCTATTTTAAGTCCTGAGGGATTCCCCATAGTTAATTGGCGCTGTCTACAGATTCTAAGTTGTTACTACTACTACTTAACCGTCATTTCTCTAACAGCAAGCCTGTGATTAAGTGTATCATAATGTAGGTGTGTTTTCTCTTTGTAGTTAATACAACTCGTTTTTGTGCTATATTATACATATTGCTCACAACACTGTTGAATTATTAGGATATATTTCGAAATCATGCGAGTACATACAACACTTCGTCACTTCAATAGATTTAAATGCTGGGCAATGTTAGTAATTCACTGTAACGATTCACGTAACAACAAAGAACATCACCCAGCAGTTTATGTTCATCCAACTAAGAACGCAACTCAGTCCCATCAGAGAGATCCGCGATAAAGGACAATTTACTCTTGTGGTTTTCAACTTTGATGTCGGAAGAAATGAATATCAAAGATGGCATCGAAAATCCCCCTCCCCGAGTGTTAATTAAAAGGTAAATAGGTCGAAAATTTCGGCGAGGGTAATTCATTCTGAAAATCGGAAACCCCCTGTCATTGCTTGCTTCATGGTGGAGTTCATAGTATAGTTAAGTACTACATATTGCGTTATTAAATTTGCATTGAGAGGTGGTTCCTATTAAATTATTGTCAGTGACTATTTACTATTCTACACATGCGTATTGTGTGTGTGTGTGTGTTTTTTTTTAACCTTTATCCATGTGTGGGATTCTCAGATACTGAGATAAGTAGTAAGTTAAAAAGTACTAAGTAGCATACGTTGTTTACATTTCCTTTCCAGGTTCCATTCTTTTCGTTCGGCTCTTATGCCTTACTGCCTTACTATTGTGAGTTTATGGAAGAATTATTTTTATGTTTTTTTTAATGTTGCATATCCCTTACATATCCTGTACTTCGGTACTTCAATTTTAATTCACCGCAAACAAAGAAGAATCCCTTCGAGCCTCATTTGCATCGGTCCGGCAAAAAAACAAACACCCATCGATCGGTCTAGCAGTCCACCGAACACTAAACCGGAAAATGATTGCCGGACCGATGCAAATGAGGCTCGAAGGGATTCTTATTTGTTTGCAGTGAATTAAAATTGAAGTACCCCTACTTTTATCGTTTCTTTACTTATTCAGTCTCTCGGTAGAGATTTGTTCGCAGCAGACGAGCATAATCTCCGGCGGGCCTATTCTCGCCGGTCGCGAGATCCGCACAGTGGAAGGATGGGGGATTTGCTTGCAATAGACAGGCAATATCTCCTGCGGTAGCTCTGGCGGGCCTATTCCCGCTGGTCGCGGGGTCCGCTTAAAGTCAGGTGGAGAGTCTGACGATAGTGCACGCTTTACACAGGTCCGGACACTTGTGATCGACAGATGTCTGCGCCCTTATGGTCCGGGCTCGTACGAGGCCCTCACCTGTGGGACTTGGCTGAACGCCTCTAAGCCGGGCCCCTTGGGTGTCAGGGTCTGGCCATAACTCGCCACCGGCTCGTGGTGGCGAGGTCTCGGAGGATTGACGCTGCGCCGCCAGCGTCTGCAGCCTACCTTGTGCCAGACGTATTGGTTACCCATTCCTCTGGACAACACGAGGTCAGGCCGAGAGAGAGGACATGTCATTTGGGCACCACATGTTTCTCTGAAGCTCTGCCCAGGCATTGTGATGGAATATTGGCCACATTCCAACTCACATACTTTGGTCTGTCAAGACTGCAAGGTGCCAACAAATATCCCTTACAGGACGTTGCAGTCAACACAGCATTCTTCAGCTGCCGTTGATGTACTAGGCCAGTTTTACGTCCAGTAGTTTGCCTTTGCTTTCTGAACGACCGGCTCACAAACCCCCGTAAGTTACCAGCGCGGCGCGAACCGCTGCCGATTCTCGCAGCTGCTGTTTTCCCCACTGTAGATATACAGGATTACGAACAATGTCGTTAAACCCTTGGCCAGGGAGACCGGCTATGGAAGAATGCTGAAAATTAATTGGACAGCCAAAATGAGCAATGAGGACGTTTTGATGGAAGCTGAGTCGCAAAGACAACTTATCACAAACATCAGAAAGAGGCAGTCATTGTTTTTGGCCACATTATGAGAAGACAAAAACTGCAACATGTCTTGACAACCGGACAGATTTATGGAAAGAGAGACAAGGAAGACAACGTGAGAAACTTCTTGACAGTCTTGTGTCATGGCACTGAAGAGAGTCAACACACGAATTGATCAATACCGTCGGAGATCGTAATTTGTGGAGAGGCATGATCGCCCACATCAGCTGGCAAGGCACTGGATGATGATCACTGCAGTGTCTTCTCCAATGTTGTGTATTCGTTTGTTTGCTGATGAAGGCTTGTTGCAGCAACGTCCTTTGTTTTCCGTAATTATGTTGTTATGTAAAGCCGCCTTATACTTCCTATTTTATTTTTTATATTGTGTTCATAGTGGAATTTATTTCTTAAATTTTGCACACACAAAAAAAACGTTTATAAAAGAATCTATCAGTTATTACCAACATCGTGGTAGGCTTTCTATTTCTGGCAGATCTAGAATAGAATTAGAATTTTTCAGAAAGGAACTGTTCCGGGACTGGCCCAACCTTGTAACATGGATTCTGGTATGTGTGTTCTGAGAGGGAACGACAGAAAGATCTGTCGTCTCACCTCACGAACAGTGAACACACCTGACACCACCACTTGATATTGAAGTGTCTGAGCATGGAAGTGACCTATTTTAATTAAGGGTTTGTGTACCAGTGCTGTTCGGTTCAGACTACAATTTTACTGTTATTACTTATTACTGCACTGCGGACATATCGGGTGTTCCGATGGCTTTCCTTTAGCTTTAGTAATGATCATAATGATGAATCACCGGTGTACAGTGATACAAATAAAATGTACCAGTTCAGTGTTGATTCACAACCATATTAATTTATCATTCGTGACAGAGCGTTTGCATTTTTACAAACTAATTAAAATAATACCTCTAGGATTAAGATAGTTTACCTTTTACGATGATTTTTGTGGATCTTAGCCAAACAAAAAGCTACTGATAATCACAATTACATTATGATGTATCATCATCATGTACCCTGCCAAATAGTTCAAATACCGCACAGTTCATGTCTCTTCACAGATCTGGCATCATTTTCTAGGTCTGCCCTTGCTACTGCTAATCGCTCCCATTATCAGGATGTTTTCTAATGTCTCTGTTCTCATTATTTTTAACCAAGAAAACTGTTTACGTCTCTTTACCAAAAAAAAAAAAAAAAATAGTTGTTAATAATAATAATGTTCTATTTTCATTAGCCTTTTACTGGCAATAATTTTTGTTTGCTGTCGAGTGTCGCTCGCCTTGAATTCGAGCATAGTGAAGTCCTTTTTTGTGCTACTGCTTCTGACGCACTGCACTGATTTTTACGTGTCAATTAGTTTTCCCTGTTACCAGTATCCCTTGCCGTCAGGCGATCCAACTCTGACTTCTCAGGCGCGTGTAATTTAAATCCCCAAATCAAGGACTAAATTGACTTGGTTACTGTGACAGTTCAAGGTATTTGTAACATTCGTCCCAGAAACCATGACTATGTTGCTTCAAAGATTTTCCTAGCTGCTCGTTCACATTCCAGAATTCACTGCCATATAGCAGGCTAGGTCGACAGTTAAGACAGCCCAAAATCTAGGCAAACCTTCAGGTCAAGAGAAGCAATGACGGAAGAGAAGCTCTGTTAACTACTTGGTGAATTAAAAAAAGACAGTGAAGTTCATACAAGAGACAACATTGCAGACATAGACACATTTCATACAACGTTGCAGATATATACACATTTCATACAAGAGACAACATTGCAGATTTAGACACATTTCTTACAAGAGACAACATTGCAGATATAGTCAAGTTTCAAGTGAGCGAAAGAAGAAGAAGACGCAGCAGAATAGGTTCGACATGACATGTCAGTACTCTCTGACATTCAATGAAGTCACTTAATACATATGGTATTTATCATCTTCCGAAATGCAGCTTTTGTTTACCCTATTGTGCCTATTCTGACTGGCTGTGTGGCGAAGGGTTTACAAATGCAATTCTTAGTCTCACATACCACATTCGGTAAACACAGCTGCGGATGATTTGGAAGCAGTCCGCCTTGTGTTGGTTTTCCTACAATGGTTTGAGTGCCAGTCATTCAGAAAGCAATGGCAAACTACTGAACGTAAACTTGCCAAGAAATCACAAACATCCAGCAAATGCTGGGGTTGACTGCAAAGGACATGCAACTAACTTTTAGTGTGAGTATTTATATAACATGACTCAAGTTCAGTGTTTGAACAAATCAAATGTATGATATTTTTTTTCAGATTTCGCAATGGCAGAACCTTCAACCAAACTACCGCCACCTGACTATCAAGAAGCAACTCCTTACGCATGTACTACTTTTCACTACATGAAAGATGGAAAGGAAGAAAGTTTCAAAGTAAGAACCTTTCTCTTATGACTACCACCTTGTTTGATTACTTGTTATTGTATTATTTTGATTATAATAAATGTTATTTCCATGGCAATATAATATGTCAGTCAGACAGAATTTAGAAAGATGTAAATACATTTGACATTTGCTTATTAACTTATTCATTGCATAATTACTTATTGGCAGGTCCGCATGGCCAAATGGATAAGAATGTGTGTTCTTAAACATCCGGTGTGCTGAGCCGAGGTAAGCAGTTCAACTTCCTACACCGGACAGCTGGACTAAAATGTTGACCTGTCATCCTTGACTTAGGGACGTTAATTACAAGTATCTCTGAAGTTGGAGTGGGTTTGCCTGATGGTAAGGGACACTGAAAATAGGGAAAGCTAACCCACACGCAAAATTCAGTCCATCACTACCATAAATAGTGTGTATGGACTGCGCTTCAGCTCAAAGCAAGCGAGCGCAAAGAAAAATTAGGGCAGTGAAAACAATTTGGTCTGGCCCTGCCAAGGCAATTGCAGGTGGGACTCGAAATTCATAAATCTAGGAACTTCATAAAAAGTCATCAATGATTCTAGTAGCAACATCATCAATATCAGCTATCATCAACCACCTCACCAAAGAAAAGCAGTTCCAGCCATCACATTAGGGGTGGGTTAATTAAATGTTGACCAAATATTGCAAGTAGCAGGTTAATTTTTCAATTGATAATATTTTATGGCCCGTACTTGATGGTATAAATATACAAATGGCGCATCGCAGACAAACGGCTGTCCACCTCTGAGTTAAATACTATCCAGTGTATTCTTCTATTATATAGTTGCCTATAAGCCTCTAAACCTTTATCGTATAGTTGCCTATAAACCTCTAAACTCTTTATTGTATAGTTGCCTATAAACCTCGAAACCCGTTATTGTATAAAAAAATGTTTGCATATCCTTTACAGGACATTGCTGTCTACATCAGCATCTTTCAGCTGATTGTTGATTTCTTGGCAAGATTACGCTCAGTAGTTTGTCATTGCTTTCTGAGCGGGCAGCTCACATGCCCCATAAGTTACCGACACGATTCAAACCACTGCTGATTCTCACCGTTGTCACGTTACTTACGAGATTATGGAGAAAAGTCGCTAACCTCTAGGCCAGGAAGCCGGCCGTTATTGTATAGTTGCCTATAAACCTCTAAATCCTTTATTGTATAGTTGCCTATAAATCTCTAAACCCTTTATTGTATAGTTGCCTATAAACCTCTAAACCCTTTATTGTATAGTTGCCTTTTTTGTCTTTTGCTTGCTTTGGATTCAAGCATAGTCCATACACACTACTTTCTAGTAGCACTGGACTGAATTTTGCGTGTGGGTTCACTCTCCCTGTTACCAATGTCCCTCGCCATCCGGCAAACCCACTCTGACTTCAGAATTACTTGTAATTTATGCACCCCAAGTCAAGGACGAGAAATCAACATTTTAGTTCAACTTCCAGTGCAGGGGTTGAACCCCTTACTTCGGCATCAGCATCCTGGATTTTTAAGAACGTGCTTTCCTATCCATTCGGCCATGCTGACATATCTAGGCAAACCTTCTGGCATAGGGAGACAACAGTGGAAGATAAACTCTATGGACCACTGAGTGAACTAAAACAAAAAGACAGTTAAAGCCATACAAGAGACAACATTGCAGTTACAGGCAAATTTCAAACAAATGAATGAGGAAGAAGAACATAAAAATTGTTCTCCAAATTGTTGCTTTAAAATTCACATAATGCCTACATTTTCAGAAAAACTGTATAATCATAGGACAGATATTGAGTCTTAAAAAAGATTATGAACACAAGGTATGTTTATTTAAAGATTGTCTGTAGTTTTAGTCTTGGTTAAATATATAATTTATATTTACACACGTCTACAGTGCTGGTTGGGCCCCACAGTTGCACAGTGCTAGCACACTTACCTGCAGGCCTAGTGGTTTTGTATTTGAATCCCCATCAAGGTGGAATTTTAGAATTGACCAGGATTCCCAAGGCAACCCAGCCTAAAACTGGTACCAGAAAATATTCTAGGAAGTAAAGGTGGCCAGAGTGGTATTGACTATATTTCCTCTGGAGTGTTGTTTAGTCTGTAAAATATGGGACCAGCACCATATACCCAATATGGAGATCAACATGGCTGAATGGATAAGAGCACTTGCTCTTAAACATCCACCACACATTGTGTCAATGGCTTCAGGTAGAGGAGCGCAATTGGGAGGGTACAAGCCTTATCCTAATGCGAGGAAATGTAACCTAAAGACTAAATGTCAGGGCAGACCAGGCCCTAAGCCTTGATCGGTAACTGGTCTAGGATCAAAGCTCTTACAGGCAGACAGTTAGAGCATTGCTTTGCTGACCTGGCAGCTTGTCATGTTCCAGATGTATTGGTGTTACCTTGCTTGCTTGCTTGCTTGTGTTCGTTGGCTTGAGCTCCAACGCGAAGTCCTGTATGTCGGATGAAGACATCCTGTTGTCCAACATCAGTGTGATGTCATACAGGACCTGAGGTTTGCATGAGTATCCGTTGTCCCATGTCTGGCTTATTGGTGTGCAGACTGGTGGTTCCTCGCCATACAGGCAGACACTCTCTGACTTCGGAGGAATCGGCGATCCTATTGACCTTAGCCAGGACCCCAAAGGGACCTGTTGCCCAGGACGCTCGACGAGGACGCGTCAATAGGTCTTGGCCAGTATATAACCCGGCCCTGGTGCCTTGGAAACACCTCTGCGTCCCTGGTGTACCTTTCCTCTGGAGTGAACTAGGCAGGCAGAGAGAGGAATCCTGCTGCATGGGCAACACATGGTCTCTAAATTCAGTCCAGGCTTTGTGCTATGGAGAGATTTAACTCCATTTTACAAACTATCATTTATTAAGATGGTCAGGTGCCAGTCAGAATGCTTGGCATAGAATTGCTTGACATCTCAAGATGTGAAGTTTCAGTACAGATATTGCACACCCTGCTGTTGTCTGAGCTTGGGGAGGTTAGCTTATACTGAATGTTGGTACTTCTGTCATGGTACCCCTATGTGAAAAGATGGTTAGCTAACATTGAATGTTGATGCTTCTATCATGCTTCGACTATATGAAATGATGGTTAGCTTACATTGAATGTTGGTGCTTCTGTCATGGCACCCCTATATGAAATGATGGTTAGCTTACATTGAATGTTGGTGCTTCTGTCATGGCACCCCTATATGAAATGATGGTTAGCTTACATTGAATGTTGGTGCTTCTGTCATGGCACCTCTATATGAAATGATGGTTAGCTTACATTGAATGTTAGTGCTTCTGTCATGGCACCTCTATATGAAATGATGGTTAGCTTACATTGAATGTTGGTGCTTCTGTTCTGGCACCCCTATATGAAATGATGGTTAGCTTACATACTGAATGTTGGTGTTTTAGTCATGGTACCGCTATGTGAAATGATGGTTAGTTAACATTGAATGTTAATGCTTCTATTATGATTTGACTATATGAAATGATGGTTAGCTTTCACTGGATGTTGGTGTTTCTATCATGACACCACAATAAGAGATGCAATGATGGTTATCCCACATTGGTAGTTAGTGCTACTGTCATGGTATGCTTACTTGAAATAGTATGATCATTAGCTTACACTGGTGCTTCTATCATGACACCACTATATGGAATACAGTGATGGTTAGCCTTCATTGGTAGTTAGTGCTAATGTCATGGTATGCCTACATGAGATAGTATGGTGGTTAGCTTGCACTGAGTGTTGGTGGATAGTAGAATGTCCAGACAGTCAGAAATGGTTGAAAAATGCATTGATGTCAAATAATTGTTCATTTGTTATTACAGTTAGGAGATCCGAAAAGCCAGAGATGGTACTACAAGGATGAATTGATGTCAAATACGAAGACATTTCAGGACTATCTGATTGATGCTACAGAGGACATTGACATTAAAGTAAAAATATCCACTGATTAAAGCATCTAAAATTCAGAATATATCCATGCAGTTTTAATAGCATAATCTTACATCTTTAAGTGCCATTTTGTTGCACGTTGTGCTTTCTTATAAATTGGTGTTCATTTGAATTATTGCATAATGTACAATATGGACAGGTGTGGTATAAATGAGTATCAAATTTAGACACTTCTCTCCAAGAATGACTTGTATGGTCCACTTTGAACTTGGGGGTTTATAACTGGAGTTTTCCATCTCCTAGATGGGCCGCTGTTCTTAGCTAACGGGGACAAGAGGTTATAGTGCCTCAACTTGCATGTTGACATGGTTATCTACACCGATGGGCTATGGTGAGAAACAGATGTAGTAGCTGGGGTTTCATTGCGAAGACTAATGGACGATGCTTGAAAAAGGAGAGTCTGGCATATGAGACAACAATCTCCAGCATGCTAATGGAGGTAGAAGCAGTAAAGCAGCCTTCAGATGGTTGTAGGAGGCTGCTGCAACACACATTGTATTCGCTACGGGCTCACTGAGTATAGCTTAGTAAGGTGGAGAAAGGAATGTTTCATGTAGAATGGCTTGTCTCGCTTCAGAGAATGTGAGAATTGTATGGATTTTCTGCCCTGGTCATGCAGGAGTGCAAGGGAATGAACAGGCTGATAGGCTGGCAGGGAATGCGCCTCTTGGTGGTAGATTACCTGTGGACAAAGGAGAGGTGGTCGGACGCCTGTGGGACCAGGCAGAGAAAGCAGTGGAACAGACTAAGCACCCGTATATGGAGAGAATTATATGGCAGGGGATTGGCAGGGGCTCTGGACGAATATAAAAACTGAGAGGGAAGACCAGGAGAACTTTCAATCAGATGGCAGTTGGAACCATTATGAGTATGACTACACTGGCTGTTGAACAAGAGGACGGAACACGTGTGGTAATGTCCCGAGTGCAGTGATGTCATTTTTTAGCTCAACTCAATTCAGCTCAACTCATGACTTGTATGGATATACTGTCTCAGTCATGCTCGAGTGGGCTATGATAAGAGGAGTTTGCTGTTGTCGAACTTAGAGTATGAAACAACACCAGATATAACTAAGAAGTCCAATGGACGAAAAAAAGGCACAGATACAGGTGACCGTTAGATCGAAATCTTTATCTTGTCCCATTGATAAGGATGTTGGTTGAAACTTCATCTACGTCTGTGTTGTTGCTTTATTTTATTCCATCCGGTGAGCTTCTTAATCATATTTGGTGGTTTTTTTTTTTTCTTTTTAACTGGAGTTATGTGTTAGAATCTACTTAATACTTGTGGGTAGGCATTGGGATTCCTTGAACTTTGACTAAACTGGAGACCCAGTTTGTGGATAGGCCACACCACGAAGAGGTGCCCCAAGGTCTTGGCCATTCTGAGACCTGGTCCTAGTCTTGTAGTCTCAGCAACCCATAACTTGAGTATCAAGCCACAAACTGTGTTTTCTTCTTCTTCTTCTTTGTCGTCTTCTTCTCCTCCTCCTCTGCCTCCTTCTTCAGTCTTTTGTCCTCCATTGGGGCATAAGCCCTCAACCAAACCATGCCAAGTGATTGTGACTTGTTCATGGTTTGTTGGGTTCCGTGGCTAAATTTGTCTACGTGATGGGGCAGCCTGCTCTAAGCACAACCTTTTCTTTAGCTGCTCTTATGACATGCCAGATAGGCTGCAGTGTTACTCTTCTTTGCTTCCCTTGCATGTCCCAGTAACACACAGGCAGTGTTACCAGTTGCAGTGTTAATACTCTAGTTATACTATCCTCAGGGTTTCTCTATGTATGTTCTATCCAATGTCTTTTCATCACCTTTTAATTCACTTGTACAAGTCTAATTCTCTCCATGAGCTAAATATGTTATTGACATGTATTATTAATTATAATTTTGTTTTAATGCCAGTGTGACTAAATAGGCCAGAATTTGCCAACATGCACTGTTTTATTATAGTCATTTGTTTCTAGCTGTAATAATGTCAGAATGTTTCTGGTTCATTTTGTGTAGTTGTGATAGTGCCAGTATGATTTTGGTTCATTTTGTGTAGCTGCTATAGTGTCAGTATGATTTTGGTTCATTTTGTATAGCTGCTATAGTGTCAGTATGATTTTGGCTCATTTTGTCTAAATGTTATAGTGTCGCAGCCCCATATGACACATGCAACTAAATCAAGTTTAATCACATTAGCTACTGGCATGGGATGTATTTAATGTACACACAGCTCGACGCATGAGTGTTGCGCATGCGCTGTGTAAGATGAAAGACAGAACAAGGGATGGTTGTTGTGGAGAGTTAGCTTTTTAAGATGGCGATTGAAGGGCTTGGTTTAGAACCATTTAGTTACGGGGTTGGTTTTAGATAGACATTAATATGTAGAAGGGTTAGGATTTTAGATAGACATTAATACGTAGAAGGGTTAGGGTTTTAGATAGACATTAATGCATAGAAGGGTTAGCAAGTATTTAGTGATTGTGTGACTCTCTTGGGATAGAGATTGTAATTCATTTGTAGTGTAACTAACGCTCGTAACCAGTAAACATTAGTTTATTGTTATCACAATGTTGTGTCGGTTGATTTCCATTACATACAACCATTTTTGGGTCGGTTGGGGTATCATTAATAACATTACTTTCTGTCACAAGCCATAGGTTTATCACAGTGTCAGTGTGATTTTGGTTCATTTTGTCTAACTGTGATAGTGTCAGTGTGATTTTCATTTTGATTCACACTATGTAGCTGTGATAGTCCATCCATCCATCATGTGCCATGCCGATAAGCGTGGGCGGTCATGTTTTGCCATCTCACTCGATCACCAGAGTCGTGGATCACCTCCGTGTTTCTGTCTCGACCATGCCACGTGGCTAAGCCATCCAGGTATTTGCTTCTAGGTCTTCCCCTTAGTCTGCTCCCTTCAATCTTATCAGTTGTCACCAAGTTCTCCAATTCATTTCTTCTCATAACATGCCTAAAATATTTTGACTGTCTACGTCTAATGTCTATAATCAGTTTACGATCTTCATTTGTTTTCTTGAAGGACTTGTTCATTAGTCTTTCTGTCTGTCCATGGTATTCTTTGCATTTTCCTCAGAAACCACATTTCTACAGCCATCAGATGTTTTTCAGCTTGACTGCTCATTGATTGTCCAAGCTTCACATCCATATAAAAGTACAGGTTCTATGTAGCACCTCAACACTCTTTTCCTCGTTTCAAGTGACATCTTTTTATTTGTCAGTATGTTTTTCATCTTGCTAAAGGCTACCTTAGACATGGCGATTCTTGTTCTAATCTCTTCAAGGCATCTCCCATCAGATGTTATTACTGTTCTGAGATAATTGTACCTATTCACTTGTTGAAGAATATTCCCATTTACTTGTATATTACATTGTGGTATTTCGTTCTTCCTAGTGACGACCATAATATGTGTCTTTTTACAATTTAATTCTAACCCTAGTTGTTCACTGTGTGTAACAACCGCATCTACTAAATGTTGCAGGTCCTGTTCATTGTCTGCAATCAAGACTGTATCATCTGCATATCTAATGTTATTGATGCATCGTCCCCCAATGTTGATTCCTTCCATATCTTCAATATTTCTGAAAATACTTTCACTGTACAGGGAAAACAGATCTGGAGACATTACACAACACTGTCTCATACCTCTCTTAATAGGCTGATATTGGCCTACTTCATTATCAACTCTTATGGCAGATTGTTCTTTCCAATATGTTTGTTTACAAGTCTTAAGGTCTTTTCCATCAATTTGTAGACCTTCAAGCATCCTTATCATTGTGTAGCTGTGATAGTGCAAGTGTGATTTTGATTCATTTTGTGTAACTGTGATAGTGTCAGTATGATTTTGGTTCATTTTGTGTAACTGTGATAGTGTCAGTATGATTTTGGGTCATTTTGTGTAGCTGTGACAGTGTCATTGTGATTTTGGTTCATTTTGTGTAACTGTGATAATGTCAGTATGATTTTGGGTCATTTTGTGTAGCTGTGATAGTGTCAGTATGATTTTGGTTCATTTTGTGTAGCTGTGACAGTGTCATTGTGATTTTGGTTTATTTTGTGTAGGCGTGATAATGTCAGTGTGATTTTACTTCATTTTGTTTAGCTGTGATAGTGTCAGTATGATTTTGGTTTGTGTAGCTGTGATAGTGTCAGTATGATTTTCATTTTGATTCACATTATGCAGCTGTGATAGTGCAAGTATGATTTTGGTTCTGGTTCACTTTATGTAGCCTTGATAGTGTCAATAAAATTTTAGCTTTGGTTCGTTTTGTGTAACTGTTATGATTTTGGCTCATTTTGTTTAGATGTGAGTCTGTGATTTTATGTTGAGCTTTCTAGTCTGTAATACTTAATCTCTGAAGGGTTAGTCTTTCCTATTTCATTAACCTCTGTTGATTATTTATTGCATATGTAAATTTTTCTGGTAGTTCAGTGGCCAGCACACTCACCTCTCAACCCAGCGGTCATGGGTTCGATTTTGCTATGATGCAGATTCATAAAATTGGCCTGGGCTTTCAGCACTGAAAATGTCTTGGAAAGTAAAGGTGACTAGCATGATTTAGAGCAAATCATCCCTGGAATACCGGCTGGTGTGGGGCTAGCACCATCTACCCATTGTGTGAAAGTGGCTATTTACTTATGTTACTTGACTTATGTTACTTGACTTATGTTACTTGACTTATATTACTTGACTTATGTTACTTGACTTATATTACTTGACTTATGTTACTTTTCTTATGAAAAATAAATGGTTCACAGGGTAAGCATTGTTTATATTGAGCCTTTGAAGTTGTAAATTCAGTTTCTAATTATAGATAGCCGGCTTCGTGGCTTAGAGGTTATGACTTCTCTCCGTAATCTCGTATACTCTCGTCGGTGACGTGATGACGGTGACAATCAGCAGTGGTTCGAATCGCATCGTTAACTTACGGGGTATGTGAGCCGGCCGCTCAGAA
Organism: Cepaea nemoralis; assembly: GCA_014155875.1. NCBI lineage: Eukaryota > Metazoa > Mollusca > Gastropoda > Stylommatophora > Helicidae > Cepaea > Cepaea nemoralis. The sequence continues at coordinate 230,271 of JACEFZ010006780.1, forward strand.
AGCAATGGCAAACTACTGAGCGTAATCTTGCCAAGAAATCAACATACAGCTGAAAGATGCTGGTGTTGACAGCGATGTCCTGTAAAGGATATGCAAAAAAAAAAAATATATAGATAACTATAATGTCATTGAAGTCTTGGAATGATAATGTGGTGGTTTCCCCTTGTCTTCCACATGCACATGGTGGTCTTTTACCTCTGCCTTTGACAGCCATTTCTGACTGTAAGGACACCCTGCTCTGCTCAACTGCAGAGTTGTCCACTTATTCTGGTGGATACTCGGTCCCCAGAGCTGTGTTAGCCACACCGTGGTGTGTTTCCCATCCTCTAGGGGCATTTATAACATCAGATGGAAGATGTACAATGGAGATTAAGAGCAGAATAGGGCAAGCAAAAGCCACATTTCAGAAAAAGAGTATCTTATGCAATAAGTCACTATCACTGAATGTAAGAAAGAGAGTGCTGAAATGCTATGTAGAACCAGTTTTGCTGTATGGCCGTGAATCTTGGAATGTAAATGATCAAATTAAGAAGAAATTAGAAGCAACAGAGATGTGGTTCCCGAGACGAATGTTGCGAATTCCTTGGACTGCCAGAGTAACTAACAATGACTGCCTGAAACGGGCTAATGAAACTAGAACATTATATACAACAATAAGAAAGAGACAAACATCTTTCTTCGGTCACGTGATGAGAAGAGAGGCATTAGAGAACATCGTGACAACTGGAAAGATTGAGGGGAAGAGAGGCAGAGGCAGATCAAGAGAAATGATGCTGGATCGATTGAGACGGTGGCATGGAGGAATATCAGCAGCAGCGTTGATCCAGAAAACCAAAGACCGAGATCTGCGGAGAGCCATGAACGCTTACACCAGCTGGCAGGGCACTTGATGATGATGATGATGATAATGTCATTAGTTGCAGTTTATACAACCGTACACCATCATTGCTTGTAAAATGTATGATGGTTTCAGTATTACTTAGTTTTATTTTGTGAAGATATTTTATTGTCAGCTTTCTGAGATTCATTTTGTGAAATTATGATGTTATCAGCTTATTTGCGCTAAGTTATGAGTGTTTTCTTACCTCCATTGAATTATTATTACTAAGTACTTTATTTCTTTTGCATTTAGATTAAATGTGTTCGTGATTACACTTAGTCAGTAAGGTCTTTCCATGAACATACAGTTATGTGCTCTGCCACTTTTGATTAGTTTATGTTAAAAGTTAGTTGTATATCTTTTACAGGACATTGCTGTCAACCCCAGCATTTTTGGCTGCTTGTGATTTCTTGACAAGTTTACATTCAGTAGTTTGCCATTGCTTTCTGAATGACCAGCACTTATACCATTGTGTGAAAACAATGCACGGCAGTCTGCTGCTAAATCGCCTGCAGCTGTGTTTTGAACATGGTATGCGAGATTACGGATTGCATCCGTAACCCCTTTGCCACAGAGCTGACTTTATCTCGTGTATAATTTTTTAATCTCCTCTTTAAAGATTTCTTCATGGTGCATACTAAATATGGAATATTTACTATTAATTGTTACTGCTTTCATAGAAATTAAAGAAACATACTCTATGTCCTTGGTTAAAAATGAAGGATGGTTTCCTCTGCAGTAGAAAATAATAAAGTAAAGTTGAACATATTTATTATTTCCTTCCAGTTTTATGTTTGTTGCCCGCTCTGTGGCGATGGGGTTGTGGTCGCAGTTTGTAATCCCACATACTCGCATTCGAAACACAGCTGCAGATGATTTGGCAGCAAACTGCCTTGCGTTGGTTTTTTTACGAAATGGTATGAGTGTCAGTCGTTCAGAAAGCAATGGCAAACTACTGAACGTAAACTTGCCAAGAGATCACAACAGGAAAAAATGCTGGTGTTGACTGCGACGTCCTGTAAAGGATATGCAACTAACTTTTTGTTTTCTATTTGTTGATAAGTGCAGTAGGAAGGTGGGAATTATTATGTTTCTTGGGCCAGAAGCATTGTTGTAGTTCATTCTTTTTCTTTTTTATTTTTTGGTTGTTATAACATCTTAAAATACTCACACTGCATTTTATGCAGGCTTCCTCTTGACATAATATATTTTCATGTTCACAGGTAAATTTTCATGTATTGATATCAAATATGTGAACAAATTATTTCATGTTTTGTTTCTATAATTTATATGCATTTTGTTGTTGCCTGTTGTTTTTTTTTTGGGGGGGGGTTGACTGCTTTTAAATTCTTTTCTGCTGTGGTAGCAACAATTTTTTAGTGTGTATGGTTTTTCTAGGTAATTTTGCATTCAGTTGTTTACCATTGCTTCCTGAATTACCAATGCTCATTGCCGGCTCTGTGGTGAAGGGGTTACAGACGCAATTTGTAGTCCTGCATACCCATTTAAAAACACAGCTGCAGGCAATTTGGAAGCAGACTGCCTTGCGTTGGTTTCCATACAGTGGTATTAATGCCGGTCGATCAGAAGGCAAATGCAATCTGCTGAATGTAAACTTTCCCAGGAATCACAAACAGGCCAAAAAATGTCTCATATCATGATCAAATCTATGCATATCACATGTGGCTGATTTCAAATCACATGTGTCAGAATTGTGAAATTGCATTCACTAACCCTGAGCCAAAGACACCAGCAGAATTAAGTACTTCTCTTGAATTTACCATTTTACAAGATGAAATTTTGTTTTGTTTCTACATCCTTCAGAAATACAACAATTTAAAGTAAACACTATTCATATGAGTTGATCTTGGGTTGGTAAAATTGTTGGCATTTGATTGATTAAAGGATGTAATAAAATTCAAAAGAGGTTCCTTGTTTTTTTCATTTTGTTACTGCAAACGTATTTCAATTACTTTTATTTTTAATACATCCTTTATTTGCATGTCCTTTAAAGGATGTCTCTGACAACCCCAGCATTTTTTGGCTAGTTGTGATTTCTTGAGACGTTTATGTTCGGTAGTTCACCATTGCTTTCTGAATGATCGGCACACATACCATTGTATGAAAACCAATGCAAGGGGGTCTGCCCAAAGCTCTATTTCAAACTCAGTGTACGGAATTACGAATTGCATCTGTAAACCCTTCACCACAGAGCCTGTAAACTTTCTCTATGAGGAAAGCCTAGATGGACACATAATCATATTGCAACTGGTACCAGAAATACTGGGACTCTTTGCTGGTTGTTGAAGATGCAGGCATTGTACATATGGGAATGACCCGATTGCTGTGATGTCAGTTCTTGAGTCACATCAACCCACCTCAAGAACTTTCAAGGTTGTTTCTGCAAAAGATCTAGAACCGATGACCAACTATTCCTTTTTATACAGATTTTTTAAAATGCAATTTCCAGCTAGGAAAACGTTACATTGCAATAATTATTAAGTTCCAACCAGGAAAAGGTTACATTACGATTATTGTTGACTTGTATCCAGGAAAAGGTTACATTGCAATCACTGTTGACTTCCAGCCAGGAAAAGGTTACATTGCAAGATTGTTTACTTCCAGCCAGGAAAAGGTTACATTGTAATTATTGTTAACTTCCAGCCAGAAAAATGTTATGTTGCAATCATTGTTGACTTCCAGTCAGGAAAATGTTACATTGCAATCATTATTGACTTCCAGCTAGGAAAAGGTTACATTGCAATCATTGTTGACTTCCATCCAGGAAAAGGTTACATTGTAATTTTTGTTGACTTCCAGCCAGAAAAATGTTACATTGCAATCATTATTGACTTCCAGCTAGGAAAAGGTTACATTGCAATCATTGTTGACTTCCATCCAGGAAAAGGTTACATTGTAATTTTTGTTGACTTCCAGCCAGGAAAATGTTATGTTGCAATCATTGTTGACTTCCAGTCAGGAAAAGGTTACATTGCAATCATTGTTGACTTCCATCCAGGAAAAGGTTACATTGCAATCATTGTTGACTTTAAGCAAGGAAAAGGTTTCATTGCAATCATTGTTGACTTCCATCCAAGGAAAAGTTACATTGCAATCATTGTTGACTTCCAGCCAGAAAAATGTTATGTTGCAATCATTGCTGACTTCCAGTCAGGAAAAGGTTACATTGCAATCATTGTTGACTTCCATCCAGGAAAAGGTTACACTGCAATCATTGTTGACTTCCAGCAACCATACTACAAAGTATCCAGAAAAGAACCTGACTCGGAAGGCTAATATGGGTGTTTACTTGAAATTATACATGTGAATTAAGTGTAGCTTATGTGACAGAACCATATAAACTCAAGTGAATGGAAGCCAATCTTCCATGCAAAATCAGGTCAAATGAAGCCAATCTTCCATACAAACATATGTCAAAGGAAGCTAATCTTCCATACAAACTCATGTCAAGACAATCTTCTATGTAAGTGCAAGTCAGTGGAAGACAATCTTCCATACAAACTAAGGTCAACGAAAGACAATATTCCATACAAACTCATGTCAATGGAAGACAGTGTTCCATATAAATGCAAGTCAGTGGAAGCCAATCATCCATACAAACTAAGGTCAATGGAAGACAATCTTCCATACTAACATAGGTCAATGGGAAAGATGAATCATATGCATGGATAGCGTTGGGCACATGAATAACATCAGATGGAAGATGCATTACAGTCAAAGAATAATGTGGGTTGGGGCTGCATTCTTTTACACGAAGAACATTTTATGCAGTAAATCCGTGTCTTTGGAAGTTGGAAAAAAAAATAATTGTAATATACGGCTACGAATCCTTGTCAATTAGTAAACAAGCGGAAAAACAACCTGGAGTGCTTTGATGATGTTTTTTAATAGAATTCTGAGAATTCCTTGGACAGCCAAAATGTGCAATCTGAATGTTTTGGGGGAGTCTACGCCGCAAAGACAACTTACCACAAACATCAGACAGAGACACCCTTAATTTTGTGGCCACATTGTGAGAAGGAAAAACAAACTGGAACATGTGACAACTGGAAAGATTTATGGAAATGGAGATAGAGGAAGACAGTGAGAGAGAGAGGCAACTCAGGGAAATGATGCTGGGTGAACTGAGACGGTGGCATAGGTGAATGTCATCAACAAAGTTGATCAGGGAAATAGATCCGTGAAGAGAACAGAGCGCCTCCGCCCGTTGCCGGAATACAAGATGATGATAATGAGTAATTATTAATTTATGTTACAATTTTGATTAACACCCCCCCCCCCCCCCCACAGAAGAAGTATCAATTGGAGAGCACTCTGAGGCCACTAAGACAGTTCATATAAATACACACGCTTGTATTGTTTGGCACTCATAGAAGTAGTAGAATGAAGTACAATAGAAAACACCCTGTTGGGATGTCTAGTCTGTTATTTACAAACTAACTTTATATATATCCATCCATCATGTGCCATGCCGGTAAGCGTGGGCGGTCATGTTCTGCCATCTCACTCGATCACCAGAGTCATGGATCAGCTCCGTGTTTCTGTCTCGACCATGCCACAAGGCCAAGCCATCCAGGTACTTGCTTCTAGGTCTTCCCCTTGGTCTGTTCCCCTCGATCTTACCAGTTGTCACCAAATTCTCCAATCCATTTCTTCTCATAACATGCCCAAAGAATTTACGTCTAATTTCTCTAATCAATTTACGATCTTCATTTGTTTCTTGAAGGACTTGTTCATTAGGTCTTTCTGGCTGTCCATGGTATTCTTTGCATTTTCCTCAGAAACCACATCTCTACAGCCATCAGATGTTTTTCAGCCTGACTGCTCATTGTCCACGCTTCACATCCATATAAAAGTACAGGTTCTATGTAGCATCTCAACACTCTTTTTCTCATTTCAATTGACATCTTTTTATTGGTCAATATGTTTTTCATCTTGCTAAAGGCTACTTTTGCCATGGCGATTCTTGTTCTAATCTCTTCAAGGCATCTCCCATCAGATGTTATTACTGTTCCGAGATAATTGTACCTACTCACTTGTTGAAGAATATTCCCATTTACTTGTATATTACATTGTGGTATTACGTCCTTCCTAGTGACGACCATAATCTGTGTCTTTTTACAATTTAATTCTAACCCTAGTTGTTCACTGTGTGTAACAATCGCATCTACTAAATTTTGCAGGTCCTGTTCATTGTCTGCAATCAAGACTGTATCATCTGCATATCTAATGTTATTGATGCATCGTCCCCCAATGTTGATTCCTTCCATATCTTCAATATTTCTGAAAATACTTTCACTGTACAGGGAAAACAGATCTGGAGACATTACACATCCCTGTCTCACACCCCTTTTAATAGGCTGATATTGGCTTACTTCATTATCAACTCTTATGGCAGCTTGTTGTTTCCAATATATGTTTTTTACAAGTCTAAGATCTTTTCCATCAATTTGTAGATCTTCAAGCATCCTTATCATGTTGACATGTCTCACTTTATCAAAAGCCTTTGTGTAGTCAATAAAGCAAAGGTGTAGATCTTTGTTTACTTCTATAGAACGTTCGATTATGGTTCTCAGTATATACACAGCATTTACTGTACCCTTGCCTTCCACAAACCCACATTGTTCTTCTCCTATTTCAGGTTGTATTTTCCTCCTAACTCTTTGCATGATAATTCTTAGCAAAATCTTTGTGATGTGACTCATTATACTAATTGTTCGATGTTGATCACATTCCAAGGCTCCCGATTTCTTTGGGATTGCAATAAATACAGAATTACATAACTCCTGAGGTATATTTCCAGTATCATATATTGTATTAAGCAGACTGGTAACTTTATCTATTCCATATTCTTCTAAAGCATTAATCATTTCTGTTGTGACGCTGTCTGAACCGGGGGTCTTGCCAGATTTCATGTGGTTAAGAGCATTCTGAACCTCCATCTTCAAAATTGCTGGTCCTTCATTATTATTTTGAACATTATACTGTTCGTCTCTGTTATCGTCATAAAGATTTTTCACGTAATCTGACCATTCATGTAAGATCTGATCTTTTTCTATTATGACTCTTCCATCTTTTGTCTTTAAGCAGCCTGCTGATATACGTGTTCTTTGATTAGTAAGCTCCTGAATTCTTTTGTGCATTAGTTTCGCATTGTTACTGTTGTGTTGTTTTTCAATTTCTCTGCAATTTTTCTCAAGCCATGTTTCTTTTGCCTCCTTACATAAGGTTCTGACTTTTCTGTGAATTTCTTCATATTTGGCAGGATTATTTTTGTTCTGTCTTCTTGTTTCCATTAGTTGTAAAATTTCTTCAGTCATCCATGGCTTACGGCCCACTTTCTTTACTTTTGGAATAGTTTTTTCTGCTGCACAACTGCTTGAATTCTTCATCATTTCCCATTGATCATCTACATCTTGAAATAGGATTTCTAGATCAGACAATATATCAAATTTGTTCTTTACTTCTATGTTAAAATTATCTTGTATTTCTTTGTCAGTTTTCAATTTGCACAAGTCATATTTAGGGTTTCCTGCTGTATACTTGACTTTCTTTAACTTTACCCTAAATGTGCCTGTAATTAATCTGTGATCACTGTAACAGTCTGCATCATTTGGAACTGTTTTTACGCATTTCGAATATAATAATTAATTAATATATTCGTACGTCGCAGTACACTTGTTCATGTAGCGAGGCGCTGTCGTCATTTTGGAATCGAATCCCCGGTCAGTAACTATAAGTTTTGATTTTTATGTTATCTAGTGCGTCCTCTAGTCTCTACTTCTCTTTTCTGCTTCTATGAGTATAAAAGAATACGTGTGTGTTTATGTATTAACTGTTATAGCCTGAGGAACAAGCATGGCGGCTGGCCGCCCGCCGGTAGGTTACGTGTACAATCATCACTCTCATTTCGGGCTTTCCCGAAGTTATTTGTCCGTTCCTGTCCCAGACGAGCCTGGCAACACGATTTGGCTGTTTGTTCTAAAGACAAAGTTCTAACTTCTAACTTCATTGTCTGGTCGTAGTGCTAGATTTGTCTAAATAAAGGTTGATTTATAGAATATACATTGTTTTCTTTTTAGTAATATGTTAGTTTTGCTTGTTAATTAACCGTACTTTCTCAGACTGTTGTTTAACCATCTCTTAGTGAAGTTAGTGTATAAAATATTAATAATTAATACTAATATTGCTATTATTATATTATTATCATTACTATTATTACTAATTTAAAATTAGCCTGACTATATATATAATGTGACCCAATGCAAATAAGCTTATAACATGAACAATGGAAGAAATGTTAAAGATAGATAGCACTTCTTCTTATAGTCCGTGGCATTGGTGGGCGCGTCTGCCCACAGCCCCTTCTGTCTCGTGTGCTGCCATTTGCCAATCATTTCTGATAGATACCGACGTTCCTCCATGCCATTATGTTAAACTGTCCAGCATCTTCTCTCTTGGTCTCCCCCTGCCTCTCTTCACCTCCAACGTTTCTGTTGTGACGACATATTCCTTCTTTCCCCTTCACTATATGCTCAAAGAATATGACCATGAGCTGTCTTCTTCTTCTTCTTCTTCTTCTTCTTCTTCTTCTTCTTCTTCTTCTTCTTCTTCTTCTTCTGCGTTCATCCGGAGTTTCGGACGTGATTGCGTTGTGCCTGTTTACAGCAGACCTGCGTTCTTGCGCCGTTAGGCCGACACATCCGACTTCTATGGGCATTTGTTGACCGGGTTAACCTTCCTGGGGTTCTTCGGATATGATTAACCAGTTCTTTTTGTGCATTAACTTCTTTCAAGATATCTTCATTGCTCTTTCTATCCACTCTCTGTGAGTTAACATCTTTCTAGATATCTTCATTGTTCTTTATATCCACTCTTTGTGAGTTAACTTCTTTCAAGACATCTTCATTGTTCTTTTTATCCTCTCTTTGTGAGTTAACATCTTTCAAGATATCCTCATTGCTCATTCTATCCACTCATCGCGAGTTAACATTTTTCAAGATATTTTCATTGCTCTTTCTATTCACTCTTTGTGAGTTAAATTCTTTCAAGATATTTTCATTGCTCTTTCTATCTACTCTTTATGAGTTAAATTCTTTCAAGATGTCTTCATTGTTCTTTCTATCTACTCTTTGTGAGTTAAATTCTTTCAAGATGTCTTCATTGTTCTTTCTATCTACTCTTTGTGAGTTAAATTCTTTCAAGATGTCTTCATTGTTCTTTCTATCTACTCTTTGTGAGTTAAATTCTTTCAAGATGTCTTCATTGTTCTTTCTATCTACTCTTTGTGAGTTAAATTCTTTCAAGATGTCTTCATTGTTCTTTCTATCTACTCTTTGTGAGTTAAATTCTTTCAAGATGTCCTCATTGCTCATTCTATCCACCCATGGTGTTCTCATCATTCTTCTCTACAACCACACCTCCTCAGCTTCCACATAATTCCTCACTTGTCTACTAATTGTCCATACTTTGCTTCTGTAAACCAGGATTACTTCAATTTAGTTCTTAAGAACTAGATAGCCCCAAAGATCTGTAAAAACATTTATGCAATAAATCATAAAAACAAAAATTCTTATGTAGGGAATCAATATTGCAAAACAAAATTTTAATGTTTTGCTTCTGGCACTGAGCACATTTGTCTTCTTTAAAGTGAAATAAGCTATTCCAAGTTATAACTTTGGAGATTTGTTTATTTTTTTGCAAGGAATATGTTACTTAGTCACCTGACATATTCTTGTTGGAACATTTAATATTGGGTATGCATGTCTTCCTGTCAAGCCTTGATTCCACATTTGTGTCCCTTCTTCTGCTGTTCTTTTCATTTTTCATTGCTGATTAATGTCATCTTTACTCATCTGTATGTATTTTATTATGTGCTTTGCCTTTTTATTGCTCCTTTGTCTGCCATTTCATTATCATCACTTCATGCATGCACTGGTATACACACAAAGAGTGGTGCTCATTATCATGCATCAAGACATTTCCTGGTACCCATTTTAGGCTGGTCAATCTTGAAGCCCATTGAGGATATTGAAGATTATAAAATTCCAATTCTCCCCAAAGTGGATCAAACACCTGGCCACAATGGACAAGTGTCTAGTTACTGCGGCTGCCTATTTGAGTAACAAGATACATCTGAATTTCTTCACAGGTTTGATCATGTCTCAGCCATCAAACAAACCACCACCATCAGGATTGGCAGAATCACAAGCTTATGTAACCATTGGCTTTCGCGTGTTGCAACGAAATGGCAGCTACTCACTTCAAGAGGTAAGCATTTATTTCTGAACTAGCTCTTCCCAGAAAAGTTGTTTGGTGGGGGTGGGGGGGGGGTGTTATAAGGCAAGAGGAGCCACTTCATTGCACCAGATTTGATCCCGTATGGCTCAATCTCTTCCACAGAGCGGTCTGCCAAAAGTGTTGCACATAGCACAAACTCGGTAGCCCCGGCGACGACTACTGGGAGTCTCTCAGAAAATTGCTCTCATGAACCAAACGAGGAAATCCAGAATTGAACCCATGACTTTCAGGGTGCAGGGCAGATGATTAACCACTTCACCATGGAGACCCAGTTATTCCAGCAAATATCAAAAGGGAGGTACGAGGCCAGCATGGCTGAGTGAATAAGAACATGCATTCTTATACATCTGGTGTGCTGATGCCGAGGCAAGAATTTAAACCCCTACACAGGTCAGCTGGACTAAATGTTGACATCTCCTCCTTGACTTGGGGGCAAGTACAAGTACCTCTGGAGCCGGAGTGGGTTCGCCTGATTGCGAGGGACGCTGGTGAAAGGAACAGCTAATCCACATGCAAGATTCAGTCCAGTGCTACTAGAAGCAATATATATGGGCAACGCTTGAGTTCAAAGAAAAAAGGGGGAGATAATAACCACTTTGAACAAGCATGATTACATGCCCTTGGTGTGTTGGTTATTTGAGAACCCTATGGGAGACTGAACTACTTAGCGTAATCTTTCCACGAAATCAACGACAGTGGTAAAATGCTGGTGTTGACAGCGATGTCCTGTAAAGGATATCAATCAATCAATCAATCATGTGCCATGCCGGAAAGTGTGGGCGGTCATGACTCACCATTTCACTCGATCACCAGTGTCGTGGATCAGCTCAGTGTTCCTGTCTCGTCCATGCCATGTGGCCAAGCCATCCAGGTATTTTCCTCTCGGTCTTCCTCTTGGTCTGTTCCCCTCTATCTTGCCAGTTGTCACTAAGTTCTCCAATCCATTTCTTCTCATAACATGTCCAAAACATTTTGACTGGCTACGTCTAATTTCTCTAATCAGTCTACGATGTTCATTTGTCTCCTGTAGTACTTGGTCATTGGTTTTTCTGTCTGTCCATGGTATTCTTTGCATTTTCCTCAGAAACCACATTTCTGCAGCCATCAGATGCTTTTCAGCTTGACTGCTCATTGTCCAAGTTTCACATCCATACAAAAGAACAGGCTCTATGTATCCCCTCAACACTCTTTTTCTCGTTTCAATTGACATCTTTTTATTGGTCAGAATGTTTTTCATCTTGCTAAAGACTACTTTCGCCATGGCGATTCTTGTTCTAATCTCTTCAAGGCATCTCCCATCAGATGTTATAACTGTTCCAAGATAATTGTACCGATTCACTTGTTGGAGAATATTTCCATTTACTTGTATATTACATTGTGGCACTTCTTCCTTCCTACTGACGACCATAACCTGAGTCTTTTTACAATTTAATTCTAACCCCAGTTGCTCACTGTGTACAACAACCGCATCTACTAATTGTTGCGGGGAAAAAATGGAAGACTAAGCTTTAACTCTTTGTGTCTGAAGCATTGAGGTTCAGGTCAACTAGGCCCTGAAAGGGCTCACATCTTTCAGAGTCAGGTTCATGTGGATACTTTTCTCCCATTCTGGTACATAAGTACCATCTCCATGGTAAATGTGTTCCCCTCTGCAAGCCCAGATACTAGCTGGGTGTGCCAGATTGGCATTGGAACTCTGTAGAGAGATGTATTAGGATGTAACCAGTCATGTTTCAGCACAGTATATATGGACTGGCTGAGATGTGGCTTAGGTTGCTTTTATTTCCTTCACAGGTTTTAAGTACTTCTTGTCAATGTACTCTGATCCAATGACCAAGGTCACAGTGCATGCCTTTCTTCTTCTGCTGCTGCTGCTGCTTATTGGGAATCTCTGTCTTGATTTAGTTAAGCACTCGGAAGATTATGAATTTATTGTCAGACTGTCATACAATTCATGAGTGCAATTGTTTTTGGAGATCCTAGGGGGTCGCTCGTGGAGCTACGGAGTTCATGCTCCGTGTGACGTGTTCTACAGGCCATTCTGCAGAAAGAGGCTGAGCCATACATATATAAAACATGAGCCATATCGTATAAAACATGAGCCATATATAGAAAATGAGCCATGTATAAAACATGAGCCATATATATAAAACATGAGCCATATATATAAAACATAAGCCATATATATAAAACATGAGCCATATATATAAAACTTGAGCCATATATGTATATAAAACATGAGCCATATATAAAACATGAGCCATATGGTAAAAAAAACATGGTGCAATGATGTTGATCCTCTTGCCCTTAAATTCCCTTCCCTTTTGCATTCTTCTTCTTTTTCTTTTTTGTCTTCTTCTCCTCCTTCTCCTCACTGTCATATTTGAAAAGTGGGACAGACAACAATCCCGACAAACCATTAAAGTTGGTCCTTTTGTCTTCAATCCATTTTGCTTTTACATTACATGTTGAATCAAAGTGAACATAATGTTTTCCATTTTCAGGCAGATTGTCTGGTTACATCTGTAATAAGTGGCCTTAAAGAGGATTTACAAAGACAGGTATGTGTTTAAGATTATCTGTTAGTTCACCACGGTTAAATACAAGCAGAAATATCAAAATTATTGTTGATAAAATGCTGGTTACACAGAAGATATAATGCAGAAACATGTAAAAAATAGGGTGAGCCAAAACTATTCTATTACACGATGCAATCATTTCTTATTGGAATCCAATGACAGAATTATTAAGTGTTGCAAGCAACAGTTTTCACATTTGGATGTACACATTGGTGTGCTGACTGGTCTATCAGTATATGGATCTGGCACATTATGCCCAGTAGGTCGTAAGACACAACTTTACTTTCATTTTTCTTAATCTTTCTTTGACAATTTATGAGACAAAGATAAGGATATGATGAATCAATCAATCAAATGATAACTTGATCTTCCTTGGTAACACCTCACTTCAAGAGGCAGAATCATGTTCTTATTTAGAAGCGATGTAGACGAAAATGGGGGAACAGATAGACATATTAAAATAATAATACAAAATGAAAGACAAGCTTTTGTAACACTAGGAAATTTGTGGAAGTTATAAGAAGTTATATTTAGCACAAAACTTAGAATATTTAACTGTAATCTTAAACCAGTCGTATCTCAGGCATCAGAAACATAGAGAACAGCTAAAATGATTACTAATAAACTACAAACATTAATTAATTGGTGCCTGTGTGGGGCTCATGGAGAGAACTAAACAAATACCCGTGAACCAAGAAGATAAAGAAAAGACGCTGGTGCCAAATAGGACATACCTGAGAATTTTTTTTTCTGCATATCCTTTACAGGACATTGCAGTCAACACCAACATTTTTCAGCTACTGTTCATGTCTTGGCAAGTTTTACATTCAGTAGTTTGCCATTGCTTTCTGAACGATCAGCTCACATACCTCCGTAAGTAACCAATGCAGTGCGATCCGCTGCCAAATCTCGCACAGCTGTATTTCATACGAGAGTATACGGGATTACGAACAGTGTCCTTAACCTCTATGCCAGGAAGACCAGCTACCTGAGAATAGTATAACTAAAAAGTCCTATGCCTGGAACCTACAAGGCAAATGAAATAGGATGATCTAAAGCATATGAAGGAGAGAATTAGAGGCAGAAATGGGATGATCTAAAGAATATTTTTTTTGTCATATCCTTTACAGGACATTGCTGTCAATATCAGCATTTTACTGCTGTTGTGATCTCTTGGCAAGTTTACGTTCACTAGCTTGCCATTGCTTTCTGAACGACCAGCTCCTATACCAATTCGTTAAAACCCAGCCAACACGGTCTGCTGCCAAATCACGCACAGCTGTGTTTCGAACGCATGTAAGCTGAATTACAAACCGCATTCGTAACGCCTTCACCGCGAGGAGAGAATCAGAGACAGAAATGGGATGATCTAAGGCATATGAAGGAGAGAATTAGAGACAGAAATGGGATGATCTAAGGCACATGAAGGAGAGAATTAGAGACAGAAATGGGATGATCTAAGGCACATGAAGGAGAGAATTAGAGACAGAAATGGGATGATCTAAGGCACATGAAGGAGAGAATTAGAGACAGAAATAGGATGATCTAAGGCACATGAAGGAGAGAATTAGAGACAGAAATAGGATGATCTAAGGCACATGAAGGAGAGAATTAGAGACAGAAATAGGATGATCTAAGGCAGGGGTCACCAAACTTTTTTCATGGTGGGCCGGATAACTGATAAAATGACGAGCGCGGGCCGGATATTCATTCTGTACAATACTTATGCCGGCCTCCGTGGTGAAGGTCTTACCGACGCGGTTCATAATCCCGTAAACCCCCGTTCGAAACATGGCTGCGCGAGATTTGGCAGCAGACCACGTTGCGCTGGTTTTTTACAATATGGTATGGGTGCCGGTCGTTCAGAAAGCAATGGCAAGCTACTGAACGTAAACTTGCCAAGACATCAACAACAGCAAAAAATGCTGGTTTTTACTGCAAACGTCCTCTAAAGGATATGCAACTAGCTTTAACAATACTTGCAAGCCAGAACAAAAACTCTGGTAAAAATGACGAAAAACTAAGTTAATCATGTGTGAGTGGCTTATCAAAGAAGGCGACGTTAGCAAAAAGATAGTTACATCAGACCTTGTATGCACATATCCGAATCTCACAAACTAAGCAGCAAAAAACGGTTAGTTAAATTTGTGAAACTGATATTTGGTTTTCAAGATATCATCAATGTTTGGTTTGGGATAGCTGCATCCAATCAAGAGAATTGCTTTCAAATGTTCATCAATCAATCTCGTTCGATATGTTGACTTCACATACTTCATTTTTGAAAATGTTTGCTCACAGACATAAGTTGTTCCAAACACTGGTGCCATACCAGCGGCAAATTTCTTCAGTTTTGGAAACTCAACATCAGATAAGCAGCGGTAAAATCCAACAAGTGTTCCTTCTTTGTGCTTCTCTTTCAACACGTCATTTGCTTGCAAATCAATGAGCTCCAACTGTAGTTCAACTGGTACATCATCAAGGTTACAATCGAGAGGATTCTAGAACAGAAGAATGTCACTCTCAGTTCTGTCAAGATCTGAAAATCTCTCCAAAAATGCTTTTTCTAGTCACAAATGTTATTTTTTTCGGAAAATCGAGGTTGACATCTTTGGCGATTGTAGCGCAAAACTCTTTGAAACTGTGAAAATGAGACAAGTTTTCTCCTTCCACTTGTGCTTTAAACAATGACAGCTTTTTCCTAAATCCTTTGATGATTCTGTGGAGACCACAGACGAGGTTTGTCTTTCCCTGAAGTTTCAAATTCAGTTTATTCATGTGGGATGTTATGTCGACCAAACATGACAACTTTGTGACAGCCAGGTAGGATCTGACAGCTGTGGATCAGCTCTATCTTTTTCAGTGAGGAAAACATCTATTTCGTTTCAGAGCTTGTAAAAACGAAACAGGACTTTACCGCAGCCGAACTACCTCACTGATGTGTGATAAGGCAAGTCACAGAATTCAGAATCAATTTCTTCAAGAAAATCCTGGAAATGACGGTGACTGAGTTCATGTCACCGAATGAAGTTCACAGCAGAAACAACTGGTTTCAGTACACAAGAAATATCTAAGTCTTTCCCACAGATTGCTTGTTGATGTATGATGCAGTGTATGAACAGAGCACCATGAAGTTGCAAATCTTCCAAATGAGTCCCGATCTTCCCTATCCGACCTTCCTCACTCCAGCCATATATTTTCCTCCATCAACTGTAACACCTCGAAGCTGATTCCACTGAAGGTTATAGTCTTGCAAAACTTTTTGCACTTCCATGACAATGTCTTTTCCAGTTATTGTTCCATGCATGCTGCAAATGGATGCCAACTCTTCCGTTATCTGAAAGTCCAAATTGATACCACGAATGAACACGAGAAGTTGTGACGTACTCGAGAAATCAGTAGACTCATCCAGCGCCAAAGAATACCTCAAAAGGTTCCTAGTTTTCTCGCGTATCTGTAGCACTATGTTCTTTCCAAGTTCTACTGTTCTTCGCACAACTGAACTTGCCGAAAGGCTGATAGTTCCAAACAAATCGGCTTTCTCAGGACACAAGTCATTTGCTGCTTTCATCATGTACTCTTTGATGAAGTTGCCATCAGTAAACGGGTTTCCTCGTTCTGCCATCTTATGCACTATTTTGTAACTTGTACGAGTGACAGATTCATTTTGAGCAAATTTTCTCTTTGTGTTTTTAAACCACGTTTCATGGACTCATATTTCTCAGAGCGTAGCTTTCCAGAAAAGTGTGAATATGTTGATAGATGTTTTGTTTTGCAGTGACGCCGAAGATTGTACTCTTTCAAAACTGCAACACTTTCGCTGCATATCACGCAATTGGTTTTCTGGTCCTTTGTTTCCACAAAGAAGTACTTTACTCCCCATTCTTAATTGAAAACGCGACACTCGGCGTCCACTTTTCTTTTCTTAGTAGCCATAATGAAGGGTGAAGTACACGGGATCTGAAAATGAAAAAAGACATTGAATTAGAAACATAATTAAAATCCTATTGAAACACAGGAAAAGCAGAGGACTAGGGGTCACTGGTGAAGCTACGGCTCACCAAAAGTACATATAAAGTTTATAGGTACCTTTGGTAATAGAATATATCACATAATAAGGTTTTCAATATATATAAATAGGATCGGCCTAAATAGAGCAGAGTTTTTCAACCGGGGTTCCGCGAGTGACAGCCAGGGGTTCCGCTGAAACAGACCAAAATTGCCTAAATGCAACATTTCTGTCCATCTGGTTTATTACGTAAAGTAGTACAGACACTTGGATCATCCCACGGAGTTCCCTGAGAAACGTAAACATTTGCGTAAGGATCTATTCCAGCAGAAAGGTTGAAAAACACTGGCCTAGAGACCAGCTCTATTAACCCCTTGACAGGGGAATTCTTCTGAGCTGGGGATAATATTTTCGTAATAACACTAGGCTTCTATGGCATTTTTATGCTGTGTTTGCTACTTTATTGCCTATATTCACACTTTTAGTTCACTTACCTATCACTGTCAAACAAAGAAATCCTTGTTAAATACCTACAAAATGGATGACTGGCAAAAAAAGTAAATATTTCTGGAGCATCGGACCTCTGTTGACAGCCGAATGCATCTGAGGAAGAGAAAGATGTGCACGTGTGTGTGTGTGTTTTTTGTTTGTTTTTTTTGCCATGGAAACCATGGTAACATCAGAGCGTAGGTGGCGCTACCACAAACCAGGGAAGGATGGCGCGAAATAAGCAAACATTACAATAAACAATAAAATCTAGATACCTTAATTTATAATTGAAAATAGTAAACTTAAGACAAATAGCCGCCAGGAGGTCACCACACGTGTGAAGATCTCCTATTATTCTAAACATAATATTTACATTTAAATTGTGTCACAACCTCTCGTATTCCATACGTCATATCAAGCAAGTTCGAGTACCGTCAGTGGGCCGGATGAAATGACGTCGCGGGCTGGATCTGGCCTGCGGGCCGTAGTTTGGTGACCCCTGATCTAAGGCATACGAAGGAGAGAATTAGAGACAGAAATATGATGATCTAAGGCACTTGAAGGAGAGAATTAGAGACAGAAATGGGATGTTCTAAGGCACATGAAGGAGAGAATTAGAGACAGAAATGGGATGATCTAAGGCACATGAAGGAGAGAATTAGAGACAGAAATGGGATGATCTAAGGCACATGAAGGAGAGAATTAGAGACAGAAATGAGATGATCTAAGGCACATGAAGGAGAGAATTAGAGACAGAAATGGGATGATCTAAGGCACATGAAGGAGAGAATTAGAGACAGAAATAGGATGATCTAAGGCACATGAAGGAGAGAATTAGAGACAGAAATGAGTCATATGCAGTGGACATGGACAGAGCAGTATGACGGCAAAGGATAGGTCACCTTGGAGCGAGTTGGTTGAGGGCCTGTGCCTCATGGACAATAACTTTTGATCCACTTGTCATTGATGGACATCACATCCCAGAACTTAGCTATGCAGATGACAGTTCTTTTCTCAAATAGTGCGCAAGGATTATATCCTGTCTGTGAAGAGCATAGTCAAAATATTTTTCTGAACTTGGTCAAAACAGACAAAACCACATTCCAACCAAAGATCACAATTAATAATGAGGAAATCGAAAATGTCACAGACTTTGAATATATTGGCTCCATAATCAACAGCAATGGAAACTTCAAAGTAAATTAGATGCAGGCTGGCCATAGCAATTCAAAAATTAAACAGTATTAAGAACCTGTGGCAACAACAGCATAAAAGTTAAAATAACATTGTTGAGGACATATATCTTCCTATGTATGTGGGTCATAGACAATTTTGCAATCACTAAAGAAGTCGCCAAAGTCTTGCGAACGCGGTTCGTGAGTCACTTACCGGGCATTTGAAATGCAGCCGCGACTGATTTGTGCAGCAGACCATGTCGCTTTGTGTTATAACGTGCTGGTATGGGAGCCGGTCATTCAGAAACCAATAACAAACTACTGAACGTAAAATTTGCCTAGTACATCAACAGCAGCTGAAAAATGCTGGTGTTGACTGTAACGTCCTGCAAGGGATATGCAACATTTTTTTTAAAAAAAGGAAAGAAAATGTAAGCTTTTGTGCTGAAATGCTACAGAAGAGTCCACGAAGAAGGAAAATATTAAAATTCTGCAAGATCTGATCAAATAGAAAGTTAGCTCACTAACAGTATCATGTCTCAGAACTGAAATACTTTGCCATATTAAACATCACAATGGCTGGGAAAGAACAGTAATGAAAAGTGTGGTTCCTGACAAGAGATCGAGAGACTTGTTTACACACTGTGATGAGAGTGACACTTTGCACAGGGCCTGCTACATGATGATGATATTTCTGTGAATATATTTACAGCTTTCCTTCAGGTGACTTTAAGTGTTGGTATTTTGCTTTGCAATAGTGATCCCTTTATTGTCTTGTCTTAGATATGACTGAGCTGCCATATGACAGTAGACTATACTACCTGTTTTTTATTGGCGCCCAATGTTGGGCGGTGCTCACCAATTCTGACACCCCACATTGTGCCAATGTCTTCAGGCAGAGGAATGCAATTGGAAGGGTAAAAGCCTTATCCTAATGTGAGGAAATGTAACCTAAAGACTAAATGTCGTGGCAGGGCAGACCAGGCCCTAAGCTTTGGTCAGCAACGGGTCTAGGATCAAAGCTTTGACAGGCAGGCAGTAAGAGCTTTTCTGATTCGGCAGTTTCTGCAGCTTGTCTTGTTCCAGGTGTATTTGTGTTACCTTTCCTCTGGAGTGAACTAGGTAGGCAGGCAGGCAGAGAGAGAGAGAGAGAGAGAGATCATGCTGCATGGGCAACACATGGTCTCTACAATTCAGTCCAGGTTTTGTGTTATGGAGAGGTACAACTCCATCTCTGGTCTCCACTATGGGTTGTAGTTATTGTGCCTTTTTATAAAGCACAGTGTAACAAGCTAATGTCTGTCAAGATGGCCAGGTGCCAGGAAAGTGATCCCCTAAATAGGAATTTTTGTTTGTTATACTGAAATGGGCCATTGACATAACCCTATTTAGGTGGGTCCTGTCATTGATAGTGTACTAGTTGTTGACATGACCCGCTAGTTGGGCTGGGCCATTGCTATATCACAGCGTGTTCAGATTGGCATGGTAATTTAACTAGTGTGTCTTCATGTTGGCATGACAACCATGCCTAATTGTAAATTAAAGTCAATGGTATTCATTCGGGACAAGTTCCAAGATTAACGTATCTAGGTGGATGAAATACTTTAGATGGAAGATGTATCACAGAGATAAAGAACAGAATAGGGCAGGCAAAAATATGATTTTATAATGTGAAAGAGAGAGAGAGAGAGAAAAATGTTGTGTGTTCTTTGCAGGATGTTGCGATCAATCCCATGTTGATTTTCGAAGAAATGTTATGTTCAGTAGATTACCATTGCTCTCTAATGAGAAGTCAATGTCCAACTAACCATTGTTGGGAATGAATCCACTACTCCGCCATTAGCGCACAAGAAGTATAAGAGCAAACATCCATTCGGCCACGCTGACCTCTTTTGTAAAATGCAATAGACCCCTGTCTTTGGAGTTTAGAAAAGAAATTCATGCTCATTACATAGAAACAGATTTAACATATATCTGTTAATCCCGGACAATTAGTAAATATATGAGAGAACAAAATTCTCCCGAGGCCTCAGAGACGTGGTTTTAAAAATGGATAATGAAACTTCTTTAGACAGATAAATTGAGTAATGTAAACGTTTTGAAAGACACAAAAATAACTCACAACCATAAACGTCAGAAAAGGACATTAGCCATTTTTGATCACTTCATTAGAAGAGAAATACTGCAACATGTTGTGACAAATGGAAAGGAGCAACAGAAGATTCTTGACAGCCTTTTGTCATGGCAGGGAAGATTGACAGAACCTGAATTGATGTATGCTGTTGGTGATCACAAGCTGATTCCCCAAACCAGTAGAAAAGGCATGAAGATGGAGATGATATATTCTTTAATCTGTATTTGAAGCTCTCTAGGGCTATGAATCACAAACATGTTTTTAGTTACCTGGCAAAAATATTACTTGTTATGAATGAATCTGTCATGCTTATGGTGAAATGTGTGAATTTGTTATTCCTATAGCTAGGACCTCCAGACAATCAAAACTGGTACTACAAAGATGGATTGATGTCAAACGACCAAAGACTGAAGGATTATGGGATTGCTGGTGATGATGATGATGATGTTATCATTGAAGTTAAACCAACATAACTGTAGAAAAAGGTTCAACATCACTAAAATGCAGAAACTTTCAAGAGATGTGGGTACAAGACAGAAGTGTCACTTTAATTGCATAATCCTAAAGCTGTAAGGGGTGATGCCGGAATACCAGTCTCTGGCCATTATTAATTATTATAATTCTTTTGTTTTGTTACCATGTATTTCTGTAATACTAATTATATTTGTGTTCGATAATGTTAGATTTCTTTGTCTAGTGGTATTCTTATTAATTCATTGTAACAAGTTAATTCCTGATATTTGCTCTGGAAACTGAGTTCGGGTCTGTTGAGAACATAATGCCTAAAACTTGTGGCAGAAGCATTACCACCTTTGGCCTAATTCTATATTCTGTATGGAATAATGACCTGGTTATATCCTAATATACTTCTCCAAGATCCAATACTAGCTTTGATTTCTCCAAGTTCCAATATCAGCCTTGAACTCTCCAAGATCCAATACTAGCTTTGATTTCTCCAAGTTTCACTATCAGCCTTGAACTCTCCAAGATCCAATACCAGCTTTGATTTCTCCAAGATCCAATACCAGCTTTGAACTCTCCAAGATCCAATACCAGCTTTGAACTCTCTAAGTTTCACTATCAGCCTTGAACTCTCCAAGATCCATTACCAGCCTTGAACTCTCCAAGATCCAATACCAGCCTTCAACTCTCCAAGATCCAATACCAGCCTTGAACTCTCCAAGATCCAATACCAGCCTTGAACTCTCCAAGATCCAATACCAGCTTTGAATTCTCCAAGTTAAACTATCAGTCTTGAACTCTCCAAGATCCAATACCAGCCTTGAACTCTCCACCCATAGAGTGCCAATTGGTATAAAAATATGGGGTCTTGCATTATGTATCCATTGTGCAACAAGGTATTGAAAGGGATCCTTTACTGGCTTATTTATATAATTCTTTTCACAGTGTGACCCTACAGGCCACCTGCAGCCTGCATGTTCTTGCATGTGGCGTACACTAAGAATCTTCCCGGTGTGGTTTTTGCTGCTTTATTACTTGTATACTTGATGATTAGACTGTTTGCTAAAGCTCAGTGATTGTTCTATTACACGTATAATGGTGATGCTGGCCATGCGATTGCAATGAACACAGTTGTTATTGATTGTATGTGGCAGCATTATCTTTACACATGTTAACTAATTTACATAAATATGGAGAGAATACAGCAGAATATGACAATACAAAATATGACAAATCGGTCCGAAATAGATAGTGATTTGATGAGGAACAACAAATATAGACTCTACAAACTGTTGTCTCTGTTAACTCATGGTGTGTATGATGAAAAACCGCCCCTTTATACGAGCTCATTTTTTAAAGTAAAATCGGGTCACAATTATAGATAGTAATTTAAAGCTCATTCTTTGAGATCAGCTGATATGCGAGGTTTCCACCACATATCAACACAGATTACCAGAAGTGGCTTATTGAAATGCTTGATAGGAATCACCATCATCTTGTGGTTAGGCGTTCATGTCTCTCACCAGATCTTTGTACTTGCTGTTGCTGTGGATCTGTTATATTAGTGACATTCCTTCTTGTCGTCATCTTAGACCATCAAGCATCATTACTCTCCGTCTGCCTCTGCCTCTTCTACTTTTGACCTTTTCATTATCTGACCGAAGAAAAGTATCTTTCTTATAGTTGTGTATAATGTTTTACTTTTATTAGCCTCTTCCAGACAGTCATCGTTTTTGGCTCCACAGTTCAATGTATTCACAACATTTATATCATATGTCACGTCTTCGCTGCCTCCAAGCTCTTCCATGTTTGTTGTTCACATGTCAAGGTTCACCATCATACAACAGAATGGGTTGGGTATAAAAGTTCTGTACTCTCTTTCTGATATTCAATTAATGTGATTTACTACATAAAATATTGTTCATCCCCTGAAATGCTGTTTTTATTCAGCCTTCTCCATGCCATGTGATGTTGGTGATCATGTCTGTCCACAGCCTTCAGTCTCTTATGCTACTGATCATGTCTGTCCACAGCCTTCAGTCTCTTATGCTACTGATCATGTCTGTCCACAGCCTTCAGTATCTAGTGCTACTGATCATGTCTGTCCACAGCCTTCAGTCTCTTATGCTACTGATCATGTCTGTCCACAGCCTTCAGTCTCTTATGCTACTGATCATGTCTGTCCACAGCCTTCAGTCTCTTATGCTACTGATCATGTCTGTCCACAGCCTTCAGTATCTAGTGCTACTGATCATGTCTGTCCACAGCCTTCAGTATCTTATGCTACTGATCATGTCTGTCCACAGCCTTCAGTCTCTTATGCTACTGATCATGTCTGTCCACAGCCTTCAGTCTCTTATGCTACTGATCATGTCTGTCCACAGCCTTCAGTATCTAGTGCTACTGATCATGTCTGTCCACAGCCTTCAGTATCTTATGCTACTGATCATGTCTGTCCACAGCCTTCAGTCTCTTATGCTACTGATCATGTCTGTCCACAGCCTTCAGTATCTTATGCTACTGATCATGTCTGTCCACAGCCTTCAGTCTCTTATGCTACTGATCATGTCTGTCCACAGCCTTCAGTCTCTTATGCTACTGATCATGTCTGTCCACAGCCTTCAGTATCTAGTGCTACTGATCATGTCTGTCCACAGCCTTCAGTATCTTATGCTACTGATCATGTCTGTCCACAGCCTTCAGTCTCTTATGCTACTGATCATGTCTGTCCACAGCCTTCAGTATCTTATGCTACTGATCATGTCTGTCCACAGCCTTCAGTCTCTTATGCTACTGATCATGTCTGTCCACAGCCTTCAGTATCTTATGCTACTGATCATGTCTGTCCACAGCCTTCAGTATCTTATGCTACTGATCATGTCTGTCCACAGCCTTCAGTCTCTAGTGCTACTGATCATGTCTGTCCACAGCCTTCAGTCTCTAGTGCTACTGATCATGTCTGTCCACAGCCTTCAGTCTCTTATGCTACTGATCATGTCTGTCCACAGCCTTCAGTATCTTATGCTACTGATCATGTCTGTCCACAGCCTTCAGTATCTTATGCTACTGATCATGTCTGTCCACAGCCTTCAGTATCTTATGCTACTGATCATGTCTGATACCAACAGCCTTCAGTCTCTAGTGCTACTGATCATGTCTGATACCAACAGCCTTCAGTCTCTAGTGCTACTGATCATGTCTGATACCAACAGCCTTCAGTCTCTAGTGCTACTGATCATGTCTGATACCAACAGCCTTCAGTCTCTAGTGCTACTGATCATGTCTGATACCAACAGCCTTCAGTCTCTAGTGCTACTGATCATGTCTGATACCAACAGCCTTCAGTCTCTAGTGCTACTGATCATGTCTGATACCAACAGCCTTCAGTCTCTAGTGCTACTGATCATGTCTGATACCAACATCCTTCAGTCTCTAGTGCTACTGATCATGTCTGATACCAACAGCCTTCAGTCTCTAGTGCTACTGATCATGTCTGATACCAACATCCTTCAGTCTCTAGTGCTACTGATCATGTCTGATACCAACAGCCTTCAGTCTCTAGTGCTACTGATCATGTCTGATACCAACAGCCTTCAGTCTCTAGTGCTACTGATCATGTCTGATACCAACAGCCTTCAGTCTCTAGTGCTACTGATCATGTCTGATACCAACAGACTCCATGACATGATATTTGTTTGGGTGCTCGCTTGCTTTGAACTCAAGCGTAGTCCATACATGTGCTACTACTTCCAGCACACTGGTTTGATTTTTCCATGAGGGCTAACTTTCCTTATTACCAGTGTCTCTCGCCATCAGGCACATCCACTCCGATTTCAGAGGTATTTGTAGTTTGCGTCCCCAAGTCAAGAAGAGAAGTCAGCATTTTAGTCTAACTGTCCGATGTAGGGGTTGAACCCGCTGCCTCAGCATCAGCACACCAGAAGTGTAAGAGTGAGTGATCTTATCCAATCGGCCATGCTGACCTCAATAAGAGCCATATATTTTAATAATCTAAAGCACATGTGTCAAACTCAAGGCCCGCAGGCCACATCAGGCCCAGCGTACAATCATATCAGGCCCGAGAGGTCTCAACTGACGTACAAATATATTCGGCCCGAGAGAGAATTCTTAGCAAAAATATTTTTTAATGGCCACGATATAAAGTACAAATCAAATTCTCTAATTAGCAGCCTTGCCGAAAAATAGGCTACCTGAGAGCGGTCTCGCTTCGATCAGAATAAGCGAAAATAAAAGTTGTGTAGTGAGTGGATATTCATCGTTATAGTGACCTAGCAACGTTCAGTTGCTCATTTTGGATTGGCGCATAATGTAATTTGTGTGTCAGGTCTTTGTCAGATATCACTGAGCTACCTACCGTATGACAGTAACGGTGCTACCTGCTTTCTGTTAGCGCCGAATGTTGGGCGGCGCTTACCAAACCCGACACCCCACATTGTTCCAACTGCTTCGGGAGGAAGAGCTCAATTGGGAGGGTATAAGCCTTATTCTGGTGTGAGGAAATGCAACCTAAAGACAAAATGTCATGGCAGGGCAGACCAGGCCCAAAGCCTTGGTTGGCAGCTGGTCTAGGATCGAAGCTCCGACTGGCAGACAGTTAGAGCATTACTTTGCTGATCCGGCAGCTTCTGCAGCTTGTCTTGTTCCAGATGTAGAGGTGTTACCTTTCCTCTGGCGTGAACTAGGCAGGCCGAGAGAGGGATCATGCTGCATGGGCAACACATGGTCTCTATATTTTAGCCCAGGCTTTGTGCTATGGAGAGGTATTAACCGATCTCAGAATCAAAGCGAGAGGTACTACTGCCGTGTGTTGAGTTATTATGCCTTTTTGAAGCACAATGTAACAAACTATCATTTGTCAAGACGGCAAGGTGCCAATGATAATGTAATAGATGTAGAAACTGCACCTTAAATTTACAGATGGAGTTAATAGAGCTGCAGTGTAATGGGATACTAAAGGCAAAGTACGACACTGTGTAGCCTGCACAGTTCACTTGTTTCATTCCTGGAGAGATGCCCCGGCTTCGTCTGCATGCAGCTCGAACCTTGAACATGTTTGGTAGCACATATCTGTGTGAGCAACTGTTTTTTGTGATAAAGATTAACATAACATCACACAGGAGTCGTCTCACTGATGAACACTTGCAGTCCATCATGAGAATCTCAGTGACACAGAACATTACTCCCAACATAAACGAACTTGTAGCCAAGAAAAGATCCCAAACATTGTTCTCTGACAAATTGACATAAGAGTGAAGATGTGTATACCAATGATGTTTTATTATTCAAACTTCTTTCTGTTTTAATTTACATTAATGCATAAAAAAGGTTTAATTTTCGGCTTATTAAATGTTTATCCTGTTCAGCCCGCAACCTTACGTGTGATTTGAGTTTTGGCCCGCTGAGCAATTAAGTTTGACACCCCTGATCTAAACTAATGAAACCACTCGAAATGGAGTTGGTAAATGTGGAGCAGTGTTTTAATGGCACACTATACTGATTGTGAAGGCATTATGTAGAGTCAGCATTTGTTGTTTCCCAGCACACTCACTACCTACAATATTTGTTGTAGCTCAAATAAACTTTTTTATTGTTAACATCAACTCTCTCACATGTTTTAACTCTTTTGTTCCTAAAGTTCACACCATGTGTGATCGGCTGATGTCTGTGTGTATCAAACAACGTATTGTGTGTTATGTATTATTATGCCTTTATCGTTTGAACTGAACATGCTAAGGAAATCTGGCTATATTTTTCAACATGTTGTATCTCTGAAGATTAACAACGCAGTTCATTATTGTGGAAATCTGTTGGCAATCTTCTGGGGCTAAAATAATTAATGTCTTCTTACTTTTTTTTCACTCTTTATCCTCCATTTCCCCTCAACCAACTCACTCCAGGCCCTTCTAGCCCTAGCTATCTGGTGTAATTCTAATGATGCCCTCCCCATATTATTCATATCTGACTCTGCTTCGTGTGTTTTTGGGTCTTCCTCTGTTTATTTTGCCTTGTGGATTCCAAAGGCCTTTCTAGTTATACAATTCTCAGGTTTTCTCAATGTCCTTTCCATCTCCAGTGTCCCTTCTCCGCGTCTTGATTCACTAGTATTTGTTTAGTTCTTTCCATGAGCTCTATATTGGTGATTCTGTTATGCAATTTTAGTGTTCCTATTTTGTGCAGGAACCATTAATGGATGTTTTCATTTTATTTGTAATCATTTTAGCTCTTCTCTATATGTCTGATCCATACAGTAGCAATGGTTTAGTGTTAGAATTGATTAAGTTTAGGGTTAAGTTTAATTTCTTTTGCCTTTTGTATTTTTATTTTGATATTTAAGAGTTCCTGACCAACATGGTAGATAGGCAGGTGGGTCAGTAAGACCTTGGAGAATTGAGTGTCTTGGGTACGGTTTACTACCACATTTTCCCCTTGTTTGGACTTGGAGGACCCGGTTTCTTCACCAAGTTGCTAGTTGAGTGCTTGGTGTGGCACTGTGAGCTGTGAATTTCATTTGAAATGTTTTTTGCTTGTATCAGTAGTAACTGGTGAAATGCATATTCAGAAAATGGCAGGTTGCTAGTTTTCTGGCATTCCGGGCTGTTGCCTTATGAGATAATGTGTGTGCTGGCTGCTTATGTTTGTTGGACTGCTGTCTCCTTGAGAACGAACTGCACATTCAAGTGAGGGCAGCCTTTTGTCAGTACTCTTGCAATTTGATCTTATCGAAATTGTTGTTTCCTTCATGAGTTCACGTGGAACAATGGTGAGCATTTTGTGTGGTTTTTCACTGACACAGGATTGGAGCAATTATGGGGCAACCCATTGCTGCGAAGTTGGAACTGTTCGATGACTACTACTTCTCATAATTTGGAGGTTTTTCTTTGATTGAGAGTGGCTTCTCATAATTTAGAGGCATGTCATTGATTGGCAACACCTTCTTTTAATAGAGGCATTTCTTTGATTGAGAGTGGCTTCTCATAATTTAGAAGTATTTCATTGATTGGAAGTAACTTCTCATAATTTAATGGCATTTCTTTGACTAAAAGTAACTTGAATAATGAAGACACAAACAATAGATTGCACAATTTATTGCCTGGCATATTTCGCTGCATCTCGCCAGGTACATACTGCAGAAATCACACAACATAAATTAACTAGATAAATCCGTCAAGCTGAAATATACACATAGATGCCTGAGGGCCGGCCACAACAGAGCAACATGTCGCAGTAAGACGGAAATCTGTCGATACTGCGCCGATCACCACGCCTTCAAGGAGTGTCGGCTGGCCAAGCTGGACACGGACTTCCGAGCTCCTAACAACAAAAGAAAGTGCGCCAACTGCTTATGCAAGCATGGAGCAAGATACTTGGGCTGTCCGTACCTGCAATGACACAGAGACGTCTTGAAGATAGCCATCACCACAAGGACACCATACAACTTGATACAACGAAGCAATGCGGAGGTGCCGGACAGCCACGGGCATCTCGCAAGATGAAAGAGCCCAACTACAAAGCCAGATCGACGAGTTAAAGAAACAAGTCAAGGCACTGCTGACGCCTAACCCGACCAGCGACAACGAGAATCTACTGGCGAAAAAAATGGAGATCCAGCAAAACATCAAGCGAGAAGTGGAACAGATGACTGCGTTGAAGCAAGATAACGAAGAAATACTACTTACCATAATAGTGGAGAGAGAGAGAGGCTAAAAGCTGAAACGAAATCAACTTAAAACAAAATAACAGAAGCCATGCAAGAAACCACAAAGAAGCCGCAAGAAACCCAACAAAAAACCGAGCCGGAGCCGCAAGATAAAACCACGACGCCCGAAACATCCAAGGGGAAATCAACATCCCGCCAGACAGCCGAAGAAAGACAAGACAAGGAACCCTTCGACGTTGACAAGTGGTTTGCACAGGAACCTATCCAGGAGGAAATGGAGGAGCACATAGAAGCAGAAAATAAACGGGCAAGGCAAGAGAAGCTCAGGCACGAGGGATACACGAGGAGACAGGAAGCAAAAGGAAAGAAGGTGAAGAAACTCAGGGGGAAACCCATAGAATACCCGGAGATAATCTCTGACTATGACACCGGCATTGAGTACTATATCTAGGACGGAGAGATCGTCCCATGGCTGACCTAAGAGTAATCAGTCGAAAAACTTGGAACTCGAAAGTGAAAGAAAGCGCAAAGAGGTAAATAACATCGAAAAGCTTCTACGGGCAATACACAGAACAAGAGGCAAAAATACCAAATAAAAAGTCCTTTTAAGGACTGCAACCTGTCAAGCCCTGAGCCCCACGCCAACAAAGAAAACAACAAGAACAGACGAGCACAAAGGATAGCCGCCGACAGGTCTCCCCTGCTGACGTCACAGACACAAACGATACATAACCAGTCCGAGATAGGACTCACAAGACAAGAATTAGGGTGAATAAACCCACATAAACCACGGACCTCAACAATAACCACAGCTCATGAAGCAGGTTGAACGAGGCCGAATTAGGAATTTTTGTTTTTGAAAATTGGAATTGGAATATACACATGTTCGCACAGTAATGTCAAACCTGACAAAGGGAGTGGTGCAGTACTGATGGACATGTCAGACTACCAGGGGAAAATGGAAGAAATATCAGATGAATCTAAATTCAAGGTAGATCAAAAAGGTCGGAGGACCTGGATGCAATAATGAGGAAAGAGATCCAGTCACTTGTGAATGCGGGACTCATCAGTGAGGCCACTGCAAAAATGCTCACACCACGTGGCTTCTAAACTCCTCAGATGTACGGTCTACCTAAACTTCACAAGCCCGGCATCCCGCTAAGACCTATCCTGTCCATGGTTAACTCTGCACAACACCGAATGGCGAGATGGCTAGCCGAAATTTTAAAGCCAGTACGACAGTCCTTCGATCCAAAAATACTCAGAGATACATTCGAACTGGTGGAATTATTGGATACTATGGCACAAAAATACCAGATGCTTGCACTGTAGAAGTTAGGAATCGTTTTGGGGTCTTGATGTCTGTACAAGAGGAAATGACACCTGATGAACTGGCAGTATAAGCTAGAGATATCTTGATAACTGCAACCAAAGATTTAATTCCGACCAAGAAAAAGCAACTTAAGCCATGGATTACATCAGACACGTTAGAATTAATAAAACAACGAAGGGAACTGAAACAGAAAGGAGGTGAATCCGATAACAGCAGGATGAAGTATAAATCTTTAACTCGAGAAATAAGAAAGAACACAAGAAAGGACAAAAATCAATATATACAAGATTGCTGTACCAGAACAGAGCAATATCATAAGACTGGAATTCACCGCAAACAAAGGGAATTCCAGGGCACACGTCATATCCAGGAGTCCCCTTATTCGCGCTGTATCTCGGTGTGCATGACCTTGACCGGAATAACGTTCTCGGTGTGCAGCAAATGGTTTAGTTATGTGTGTGAGTTGACCTGAATATTTCAGTGGTTGTATACTCTTGTGCACACTTAGGGGCTGTTATTGTGTGCTAATTTGTGACCCTGAAAAGGGCCCGTTCCGTTATGGCATTCTTCTAGTGGCCCTGAAAAGGGCCCATTGCTGGATGATACTGCTGTATGCATGAGTTGACAATCATATTCTGCAGACTAGTGTTGCGGCGGTGGCCAGACTGCAGACTATTGTTGGGGCGGCCAGAATCGAACAATGTCAGCTAGAATGGTGTTGAACACATCTAGGCCAGCACATTTAGTGCGCTCGATGCATTGAGTATGTGCACAGGTGGTGTGGTCCACAAAGTTCAGAGTGGTTGACGGTGAGATGCGTCAATCCGGGAATATTTATAATTTCCCCGTATGCACGCCAGAGGTCGCAGACTACTGTTGTGCCAGGCCGAATGTGTGTGCTGATAAGTGGCAAGAGCGTTGCTGCTGTTCTGTCTGGAACACAGAACATGAAGCAGTCGCCTGTTTCACGACAGATGGCACCAAAAACCCACTGTTGCGGAAAAACTCGTCCCACGTGATTTTTGCGCCTTGTAAATAGGCTCTCATCAATCTCAACAGTGGTATTTGGCCCTCCTATCACTGCAGGATTGACTAAAAGTGTGTTGGCACAAACCTCCCGTAGGTAATTACTCCAATCAATACTAGCTGTCTGCGACATCTCCAACTCCAGCTGGCAAAATGAAATGCTAGTCAACTCATGAGATCAGTAGTACACAAACAGAATGATTTGTCAGCACCATGGCATGATGACCAGAACAACGTCTTTCAGAATGTAATATGCCATGTTGCTGCAGAAAGGCAATACTACTCTGCTTGTTGTGGACAGCTGCTGTCAGTTCGTTCAATAAAATTCATGACTGCAGAAAGCCAGCGTAAAAATGTACTACACACACTGTGTTACCGTTCGTCGCTCCTTTTTCGCGCACTGAAAAAAAAATTTAATTGAACGGAGATCCCCCGCCAGTGCTATATATAGCTGCTAACTACGCTGTATATAGCTGCTAAAGCTAAATATAGCCTCGTGACGTCTGTTGCGGTGAATTAAAATTGAAGTACCGAGATTACGAAATGTTCAAAGAAATGAAGTTATTGACAAGAAATGTTCAAAATCAATTGAATGTTATCTGTGACAAGATGGGAAATACCTTAACAGAATCTAGACAAATTCTAGAAAGATGGCAGGAGTGTTGCAGTGGAATGTATGATATAAGTGACCGTGAGGATATGAATGAAATACATGAGCCAACGACAGCAGAGATAGAACCTGAACCTTCATTAGATGAAATTGCATGGGCAGTAAAGAACATGAAGAATGGTAAATCACCTGGATGTGATGAGATACCAGCTGAGCTAATTAACGCAGGAGGAGAAGAAAGCATACAAATCTATCACGCATTATGTAAAAAGAAATGGTATATGGCCAAAAGATTGGAAGAGAACTATTTTCATTCCAATACCAAAAAAGGGCAACCTGAAATTATGCACCAACTATAGAACTGTTGCCCTGATCAGTCATGCAAGTAAAATTCTACTAAAAATCATAATGGGAAGACTTCGTAAGAAAATGGAAGAAGAAATTAACGTGGTTCAAGCTGGATTTAGACAAGGAAGAGCAACAAGATATCACATTCTCAATATGTGTTTAATAATAGAGAAGTGCAGAGAATTTAATGTAAACCTATTCTCATGTTTTGTGGATTATTCAAAGGCATTTGACTGTGTACAGCATCAGAAACTTTGGGAAATCATGAGGAATATGGGCTTTCCACCACATGTAATACAACTCATAAGAATGCTCTACCTAGACTAACAAGCAGCGGTTAGAATAGATGGCGAGACATCAGATTGGTTTGACATCAAGCAAGGAGTCCGTCAAGGATGTGTGCTGTCCCCCTATTTGTTTAACCTGTACGCCGAAAATATAATGAGAAATGTAAGAGATGATATAAACAGGGAGCTATATGATGCCCTAAATATCGGCGGTCATGGCATACCGGAGATTCGATATGCTGATGATACAGTGTTACTATCCACAACACAGAATGGCATGGAAAACCTAATAGCCTCAACCCAATTGAATAGTGAAAATCACACCTTATGTCTTAACATAGCAAAAACCAAAATAATGCATACAGATAAAACTACCATGGAGAAATAAATATACATTAATGGGGAAAAATTAGAGGTGGTGGAAAATTTTGAATATCTTGGGTCATTGATTACCAACAACGGGGACACAATGAAAGAAATTAAACGGCGACTATCAATTGCTCTTCAAAGACTAAAACAGCTGAATAAATTATGGAGTGGGACAGACAGAACTACAAAAATTAGATTTTTAAGAGCATGCATCTTTCCCAATGCAACATTCGCCTGTGAGACCTGGACTTACTAAACAAGCTGAACAGCGCATAAATGCCTTTGAATATATATGTTATAGACGAGTTCTAAGAATATATTGGGTAAAGAAAAGAACAAATGCATCAATACTTCAAGAGCTGAATATTGAAGAAGGTTGGCTATTAAAAACGATAAAACAAAGAAAATTGAAATATTCTGGTCACTTTAAACTCACGAAAGTTTGGAGAGAACAATAATGGAGGGGTATATACCTGGGAAGACAGGAAGAGGAAGGCCAAAGAGAAGATGGGTGCAGGATGTGGCGGATGATCTCCAGATGGGTGTATCGGACGCGGGACATCTTGCTTATGATCGAGAGGTTTTCCGGAAGGTTGTTATGGGAGCGAGGTTCTGCAAAGGACATGCTATTGAATGAATGAATGAATGAATGAATGAATAATCACATGGCATCTATGGATATAGCCTCCCTATTCAACAACGTTCCATTAGAGGAGACAGTGAAAATAATAAGGGAACGCATTAATGACAAACAACTAAAATTAGGCATACCAACACCTATTCTGGAGAGGCTACTACTACTATGTACCGCCAACATACAATTCAATTTTCTAACAAAGTCATACCGCCAACTTGACGGAGTGGCCTTGGGAAATCCTCTTGGTCCTATTTTAGCGGACATCTTCATCGCACATTGAGAAGAATATAGATCCTCAAACATTAAAAACTTGGTCTTCTACCGTCGTTATGTGGACGATATACTAATTATCACCACAGACGAGCTAAAAGCAACATCGTTCCAGGCCATAATGAACATGACGCATAAAACATTTCTTTATCTATGGAACACGAACACAATGAAGCGTTGCCGTTCCTAGATATTCTAATGAGACGTAGAGCAGACGGCACAATTCAAAGATCAGTGTACCGCAAAGGAACAGGGACTGGCCAATACCTAAATTTTCAGAGCTTCACACCTGTCCAGTATAAACGGGGCTTAGTGTGGACACTGTTTGACCGTGCTAGAAAGATATGCACCCAGGACACACTTTCAGAGGAATTTGAAACTCTGAAGAATGTCTTAAACCTGAATGGGTACTCCACAGGATTTATAACGTGCCACTGCCAACAGTACCAGGAAAACTGTTATGTAGCATGTTACTTGAGAGATTGAAAAAGGCGATAGATGAAAGGCTCAGAGAAGAACAAGCAGGCTTCAGACCAAAATGGTCATGCATAGACCACATTTTCACCCTCAGAATAATCATTGAAGACTCCGTAGAATTCCAGTCGAAATTAATCACCAACTTTGTCGACTTTCAAAAAGCCTTCGACAGCATCCACCGTCCTTCACTTTGGAATCTACTTAACATCTATGGTTTTCCTACCAAATATACCAACGTCAGAAAATCTTTCTACAAAGAGACACGTTGCTGCGTAAGAACAGAAACAGGCAACTCTGACTGGTTCTCAGTCGAAACAGGAGTGAAACAGGGTTGTGTCTTATCACCGATGCTTTTTGGAATAGCTATCGATTGGGTCATGCGCAAATGCACAAACAACACAAATATGGGCGTCCATTGGGTTGACAAAATTCTAGAAGACCTGGACTTTGCCGACGACATAGTGCTTTTGAGTTCAACACACCCGGGTGCCCAAGAGAAAATAAACCACCTCCAAAATGTTTCAGGGCAAATTGGTCTCCAAATTAACACCACAAAAACAAAGACTATTGATCTTACCAACAGTTCAGATGACACCAAATTGAACAGCTACGTTCTTGAAAAAGTCAACAGCTTCACATACCTAGGAAGCAAAATGACATCTACAGGGGACTCAACACCAGAAATATCTAGAATCGCACTGGCATCTAGTGCCTTCAATAAACTGTCAAACATCTGGAATTCAAAGACACTCAGCAAACACACAAAACTTAAAATCTTCAACTCTTGTGTGATTCCAGTGTTAACGTATGGATGTGAAAGTTGGAAATCAACGGTAGCTTTAGATAAAAAATTAGACAATTTTGAGAACAAATGTCTTAGAAGACTTCTAAACATCCACTGGACAGACTTCATAACCAATTCGCAAATAAGACAAGAGACTAAGCAAGATACAGTATCCAATTTCATAAGAAGACGCCGTTGGAACTACATCGGCCATGTACTCAGAATGGACAAGACAAGACTCCCCTACCAAGCCCTCATATGGTCACCGGTAGGGAAAAGAAAACGGGGAAGACCAAGAGAGACCCTGCGTAGAACCATCATTAGAGAAGGCTCATTCAATGGCCAAGTAAATATCCAAGATCTACAACAGGTAGCAGCGAACCGCCAAGCATGGAGAGACAGGACTTCTGCCCTATGCGCCGCCTTAGGCTCAAGAGGAAAGACTAACTAACTAACTAACTGCCAACAGCCCAAACAAAAACCAGACGTAACTACAGTCCTTAGACTCAAGGTATTCATCCACCTAACCTTTCGATGGGATGACGTAATGCAACATCTACAAGACCAGCTTACTACAGCAGTAGGCCGAACATTCTGTGCTGCAACCCCAGTCATTTGGTTAACTCGGCACAACACCGAATGGCGAGATGGCTAGCTGAAATTTTAAAGCCACTACGACAGTCCTTCGATCCAAGAACACTCAGGGATACATTCGAACTGGTGGAATTATTGGATACTATGGACGTAAACAACAAACACATGGCATCCATGGATATTGCCTCTTTATTCACCAACGTTCCATTAGATGAGACCGTGAATATAATAAGCGAACGCATTAGAGACAAACAACTAAAACTAGGCATACCATCAGCTATTCTAGAGAGGCTATTAAAATTATGTACTGCCAACATACAATT
This sequence comes from Cepaea nemoralis, assembly GCA_014155875.1. NCBI lineage: Eukaryota > Metazoa > Mollusca > Gastropoda > Stylommatophora > Helicidae > Cepaea > Cepaea nemoralis. The sequence continues at coordinate 266,053 of JACEFZ010006780.1, forward strand.
CAACTTTCTAAACAAGTCATACCGCCAAATTGACGGAGTGGCCATGGGGAGCCCACTTGGACCTATTCTAGCGGACATCTTCATGGCACACTTAGAAGAAAAGAGATCCTCAGAAATCAATAACTTGGCCTTTTACCGTCGTTACGTCGACGATATACTAATTATCACCACAGACGAGCTACAAGCAACGTCGTTCCAGGCCACAATGAACGAGACACATAAAAACATCTCTTTATCTATGGAACACGAACACAACGAAGCGTTGCCGTTTCTAGATATCCTAATGAGACGTAGAGCAGACGGCACAATTCAAAGATCAGTGTACCGCAAAGAAACATGGACTGGCCAATACTTAAATTTTCAGAGCTTCGCACCTGTCCAGTACAAACGGGGCTTAGTACGGACCCTGTTTGACCGTGCTAGGAAGATATGCACCCAGGACACACTGACAGAGGAATTTAACACTCTGAAGAATGCCTTAAACCTGAATGGGTACTCCACAGGATTTATAAAGCGCCACTGCCAACAGCCCAAACCGACATCAGAAGTAACTACAGTCCCTAAACTCAAAGTATTCATCCAGCTAACCTTCCGAGGAGATGACGTAATGCAACGTCTGCGGGACCGGCTCACCACAGCAGTCGAGCGAACATTCTGTGCTGCAGCTCTAGTCATCAGGTACCGAAACACACCGATCCCAGTCCCAGCAGTAAAAGTACCTGTAGCTTTGTACGCCAAATCAAATTGTATTTACCAATTTACATGCAGATGCGAGGTCATCTACATAGGCAGAACTGAGCGACAGTTACATTCCTGCGTTTCGAAACATATTCCGAATTGGTTGGACAAAATACTACACACAGAAGATGGTAGCCTAGGCAGGCCGACACACCGGAAAAGTCTGGCTTCATCGGTCGGGAGACATGTGCTCGAGACTGCTCACGTGGTTGAAAGAGACAGTGCCTTCCGTGTGTTGTTCAACACACAAAGTAGTCGATTGTTAAAGTTTGCTGAAGCTATACTAATCAACCTTCGTAAACCGTCATTGTGTAAGCAGAAAGACATGTTAGTCAGTTTAAAATTACCGTGGTAGACAATCGACATTACTGTGCGAACATGTGTATATTTCACTTTGAAGGATTTATCTAATTAATTCACATAAGTTGTGTGATTTCTGCAGTATGTACCTGACGAGATGCAGCGAAATATGCCAGGCAACAAATCGTGCAATCTATTGTTTGTGTCTTCGTTATTCAAATTCATCACGGGAAAACATTGTTTTGAAGATCAGGTTGTGTGACGGTGTATTCCATGCTCAGTCTTCGTAGACTTAGATGGATAGGACATCTTAGGAGGATGGATGATGGTAGAATACCAAAGGACATCTTTTTTGGTGAATTACATACGGGTAAGAGATCTCAGGGTCGGCCTCTACTACGATACAAAGATGTGTGTAAGCGGGACATGATTGATACAGGCATTGATAATGCACATTGGGAGCAAGTCGCCGCTGAACGTGTTGCATGGAGGGCAAACATCAGAAATGGAATAAAGACAAAGGAGAATATTATTGCAGATAAGTCACACACCGAGCGTGTGAGACGTAAGATGGTGCATGATGGTGGAAATGACCACGTGTTCACATGCAACCACTGTGAACGGACATTTACAGCGCGAATTGGCCTTATCAGTCACACTCGCTACCGCCATAGGTAACAGCTATTATGCCTTTTTAAAGCACAAACTATCGTCTGTCAAGACGGCAAGGTGCCAATGAATGTTTATAACTGTTGGAATAAATGATATATTAACCGCATAAAGTAATAGTTGTGTCCATTGTTTATTACGAAAGGTAAATTTAGTCACATTGCAGATACTGCAATATTTGGTTCAGTTTATGAAACAGTGATATTGCCAGTTTACTTAGGTTTAGTTTGTGAAGTTATCATATTGTTAGCTAATTTAGGTTGAGTTTGTGAAGTTATAATATTGTCATCATTACTTATGCTCACTTCGTGAAGCTTGGACACTGTGTATGTTTTTCTTTAGGTTTAATTCATTAAGATTTTACAGTTACCAACACACTTAACATTAAATGTATGAGAGTTTTCTTACCTCCAGTGATTTATTATTACTAAGTACTTGATTTCTTTTGCATTTAGATTAAATGTGTTCATAATTACACTTAGTCAGTAAGGTCTTTCCATGAACAAACAGTTCCGTGTCTCTGCCACTTTTGATTAGTTTATTTCATGTTAAAAGTTAGTTGTATATCCTTTACAGGACATTGCTGTCAACCCCATCATTTTTGGTGGCTTGTAATTTCTTGTCAAAGTTACATTCAGTAGTTTGCCATTGCTTTCTGAATGACCAGTACTTATACCATTATGTGAAAACAATGCACGGCAGTCTGCTGCTAAATCGCCCGCAGCTGTGTTTTGAACATGGTATGCGAGATTACGGATTGCATCCGTAACCCCTTTGCCACAGAGCCGACTTTATCTCATGTATAATTTTTGAATCTCTTCTTTAAAGATTTCTTCATGGTGCATACTAAATATGGAATATTTACTATTAATTGTTACTGCTTTCATAGAAATTAAAGAAACATACTCTATGTCCTTGGTTAAAAATGAAGGATGGTTTCCTCTGCAGTAGAAAATAATAAAGTAAAGTTGAACATATTTATTATTTCCTTCCAGTTTTATGTTTGTTGCCGGCTCTGTGGCGATGGGGTTGTGGACGCAGTTTGTAATCCCACATACTCGCATTCGAAACACAGCTGCAGATGATTTGGCAGCAAACTGCCTTGCGTTGGTTTTTTACGAAATGGTATGAGTGTCGGTCGTTCAGAAAGCAATGGCAAACTACTGAACGTAAACTTGCCAAGAGATCACAACAGGAAAAAATGCTGGTGTTGACTGCGACGTCCTGTAAAGGATATGCAACTAACTTTTTGTTTTCTATTTGTTGCCAAGTGCAGTAGGAAGGTGGGAATTATTATGTTTTTTGGGCCAGAAGCATTGTTGTAGTTCATTCTTTTTCTTTATTTTGTTGTTGTTATAACATCTTAAAATACTAACACTAAATTTTATGCAGGCTTCCTCTTGACATAATATATTTTCATGTTCGCAGGTAAATTTTCATGTATTGTTATCAAATATGTGAACAAATTATTTCATGTTTTGTTTCTATAATTTATAAGCATTTTGTTGTTTTCTGTTTTTTTTTTTTGGTTTTTTTTGGACTGCTTTTAAATTCTTTTCTGCTATGGTAGCTTTAAGTTAGTTTGTGGCAATGCCTTTACATACATTGCGATCAAACCCAAAATTTTCTGACTATGTATGGTTTTTCTAGGTAATTTTGCATTCAGTTGTTTACCATTGCTACCTGAATTACCAATGCTCATTGCCGGCTCTGGTGAAGGGGTTACAGATGCAATTTTTAGTCCTGCGTACCGTTTTCAAAACACAGCTGTGGGCGATTTGGAAGCAGACTGCCTTGCGTTGGTTTCCATACAGTGGTATTAATGCCAGTCGATCATAAAGCAAATGGAATCTACTGAACGTAAACTTTCCCAGGAATCACAAACAGCCAAACAATTTCTCATACCGTGATCAAATCTATGCGTATCACATGTGGCTGATTCAAATCACGTATGTCAGAATTGTGAAATTGCATTCACTAACCCTGAGCCAAAGACAACAGCAGAATTAAGTACTTCTCTTGAATTTAACATTTTACAAGATGAAATTTTGTTTTGTTTCTACAACCTTCAGAAATACAACAATTTAAAGTAAACACTATTCATATGAGTTGATCTTGGGTTGGTAAAATTGTTGGCATTTGATTGATTAAAAGATGTAATAAAATTGAAAAGAGGTTCCTTGTTTTTGCATTTTGTTACTGAAAACTTATTTCAATTACTTTTATTTTTAATACAGCCTTTAAAAGGGGCTATTTGCATGTCCTTTAAAGGATGTCGTTGACAACCTCAGCATTTATTTTTATTTTATTTTTATTTTATTTTATTTTATTTATTTATTTATTTTTTTTTGGGGGGGGGGGGGGGGGGGGCTAGTTGTGATTTCTTGAGAAGTTTATGTTTGGTAGTTCGCCATTGCTTTCTGAATGATCGGCACACATATCATTGTATGACAACCAATGCAAGAAGGTCTGCCTGAAGCTGTGTTTCAAACGCCAAACGCAGTATGCGGAATTACGAATTGCATCTGTAAAACCTTCGCCACAGAGCGTGTAAAGTCTCTCAAAAACTTCCTCCATGAGGAAAGCCTAGACGAACACATAATCAGATTGCAACTGGTACCAGTAATATTGGGACTCTTTGCTGGTTGTTGAAGATGCGGACATTGCACTTATGGGAAATACCCGATTGCTGTGATGTCAATTCTTGATTCACATCAATCCACCTCAAAAACTTTCAAGCTTGTTTCTGCCAATAATCTAGAACCGATGACCAACTATTCCTGTTTATATAGATTTCTAAAATGCAATTTCCAGCTAGAAAAAAGTTACATTGCAATAATTGTTGACTTCCAGCCAGGAAAAGGTTATGTTGCAATCATTGTTGACTTCCAGTTAGAAAAATGTTACATTACAATCATTATTGACTGTCGTGGAATGTCGCCTTTACATCCCAGAACAATTTTGGTTCACTTTTGATGGACCATGTAGAGAAGTTACAGAAGAACGAATGCATCATCATCATCATCATCAAGTGCCCTGCCAGCTGGCGTGGGCGTTCATGGCTCTCCACAGATCTCGGTCTTTGGTTTTCTAGATCAACTCTGCTGCTGATATTCCTCCCTGCCACCGCCTCAATCCATCCAGCATCATTTATCTTGGTCTGCCTCTGCCTCTCTTCCCCTCGATCTTTCCAGTTGTCACGATGTTCTCCAATGCCTCTCTTCTCATTGCATGACCAAAGAAAGCGGTTTGTCTCTTTCTTATTGTTGTATATAGTGTTCTAGTTTCACTAGCCTGTTTCAGGCAGTCGTTGTTAGTTACTCTGGCAGTCCAAGGAATTCTCAACATTCGTCTCAGGAACCACATCTATGTTGCTTCTAATTTCTTCTTAATTTGTTCATTTACATTCCAAGATTCACTGCCATACAGCAAAACTGGTTCTACATAGCATTTCAGCACTTTCTTTCTTACACTCAGTGATAGTGACCTATTGCACAAGATACTCTTCATTTTCTGAAATGCGGCCTTTGCCTGCCCTATTCTGCTCTTAATCTCTGTTGTACATCTTCCATCTGATGTTATAAATGTCCCTAGGTATCTAAAATTATCCACTTGGTTAAGAATTTTTCCTTCTATTTCTATGTCACATTTTGGTGTCACCATTTTCTTTGATATCACCATTGTTACTGTTTTCTTGATATTCAAGGAGAGTCCTTTCCTTGCACTCTCTGTTACTACAGTGTCCTACAATTGTTGTAGGTCTGTTGATTTATCTGCTACCAATACTGTATCATCTGCACGAATGCAATTCTCTATAATAAAGAATGCTGGGGGGGGGGGGGGGGAAGAAGAAACTGACCCTGAATTGATAACACCACACAGACATGCAGTGTTAAACGGACCGCGACTGTGAATGGCAAGTAAAACTGCCCAGGCATGACGCAAGCAACCTGGGGCTGTAAACATGCCAAGTCCAGCTGATCACACAGACTCAGTAGAGTGTGAAACAGACCTTGTAAAACCGAACCAACACTTGACTAGAGGCTAATTGACTAATTACATGTAGAAAGGTAGAAAGGCGGGGTGTTAGAAGGATAATAAACCATTCGGACTGGATCCAGAAATTAGGTGTTGAGTATCTGACAGAGGCAATTAACACTGCGCCTGTGGACTTTGTACCAGACAGAGAGACACAGGGTGTGAAAGTCTGGCTGACTAGAGACTGCCCATGGTCACAGGTGTGAAGGCCAGTTCAGAAAGAATTTATGACTGGACATGTTGGGAGATCATGAGTCTGCACTGTCGGGATGTGTGAAACAGATCTGATAAGGCAATTAGAGCAGGACTGGAGGAATATGAATGGTGGCTTGAGATAAACAGAAAGACGCCAAGGCGATAATAGGTCTACTTCTAGATTTAGTATAAAAACTCATGCTAGACCTGTTCCCTTTAGATTAAGTCTGACTTCTGAACAGGTAAGCAGCCAGCTCGATGTTTTGTAGTCATATGTATGATTCTGATGTTGCTAGACTTCACTAGGAAAGTTATTTTTAATAACTAGTCAATTCTTTTAGATTTAGGCACTGATTTTCAGTCTATATCTTACCGAGATTATTGCAAGAACTATCATTGTCGTAGGTTACTTGAGTGTGCACTATTCTTTCTAAGTTCTGTGTACAATATCATATTGCTATAAGGGTTATTCTTTACAAGTAGATACCTTTTGTGAGGCAGACTTTTGACTTTCATTTATCATGTTAGATGTCGGTTACTCTATGGAAACTATTAGTTTCTCAGTCGTTGCAGATAATCATGTTACTACAACTTGTTTGCATTTTATACTGTGTATTAGGAATACCTTCATATGCCTAATGTTTAAGCATGTGTGGGATGTATGTATTTGTAACTTGATATGAAAATACCATGCTAGGACTATGCTTCGTAATATTCTTTTTATGTGTATACGTCTCATTTTGTATGCATACAAATTAACTTTGCGTAATGCTATTATGTTAAAGTATCATAATGTGTATAGTTTAATTAATATATTTTATGGGTATTTCATATTTGGTATATTGATTTGTCATATGCAAACTTACCAATATGAAGTGTTATGCTATTGTGCGCGCATTGGCACCTTGCCTATTAGTCGCATTTGTAGCAGAGGTGTAATGGTACAGACATTATCCACAATTGGTATAGAGTATATGGTGCTTAGCCTTTTCAGTGTATTGTGGATGAGTGTTCACGGTAATGCATAGAAGCCTGGCACAGATACTGGTCACGGCTTGTACGCCCGGATAACCAGGTACTACTATAATACCATTACTGACCCTGTGAGCTGCTAAACTAACTTTCCACGGAGCGGGTGTACGACCCAGAATGTCGGTATTAGCGATATGGACATAGGACGGCAGAAATGTAATAATTACAGGCGTGTGAGACAATTGAAAAGGCCGCCCCAGACTAAGACAGCAGGACAGAAATATAGAGGGAGAAGGGGGAGAGTTAACGCACAGAAAAGCTGGAAGAGAAACTGCAGCCTGGTCATTGTATACGGGGGGGGGGGGGGGTGATAGAATGTATGCATTAATTAGGTTTGTACTGATGTAGAACTAGATAATACACATTCTTGATGTTCTCTTCCAAGCCCACAAACAGGAGCCCAGTACCCTATTTTAAAAAAACCAATAAGAGTTTAGAGAGTTAAGAATATAAGTAATAGAGCTTTAGACAGAGTCTAGTAGAGGACACCAGACAGGAGAGACACCAACGCTAGAAATAGCTTCACAACGGGACACACTTGTGTCAACCAAGGGAGCATTGAGTGCAAGTGAGCGAGGGTTTCCCCAAGACATTAGGAAACTCGCCTCTACGAGTAACCGTGGAGTACCAGGTTACTCGAGTTGACTGGCCAGCGTGCTGGGACACTATGCACGCAAGACTCGCCAGCGCACGGAGGATCCAACGTCCGTGTTTGAACACGGAATTAGAAGCGTGAAACAGACGAGGACTGAGACGACTAGAGAGTAGACGTGTTCCTTACGAATACTATAAGTTTATAGACAATAGTGATTGTTAGGCTTTAGATTTCATTCAGTGATTAATAGTATCATTATCACCTCTTCATTGCATCTATGTAACGTACCATGTTGTTTATTGTCAATGAAGTATTCCGCTCGCAGAGCTTGTTTATGATCAGCTCTAAATAAATTGCATTCCTTTTGCAAATGACACGAGTTATTATTTCGTGTGGTGCAAAAGTAGGGGAGTCCTGAAAGACCTGTCGCAAGCAAGTTGCTGACATCTTCCAAGCCCTCAAACAGGAGCCCAGTACCCGTGCTGTGACAACGAGGAACTAGGGGAGACAGGACAGACACTTTGTTCTGAACACCGTCCGGCTGTTCGTTGATCTGACCACGGCTGTTTGCAGATCGGAGCATAACGGCTGTTAGCGGACCTCTCACTGATCCAGACAGGATTCAGAGTTATGTATTTTATATTAATCATTTTACTTTCATGATTACTTTAGTGCATAAACTTATCCGCATTCATCATCATCATCTTGAAAAACATCAGATGTCTAATAATATTATTAGTAATTAAAGTGAGTGTAGTTTGTTTTAACTCATAGTTCAGTGTTATACTTTTAATTCAAATTGTGCATACGTGTTATGTGTGTAAATTGGTGGGGGATTACTTACACACCAAGGAAGGGAGCAGTCAGGGGAGAAAAACCTGTACTGGGATAGTTGTCAATTACTCTTAAATTTAGACTTAAAAATCTATCTCAGCTAACCTTCTCCTTCCTACTCCTTGGCGAATATTCAGCACAGTTCATTTCAATTTTGTTACGAGCCATTTGGAGCTGTATGTTGGATATTCAGGGCTTAATCTGTAGTTCAGCCATATAGATTTTGTCCCTAGTCAATTTCTGACTATTTCGGGTTGCTCGCCAGTGAATAATACTTTCATCTAGCCGGTGGCTACTCCAACCTCTGACATTGACTTCCAGCCAGGAAAAGGTTACATTGTAATTATTGTTGACTTCCAGCCAGAAAAATGTTACATTGTAATTATTGTTGACTTCCAGCCAGAAAAATGTTATGTTACAATCATTGTTGACTTTCATCCAGGAAAAGGTTACATTGCAATCATTGTTGACTTCCATCTAGGAAAAGATCACCTCGCAATCACTGTTGGCTTTCGGCAAGGAAAAGATCACATTGAAATCACTCTTGACTTCCAGCAACCATACTACAAGGTATCCAGAAAAGAACCTGACTCAGAAGCCTAATATGGTTGTACTTTGGAAATTATACATGTAGATTAAGTGTAGCTTGATTAACAGAACCATATAAACTCAAGTGATTGGAAGCCAATCTTCCATGCAAAATCAAGTCAAAGGAAGCCAATCTTCCATACCAACTCATGTCAATGGAAGCCAATCTTCCATACAAACTCATGTCAATGGAAGACAATCTTCCATATAAATGCAAGTCAGTGGAAGATAATCTTCTATACAAACTAAGATCAATGGAAGACAATCTTCCATACAAACTAAGTTCAATGGAAGACACTATTCCATACAAACTAAGGTCAAAGGAAGCCAATCTTCCATACAAAATCATGTCAATGGCAGCCAATCTTCCATACAAACTAAGGTCAATGGAAGACAATCTTCCATACAAACTCATGTCAATGGAAGACAATCTTCCATATAAATGCAAGTTAATGGAAGACAACCTTCCATACAAACTAAGGTCAATGGAAGCCAATCTTCCATACAAACTAAGGTCAATGGAAGCCGTTCTTCCATATAAATGCAAGTCAATGGAAGACAATCTTCCATACTATCATAGGTCAATGGGAAAGATGAATCGTAAGCATGAATAGCGTTGTGCACATGAATAACATCAGATGGAAGATGCATTACAGTCAAAGAATAATGCGGGTTGGGGCTGCATTCTTTTACACGAAGAACATTTTATGCAGTAAATCCGTGTCTTTGGAAGTTGGAAAAAAAAATAATTGTAATATACGGCTACGAATCCTTGTCAATTAGTAAACAAGCGGAAAAACAACCTGGAGTGCTTTGATGATGTTTTTTAATAGAATTCTGAGAATTCCTTGGACAGCCAAAATGTGCAATCTGAATGTTTTGGGGGAGTCTACGCCGCAAAGACAACTTATCACAAACATCAGACAGAGACACCCTTAATTTTGTGGCCACATTGTGAGAAGGAGAAAAAAACTGGAACATGTGACAACTGGAAAGATTTATGGAAATGGAGATAGGCCTAAAGGAAGACAGTGTGTGTGTGTGTGTGTGTGTGTGTGTGTGTGTGTGTGTGTGTGTGTGTGTGTGTGTGTGTGTGTGTGTGTGTGTGAAAGAGAGAGAGAGAGAGAGAGAGAGAGAGAGAGAGAGAGAGAGAGAGAGAGAGAGAGACAGACAGACAGACAGACATGACAGACAGACAGAGACAAAGACAAGAGACGGAGAGAGAGGCAGAGACAACTCAGGGAAATGGTGCTGATGGACTGAGGCGGTAGCATAGATGAATATCATCAACAAAGTTGATCAGGAACATCAGGGACATAGATCCGTGAAGAAAACAGAGCGCCTCCCCCCGTTGCCGGAACACAAGATGATGATAATGAGTAACAATATTAATTTATGTAACGGCTTTGATTACCCCCCCCCCCCCCTTACCCCCTCAAAGAAGAAGTATCAGTTGGAGAACACTCTGAGGCCACTAAGACAGTTCAAACAGGCATGTATGTATTGTTTGGCGCTCATAGAAGTAGTAGAAAGAAGTCAACAGAAAACACCCTGTGATGTCTAGTCTATATATATAAAAGACAATGTATGTAGGGATGTATTTGATGCATTAGATAACGTTCCATCCGATTGAGATGAAATTTTCTACATGTTTTCTTTTCATTCCCGTGCAGCCAACTGTCATAGTTTGTTAGTGTACAATCAGCTATTTACTTACTAAAATTTAATATTTTAATTTACATTATCATTTATATATAGCGAGGGGATTTAACTTAAGAAAAGTCATTTCAAGGGGCATAACTTTTAATAGCATTGCTATATATTTTATATATAGATTGTTGCATTGTTTTCAAATGTTTATAAACTCTTTGTCTACAGTTATTTACAGGCATATGCGCTATAATAAATAATGATATAATCTTTAAGGCATTTTCAAAGTTTTCATAAAAATAATGCATCTATTTAAATAGTGAAAATTTTCTAACTCATCTTTTTATGTTTAAAGAAATTATCTACAGTCATGTAGGTGATTAAAAACAGTTTTCATTAAAAAATAATGGATGGTGTGTGGAAGGACATTCTTAAGTTAATATTTTTTGTTATATCAATTTAATGAGACGCTCCCAGCCAGGAGCTGGGCGAAGCCGCGCCGGGTCAGATAGACAGACAGACAGACAGACAGACAGACAGACAGACAGACAGACAGACAGACAGTCGGGAACGGGAGCTTATATGACTACTTATATGAATTAAATGAGATGTTCCCCACCAGAGGCTGGGCGAAGCCGGGCCGGGTCGGACAGGCAGACAGATAGACAGACAGACAGATAGTCGGAAACGGGAGCTTATATGACTACTTATATGAATTAAATTAGATGCTCCCCACCAGGGACTGGGTGAAGCCGGCCCGGGTCAGACAGACAGACAGACAGACAGACAGACAGACAGACAGTCGGGAACGGGAGCTTATATCACTACTTATATGAATTAAATGAGATGCTCCCCACCAGAAGCCGGGCCGGGTCAGACAGACAGACAGACAGACAGATTAGATAGATAGATAGATAGATAGATAGATAGATAGATAGATAGATAGATAGATAGATAGATAGATAGATAGATAGATAGATAGATAGATAGATAGATAGATAGATAGATAGATAGATAGATAGATAGATAGATAGATGCCCGCCAGGGACTGGGCGAAGCCGGGCCGGCTAGTCTGTTATAGACTAAACTTATATATTTGTACGTCGCAGTGCACTTGACTTGCTCGGAAGCGAGGCGCTGTCGTCATTTGGAATCTATGAGTATCAAAGAATACACGTGTGTTTATTTATTAACTGCCATAGCCTGAGGGACAAGCATGGCGGCTAGCCGCCCGCCTGGCAGATTACGTGTACACTCATCGCTTTCATTTCGGGCTTTCCCGAAGTGATTTGTCCGTGCCTGATCACACGAGCTGGCATTAAGATTTGGCTGTTTGTTCTAACGTTCTAACTTTTAACTTCATTGTCTGGTCGTAGTGCTAGTTTTTGTCTAAATCCAGATTGATTTATATAGTATATACATTGTTTTATGTTTAGTAACATGTCAGTCTTGCTTGTTAATTAACCGTACTTTCTCAGACAGGTAAATGTGTTGACGTTAATCAGCTCTTAGTGAAAGTTAGTGTAACTATACTAATTTTTAAAATTAGCCTGACAGTATAATAAATTAAATGTGACCCAATGCGATAAGTATAAGCTTATAACAATGGAATAAATGTTAAAGATAAAAAGCACTTCATCGTATAGTCCGTGGCATTGGTAGGGTTGCCAGATACGTGGGCACCAAAAGGGGGACATAATAAGACAAAAAGGAGGACATAATAAAACAAAAAGGAGGACAAAGGAGGACATACTGAATGTTTCATTTAAATCGTTCCAGATTAAACCCACAATCAGTACAATTTTATTACAATAGCTGCCAATAAGTGTATCTTACTGTTAGTGAATCGATCAAGAAACAATCATCTTAAAAAATAAATATAAATTCAATGGAGGCCTTTTTATTTAAACCGATTGTAAATTATTACCTCATAATCTTTATTAATTGCGCAACATATTTCTCGGAGGAGCCAACTTTTCGTAGAAGATCCTCGTTAGCAATCACATATGCATAAAACTGTTCACAGGTAAGATTCTTCAATTTGTACTTTGTGAGAATGATGCCCTTTACAGAGTCGAGTAAGAGTCTGTTCCTTTCCTTTGTCCATTGAGCATTAATCAAGGAGAACACTCTTTCCACATTGTCATTGTGTCCAGGGATACAGAAAAATACTTCACAAATTTTAAGTAACTCTGAAAAGCAACAGGCTTGCCAACGAGCACTTGCCGACGTAACTAGGGTATTGGGCTGCTGCTACGTTGACACTCTTTATGGAATGTATGCTGACACACAGAGAACATAACTCATTGCCTCAGATTTATAGAATGGCATCATGTATTGTTTCTATACGACACACCCACTGGTCGCTGCAATGTTCCATCTCTACACACACAATATTCGGTTGCACACTTATCGTAGTACGGCCTGCAATTCAGGCTATCTAGTCATCTACAATGGTATAAACACAACTCCTCTAAACCCTACTTACATCTGTTAAACATGGCCGCAGGCGCTTACATTCACAGGCCGGCAACCTCTGCCCACGACACCACTGGACTTCGTGCCGTAGAGTGAATATGTCCGCTCGCCTGGTCGCGACAACGCTGTTTTCGGCCATGGGTACACGCCTAAGATATCTAGCGTACACTCAGTTGCTTGCCGTCGATGTCTCTCGACGTTTCATTTCGACAGTGGAGATTTAAGTTCTCGGCTCCCTGTCTGGTCATACGATGTGTACCTAATGGTCTCCAGCTCTCCGACTGCCGTCTTTGTTTCCCCCATTCTCGACCTTTCCTATCACGTGGCCTAATCCTCGCAATTCTATTGGCCCTTCCGAATAACTGCTTTCCGGTGTATTTATTTCCTCTGACCCTCCATGACAATTTATCCTACCGGTGTTCTACAGTAATCTACTCAACTAGACTTTACTTAACCAGACTCATGGCATATGCCCCCCGCAATTTCAAAAATTTATCCTACCGTTGTTCTACAGTAATCTACTCAACTAGACTTTACTTAACCAGACTCATGGCATATGCCCCCCGCAATTTCAAAAATGTTCTACATTTTTGGGTTCTACCTCATCTCTACACCTGACATGAGTCAGCCTTAGTCGCACATGCCTGTCACCTGGTCGCACATATCTGTCTACTGCCTCATGCCTAAGAGCTTGCTTCTCAGTTCCCTTTAAGTTCCCTCTGTGTTACGTTGATATTCTGTTATACCTTCACACAAATTATAATGTCGGACACGAATATCCGTCTATTCCCAAATAGACCTCGTGTGGCCTCAACCCCCTTTGTATTCGGCAGGTTGAGGACCAACCCACTATGAGTCCCAATGCCCCACCCCGGACATTCCCATATGGTTCCTCATTTATACCTCGGTATAAGCAACTGACACCCTTCTCCAGCCCTTAAGCCCTGGGTGCAGGAACGTGTGTATTGCAGACATATCAACTCCACACCTATTTTGTTTAAGCTCTTATCTTGCCCCTGAGTAACCTATGCTACGACTGTGGATCTCTTTGGTGCGGGTACATATGACTCTTGCATTTATCTTGTCAACATGTGTGTGGGGTCGGCTGCCATCAGTTACCTTTTGCTATGATGTTCGCTTGTGCCCTATGGCTAGATATTCCTTTCATTTGCATTCCCTATTTGTTCATGGTATTCTCCATACTAACTTTTTCCTTGTAGTGTTCCTGATACCATGACCCTTATGTACATCCACTACCATGCCAAAGTACTTCATGTTAAAATATTATATGTACAAAGTACTACCACCTGGTACTATTATTAAAGGTACTACTAATAATACTACTACACTATCCTTGTGTTCTTTCTTTCATCTTCACTTCTACTCTGTTCTCTCTCTCTCTCTCTATCTTTCATCCTCTCTCTTCATCCTTTCATCGTTTGTCATTTCATCTTTTTTTTTTAACGTAGTGTTTAATTTCCATTATGAATTCTGCCTCACAACACGCATATTGGAAACTCAAATGTTACATCTTTGCCCATAAGCTTCTTCCATATAGGTGTGAAAGTCTCCAGCTTGTGTTCAACATTGTTCTGTTGACTCTCATTCGCACAAATTCCTCCTCTCAGTCGTCCAGTACCATTTCTCTCGCTTTACTGTCAGTCAACCTATTCTTATGTTATGTACCTGTTCTCACAATCGCATACATTACTTCTACCAATTGTACCTCTCTCTCTCTCTCTCTCTCTCTCTCTCTCTCTCTCTCTCTCTCTCTCTCTCTCTCTCTCTCTCTCTCTCTCTCTCTCAAATCTACCATGTTGTGATAAAACCTGAATAGTATATAACTTTGGACTGACATGCAATATTGCAAGCACTATTCCAACCTTCACTTGCATATCATTATCAACTCTATAAAATCAATATGCATCACTGATAGTAGTATCCCAGTTACTTCTTCTTCCTTTCTGTTAGCCCATAGGTGTCATCTCTGATGTATCATGGTTTTAGACCCACTGTCAACCATTCCACTTTCGCAGATGTCGACTGTTCTTTTCTCTCTTTGCGATCATTTATCAATTTCTACCAACATCTCGTGTTATATGTTCTGTGTTACAATCAGGTAATAGTACAATCAATAATGTTACAATTATTGTTACCATCACGTGCATAATGTTTATGAATATACATGGCATGATGATTATGTTCGTATGAATGCACTGATGTTTATGTATGTGCTTCTAAAGCAATAAAATGATGTTATTATTTATATCTATATGTATTATTAGTTTTATTTATTGAATGGTTGTGAATGTTATTAACTATTACTCCCTTAGTTGGTTTTGGCTGGCATCTGTCTTCTCTGACTGTATCTTCTACCATTCAGATTCTCAATCTTCACCTCGGTCTGCCTGTTTCAGCCCCTTCAGTCTGCTAGTGAGGTAACATCTTTGAGGTCCCTTCGACCCTATCTCTTCTGCTCAGTCATTTATACCCCTTATCTGTCTGAAATTAATAACAGCCTTAGGTGTATATATATCCATACATACATATGCACATTTACACATTTGCAATTGCATATTATATTACCGTAATCATATATCTACCCTTTATACAATCTATACAGTATCTACAATATACATATCTATACTTACATTCTATCACAGTAATTACATGTCAAGTCGTTTATATATTTCTGATGTCTTTCTATAGTCCACTCAGTACGTCTTCAAGGTTGTTATCTTTGCCTGGTATGTGGCAAATATCAAAGTCATTGTACTGCAGAAGTAAGGACCACCTGTGTATCCGAGAGTTTTTTGGATGGCCCTCTTTGAATACCTTTAGTGGTTTATTGTCAGACAATACAATGAACTTTTTCCCCAACAAATATTTGGAGAATTTCTTAACACTTTCAACCAGCGCTAAGGCTTCCAGTTCGGTGATGGAATAGTTCTTTTAGGTGTCTGTAAGTTTCCTACTAGAGTAGAGTATGGGGTGTAATCGTCCCTGATGGTACTGTAGCAGGATAGCGGAGATTGAGTAGAAGCTCGCATCAGTTTGGAGAATGAAGTCTTTTGAGATATCTGGCAGTTTTAAGATAGGTTGTCTACTGAAGAGTGTCTTAATTTCCTCCAATAGTCTGCTGTGTTTGTCTGTCCAGTTTACCTTTGTCGGTTGACCTTTCTTCGGTAGTTCAGATGAAAGTTGCAGTCATATAGACGAAGTTCGGTATGAACTTCTGATAATAATTAATAAGTCCTAACACGCTCCTAACCTCTTTCTTTGTGGTGGGAGCTTTAATTTGCAAAATCTTTGTAACCACAGTAGGGTCAGTTTTCCGAAACCCGTTGGAGATTCTGTGTCCCAGGAACTGCACTTCTAAATACCCTTTTTCGATCTTACTGGGCTTAGCTTTCAGCCCGTGGTCTTGAATTCTCTAAACACCTGCTCCTTGACCTCGGTGTGTTTATCTATATTCGTAGTATGGATTCATATATCGTCCATATACGTGGCTACATTTTCGATGCCTTGCATTAGCCTGCGCATCATTCGCATGAATGTGCTTGGTGCGTTCTGTAAACCAAAACACATATAGGCCCATTCATAGAGACCTAACGGTGTAGTGAAAGCCGTGATATGAATGGACTTTTCTTCCATAGGGATTTGCCAGTATCCCTTGGTTAAATCGATTTTGGAGAAAATTTTTGATTTGGCCATGCCGTCAATGAGATCGTCAATGTTCTGCATGGGTTCCGCATCTAAGAGGGTTAATGCGTTGATCTTTCTTCTTCTTCTTCTTCTTCGTTCATCCGGAGTTTTTTTTTCGGATGTGATTGCGTTGTGCCTGTTTACAGCAGAGCTGCGTTCTTGCGCCGTTAGGCCGACACATCCGACTTCTGTGGGCATTTGTTGACCGGGTTAACCTTCCCGGGGGTTTCTTAGGACGTTTGACTCTCACTGTTGTGGTGTTATCCCCCATCCCAACTGGTCCATATAGAACAGCCAAAGATCCTGGTCAGCCCTCAAGGGAAGGCAGGGGCAGACCATGGGCATTCCCCGCCATCCAAGGAGGCTTCCATACTTGCAGAGCCGATACATAGCGCTCTGGTACTGGGCTCACCCAAGGAATCGTCACGTCCTGCACATGGCTGCTTAGCCTCACTTCCGTATATTGGGCCTTCCGTTCACCATAGGCTGTTCTTCCGGAAACCAGAAGTATGCAGTCTGCAGATGACATCCACACAGTGAGCTTTCGATTCGGACTTTCCACGTAATGGATTTGCTATCCAAGCAATATTCCATTTCATGCCACTAGGACACTTTTCCACCTTTTATGAAGCCCACACAATGGGCTTTTGATTCGGACTTTCCACGTAATGGATTTGCTATCAAGCAATATTCCATTTCGTGCCACTAGGACACTTTTCCACCTTTTATGAAGCCCACACAGCGAGCTTTCGATTTGGACTTTCCACATAATGGATTTGCTATCCAAGCAATATTTCATTTCATGCCTCTGGGTCTTCATGCACCTTTAAATGTCAACCTGTATGTAGTTAAAGTAAGCTGCGGTCAACTTGAGCTTGTTGATATCTCCATAGAGCTTGTCCTCAAATGAAGCAGGTGTGGGCCAAAATATCTTTCTCTGTTCTGCATACTTTGGGCAATCCTGCAGCAAATGTTTTGCTGTCATTTTTCCAGTTCTACAATTACATTCATCAGTATCTCCTATCTTTAGTTTATTGAACAAGTGGTATTTCAGCCTGTTATGTCCTGTGCGGAGTCTGAAGATTGCTACTTGTTCTCTTCGGTCGAGTTTGTAATATGCATCATCCTTCTGATGGCCTGGATGCTCAGATTCCCATTTGGTTCTATAAGTGCTTTTTATCAGCCTCTTTGCCTCATTATAGGTTATGTCTATGTCAGGCTGTGGTAGTCGTCCGCCCTCTTTTGCCAGTCTGTCAGCCTCTTCGTTTCCAGGTATACTGCAATGTGATGGGATCCACTGTATTACAACTTTTTTGGATTTCTGGCATAGACCATGGAGTGCTGCTCTTAGGTCAGTTAGTTCTGTGCTGTTATTGCTCTTCAGTATTGAGACAGCTGACTTTGCATCTGTGAAGATAGCTATTTGCTTCTCTTTATTTTCCTCCATCAGGAGCATTTCTGCTGCAGTTTTCAAAGCCTCTACCTCCGCTTTGAAGTTACTTGAAAATTTTCCAGTTGCCATTGAATGTGTTTTTTTCACTCCATTTTTTAAATTTAGGAGAATTCCTCCTCCTCCATTCTCTATTGAATTTTTGGCTGATCCATCTGTATATGCATGGGTCCAATTCCTGCTTGGGTAATGTTCTTTTATGTAGTTTAGGGTTATTTCTCTTCTTTCGGTTTCATGCTGAGTGTTCTTTTTCTCAATACCAGGAATGTTTTCTATCATCTCAGGCAGTTGCTGCTGTCTCCAAGCTGGGAAGTTGTGTGCATTGTGTATGGGCTTGACTGTTGATATGTTAAGTATAGGATCTGCCCTAATCCTTCGTTTTGCAGTTTCTACAAAGTTGCTACGCTTCAGTCTTCCCTTTCCAAAACCATTAAATCTGTTGTACATAGGGTGGTCTGTCAATCTTCTAAATTTTTCTGCTTGTTGCTGGGCTCTGCTATCTCTTCTATCCTGCATTGGTTGTAAACAAGTGATCTTTTCTAGTTCATTAATAGGCGTTGTCTTCAGGCTTCCAGTTATGATTCGCATTCCTTGGTTTTGGACTCTACTTATTTTGTTAAAGTTTGACTTAGCTGCTGTTGCCCAAGCTGCAATGCCATATTCCAGTACTGGCCTCACCCGTCCAGTATATAACTTCTTGAGAACTTTCTCATCTGCTCCCCACGTTGTACCAGCAAGCTTTTTCATGATTGCCATTCTCTGCCTTGCTCTTGTTCGATTTTTCTCAACCTGTGTCTTCCATGTCAGGCGACGATCAAAGGTGACTCCTAGATAGTTTGGATTTTCTTCATGGCGCAATATTTTTCCATTCAATACCAGCTTAGGTTGCTGAGTTTTATTTGAGAGGGAGAACACTGTGCATGTTGTTTTCTCCTCACTTATCTTCACTAGCCATGATTTTGACCAGTCCTCTAGCGCTAATAAGGCTTGCTGTATTCTGCTGTTAGCTGTACTAATATATTCTTCAGATGTCCATATGGCTAGGTCATCTGCAAAGGAGGATGTGTGTACTCTGGCTGGAAAATTTTCTGTGATGTCATTTATATATGCTAGGAATAATGTTGGTGAAAGAACTCCTCCTTGGGGGACACCTTGCTCCAGCAGCATCATTTTGCTTGTTTGTCCTTGTACTTTTGTCCTGGCAGTTCTGTTCTCAAGGTAGTGGCTGATCCATTTATACATTTTTCCACAAACATGCATGTTTTGCAGTTTTACTTTCAGTCCTTCCTTCCATACTTTATCAAATGCTTTTTCTAAATCTATCCAGACTGCTAGTGTGTGCTTTTTCTCTTGGAAGGCATCCTCTATTTCCTGAGCTATATAGGTTATTTGATCTTCAGTGGATCTGTATTTTCTGAATCCTGCTTGGTGTGGTGTTAAGAGTTTGTTTTCTTCCAGATGCCATGTTAGCCTGCCATTGATAATGCGTTCCATTAATTTTCCTACACAGCTCAGTAGACTGATAGGTCGATAGCCATTTGGTTCTTCCAGGTCTTTTCCTTTCTTTGGGACTGGTATTAGTATAGCTTCCTTCCATGCCTGTGGGACTATTCCTCTCTTCCAGCTGTTATTTAGGACTGCTAGTAGTTTCTTCTTTGCCTTGGTGCCTAGTCCTATTAGCATTTCATTTGTGATTCCATCCTTTCCTGGTGATTTCTTCTTTTTTAGGGTATTCATTGCCTGTTCCATTTCTTCCATTGTTAGATTTGCCATCATATATTCTGCTGCTGTCTCTGTATTTCTATGATGTGTCTGTTTGTCTTTGATTGCTTTCTTCTGTTCGGTTGTAATATCAATGTGGTTTGCATTTGCATAGTGTTCCATTAGTGCATTTGCAGCCTTTTTGCCTGTAAGCAAGGCATTTCCTTGTTTAATTGTTATTTGTTTGTTTCTAGGTCCTTCATTGTTCATGGCTTTCACTAGTTTCCATAGTTTGTTTCCATCCCTGTCAAAATTCAGGTTTTCTGTTTTTTCCCTCCAACAATCTCTTGTTGTTTGATTTACTGTTCTTTTATATTTTGCTGAGATGGCTTTGAGAGAGATGTTTGCTTCAATTGTTTGTTCTCTCTCTGCTGTCTTCCTGGCATCTTCAACTTTGTCCTCCAAACTTTGTAGTTCTTCAGTCCAGTATGGTTTGTAATTTTTCCTCGCTCCTCTTGGAATGGACTCAGTGGCTGCCTGTATTATCGCTCTGCTTAGACTTTCCACCATTTGCTTTATGTTGCCATATCGTGTATTTATGTTTTCACAATATTTGTCTGTTAGTATGGCAAATCTGTCCCAATCTGCTCGTTTGTAATTCCAGCGGGGCAAGGGCTTTTGCTCCTGTGGAACATACTCCATATTCATTTCAAGCTTGATTGGTCTGTGGTCACTACCTGCTAATTGGTCCAGCACATGGCGATCGATTTTGTGGAGGATGTCTCCTGTGCAGAAAGCTAAGTCTGGAGTAGAAGTGGTAAGCCATCTTCTGGAGTAGAAGCTCGGTGTGTCATCCGCTTTGTTGAGTAGATGGAGATTTGAGTCTATTTCCCAGTCCTCCAATTCATCTCCTCTTTGTCAGTATCTGGGTATCCCCATCTTTCTGAACGGCTATTAAAGTCTCCGACAATAATGCAGTTTGTGTCAGTTATTTTCATGTTTGAGAGTGTAAGGTCCTTATCTGCTGGGCTATACAGATTGTAGATTCTTATTTTCACGTCCTTTATCATTATGTCAACACCTATAATTTCCGTTTGGTTGTCAGAGATCACAGATACTTCGCTGCAAGGTATTGTATTTCGTGTAAGTATTAGAACTCCTCCTTTGTGTCCTTCGCGGTCGAAACGTGTGGCCTGATATCCTCTGACTGAGAATTTGTGATTGGCGTTGAGGTGTGTCTCTTGAATGCATGCCACATCTATTCTATCTTTATGAAGACGATGTGTTAGGGAGTCTTTCTTCTTGTAAACTCCTTCGGCATTCCACTGTAGTATGTTGAGTGTCCGGGGTATTTGGTCAATAGCTCTTAACCTACTCCTCTGTGCCTTGACTCCACAGCACAGGGGAAGGTGACCACCAGTAGTCATGGGTGGACCCCCTCGAGGCAGGGGGCCCGGCACTATCACCGCCTGATGGGACTTCACGGGATTAGCACCATATCGATTAATTTTGATTTGTGACATCATGAATTAAGTTACGTTGCACTGCTTTGTCAAGCCTGTGGCTCAGTACATCCGATTTCGACAAGCATTTATTCGGGATGCTTTCCCTAGCCTTTGACTGTCCCCAGTCTACCTACAAGGCAGCAGGTTTCACGTTGCACTGCTTTGTCAAGCCTGTGGCTCAGTACATCCGATTTCGACAAGCATGTATTTGGGGTGCTTTCCCTAGCCTTTGACTGTCCCCAGTCTACCTACAAGGCAGCAGGTTTGTGTGTCTCTTCGTCTGGTCCCTCTCCCTTGACCTGTCCAACATGGGTGGCCCTACCAGTAGCTGTGCTACCGTCGGCATAGCTCTTGGGGTCATTGGGACGCACAAGCCCCTCTACCTCGTCACGGTGGACACACAGCAGAGGGGCGTTGATCTTTCTATAGTCAACGCATATCCTCAGGGTGTTATATATTTTCTTACTATGACCAACGGTGAGCAGTAATTTGAAGTGGATTTCCTATTTTGGGCAACTTTGGAAAAATAAACTCCACTGTTCACGCAAGAGTCTTTCAAGAAACTGTTCATTCTTGCCTTGCACAAATGATTTAAGATTGCAACATTGGTCAAATAATTGCACATCATCTACAATAATACCCTTCTCTCTCAAGTACAATATGCTTGTCAAAAGGTCATCAAATGTACAGTCTTTGATTTTATTTAAGTACATCCAACCAAAGCACTGAAATTCATCAAAAGGTTTCAACCACTTTTCTAAGTAACTAATGCATGCTTCATACACCAACCTAACGTCTGACATAAAACTATTACACTCTTCTTCTCGACCACTTTCCTTAAGTCTTCTCAACATCTCCCTGACTTTCAGTGAAATAAATGTCTCCTTCAATCTGCCTTTCAAAACTTCCAAGGTTGTGTGAAGAAGGCTCATAACCTCTAACACTGATGTTTCTTCTTTTTCAATGGCCGAAATATTGACTTGGAAGACAGACATCAAAGAATGCACAAACCAAAGGTAAACTTCTGAAAAATCGTTCTCAAAATTTTTTTTTATCATAGCAGGTGGTTGGTTTACAGAAAGAAAATATTCTTTCAAAGCAGTAAACATCCTCAACAGCCTCTCAACAGCTGGAAACAAACTGAGCCATCTAGTTTTAGAGTGATAGAGTAGTTGCTGATAGTTAATGTTGACATAGTCACAAAAATCCTTTAAAGTTTCTGTTCTGACAGTGTATATAGAAAAGTAATTGAATATCTTCAAGACAATAGATTCAACGTCAATCTGCATTAAATCTGCGCCGTGTTGGATGCAGTTGTGCAGAACATGAGCAGAACATCCAACGCCTACTAATGGCTTGCTCAAGGCTTCCTTCAAATGCGAGAACACATTTCTACCTTCTCTTCTCTTAATGCCTCCAAAATTCACATTGGCATTGTCACCAGCAAAAGCAACACATTTGGAGTACAAATCATGTTTTTGGAGTGTTCTCAAAATATACTGTGATATAGTTTCTGAGGTTTCATTTGGTGTGTTGTCTAACTCGAGAATCTTAGTTTGGATTCCACCTGCTTTCCAGTCAAAGTACTGAACAACGATCGGAAATATTTTCTGCGAACCGTGATTGCTAGCATCTGTCGAAAGACCGAAACATGAAATACCTCTTAAAGATTTATCCAATTCATCAACAGTGTGGGGTCAATTACGTGGTTTACTATTACTTCAGTCTTTGTGGTTGCACAAGCAATATTTCTTTTTTGTAATTTCTGAATCTTCAAATAATGTGTGCATCAAACCAGCTGTGCAGGTCATCGAGTTGTAAGACTGATGATGACAAACTGTATGAAATGCCAAAGTTGCTTCAGCCGCATGCGCTTTCAGCAACACATTTGAGTACTTAGGCTGAAAAAAAAAGACGTCAATGTGCTAGATGACGCGGACACTTTGATTAGGTTTCTATGTCTCTCACTGTCAACATGGCGCTCCAAGTCAGTAGTTCCTTTGTTGGCAACGGACAAGTAACTATCGCAAATCGTACACTTTGCCTCATTCTCGTTGCGTCCTTCAACGAAGCATGGAAACTTATTTTTCATAGTGTTCGAGAATTTGCATTTTCTCTTTGTAGAAGCCATTTTCATAAACATAGACGGCAAAAATTACAAATTTAAAAAAAACAATTTTAAGTGGCGTCTCTGCTACCGGAACCGGAAATAACATTAACATTTTGACCATAGAGACTACAGCATTGTTAGTGTTGCCGAATAGAGCAACAGTTAGATTCAAATTATACAAATAATTGGTGTTTCACATTTGGTATAAATAGGAAAATTAAATAAATATTATTAAGCAATGGGTTTTAATAAAGAATGTAAACACACGGTAGAGTGTAGATACATTGTAAGTTGTAACAACAATACATAAAAAAATGATAACATAAAATATTTAAAAAGCCGGACATTTTAAAGGTTTTTAGCTTTGCCTGCCGGACGGAGGACACGAGGCTGAAAAGGAGGACATGTCCTCTCTTTGCCGGACGTCTGGCAACCCTAGGCATTGGTGGTCGTGACTGCCACAGCTTTCTGTCTCTTGTGCTGCCAAGCATTTCTGATGCCGACGTTCCTCCATGCCATGATGTCAGACTTGGCCAGCACAGGGTTGCCCTTTTTTTTTTACCACAAATATCTAGAAACTTCCCAAACAACATCCATAAATATCTAGATTTCGTTGGAAAGTATCTAGGAAAATATCCAGGTTGATAAAGTAAGAAATCACATACGTATTGATGTGACTGTCGGTCTCCCTGACGAAGAAGTTTACGGCTTTCGGTGTAACCCCGTATATTCTCGTGAATAAGGCAGCTGCGCCCGAACCGGCAGCTGTTTGAGCCGCGCTGATAACTTACGGGGGTATGTGAGCCGGTCGCTCAGAAAGCAATGGCAAACTACTGAGCGTAATCTTGCCTAGTACATCAACAGCAGCTGGAAAATGCTAATGTTGACTGCAACGTCCTGTAAGGGATATGCAACATTAAAAAAAAAATTATGTGACTTACCCTATAGAATCATGTCCTCAT
The DNA here is from genome assembly GCA_014155875.1 of Cepaea nemoralis. Taxonomy (NCBI): domain Eukaryota; kingdom Metazoa; phylum Mollusca; class Gastropoda; order Stylommatophora; family Helicidae; genus Cepaea; species Cepaea nemoralis. The sequence goes on from JACEFZ010006780.1 coordinate 290,603, forward strand.
CTTCACTGATGTCTGTCTCACAAGATGCACATTGCTTGGGTGATGAAGTTGAAGCTTCAGACTCAAAATGACTCTGGTATGCTTTAGCTGTCCCAATTTCTTTTAACACACGGTCAGGGAGCTCATAAGTTGAACAGCATTTTCCTGCTCTCATCAGGCCAAATCTTATTGTCAAGATAGCATTTAAGAGGTCAAGTTTCATCCTGTTTCTTAGTTTACATTTTATATAGTTCATAGCACTGAAAACTCTTTCCACATCATCATTTGAATGGGGTAGTATCATGGCAGACATGGCACATTCACAGAGCTCACAGAATGGACTGTTACCTGAGGCATCTTTAAATTGTCTTACTTCACCCCAAAAGGCTTCGGTTTTTGTTTTGTTTCTCCAGTCAACCAAATTTATTTTGGTTAACTGATATTCTGCTTCCGCCACACTATTATCAGTAGCCCCTAAAAATTTCATAGCTTGACAATATTTTGATATGTCCTTTACTGGCTGAAGTTTGTTGTTAGCAGAAAAGAGTGAAATATGTTTCAATACATCTAAACGTTCAGGAAGTCTCTGCTTCAATTGCTTGAATAATGAGAGAAGAAAATCTTGACAGCGCTTTCTTAAGTTATTCTCGTCATTTTCTGTTAACAGTCCTTTTGTTTTTGAACCATCAATTTTTGATTCGATTTGGTATCCCAGGTATGGCTTTAGGAGCCAAATATCTCTCTATAGTGCACGTGAGCAAATAAGCTTTACAAGTTGGCAATATAAGTCTTTTACCAATTGAGTGAAATAACAAAGTGAGGTAGTCAAGTAATTTAACTTTATCAACATTTTGAGATTCAAATAGTTTATTAACTTTTTGTACTTCACTTAAAATGGGTTGTAAAAAGAGAAGGAAAGCCACATTTTTTTTCATCACTGTACATTCCATATTGTATTTCAGCTGTGTAGCACTTTTCACTTTGTCTTGTTATTTCGAAGTGTGTCTTCAACTCCAACCATTGGTTCAGAATTATTTCAACAGCTGGTTGAATTAATAACCATCTAGTTGTGCAATATGACAGCATTTTCAGTGGTGAGGAACTATTATTTAATGCTTTATATAAAATATTATATTGCGGTTGTCTGACAGGTTATTTGGAGAACCATTTATGTGTTTCAGCAATAAGGAATTCCAAATTCCTTGGTAAACATTCTGATGAGGCATGTGATAATGCTAGCTGCAAGGAATGACACTGTCGTGTCTTCCTTTAAAGTGTCGTCCCTGGAGTGAGGGGAGTCAACACCCACATTATAATTTTTTTCCCTTATCAATATCCTGGAGAATCCATCAGCTTCCGTCCAACACACTCCTTCAGTTCCTGGACACCTTTTCCTCTCTCTATCACTGTCGTACTATGCCCCCTCTCATTCTTCCCCACGTAACATATTCAACAACTCCTGCTTCCAAAAAATTAATAAAGATTAATTTATTAAAAGAAAAGTGTAATGTATATGAGACGTGTATGCGAAGAAAATGTGTGATGTGTTCTATAATGTGTGTAGGATCGGACCCTCAGATAATAGCATAGTCAGTTCATCCTTGCAAGGACACACCACAGCACGTTAAGTCAGAACAAGTCCATCTCACCCAGTGCTGTATCCCTCCTGTCGGACACCGACTGTCATCTGTAGCTATCTGGTAATCCATCTTCCATCTAGTGTGTATGGGTGGAGGATATGTGTATGGGACTGATGCAGGGGATGTGTGTTTATGTGGGTGGAGATGTGTGGATGGTTTGAGGAAGTATGTGTGGGAGGCGGGGTTGTGTGGGTAGGGGATTGTGTTGGGTGGATTTGGGATGGAAGGGCGGGTGGGGAGAAGTGTATGGTGTGTGGGTTTGAGATATGTGTGCGGTGTGTTGGCGGGGGATGTGTGAATGATGTGTGGGTGGAGGGTATGTTTGTGGTGGTATGGGTGGTGGATAGTGTGTGGTGTGGGGGATGTGTGTGATGGGTGCGGGGAATGTGCATATGGGTGGGGTATATGTGTGGGTGAGCAGGGGATTGTGGTGGTTGGGGGAAGTATGGAGTGTGGGTGGGAGATGTGTGTGTGTAGGTGGGGAATGTGTGGGTGGGGGTGTGTGAGTGGCTTAGGGATGTGTAGGTGGTGAGGGAGTTGTATGTGTCGGGGTGGGATGTGTGAGTGGGTGGAGGATGTGTGTGGGGGTAGGGGTATTGTGATCGAGAGATGTTTGGTTGGGGGTGGGTGGGGTGTGTGGGTGCATAGTGGAGGATGTATGCGTGAGTGAGTGTGTGTTGGTGGACGGGTAGGGAATGCGTGTGTGGGTGGGGAGAGGTGTGTGGTGTGTTGGTTGGTGATATTGTGTGGGTGAGATATGTGTGTGTGGGTGGGGGATTTTGTCGTGTGTGAGTGGGGGTATGTGGGGTGGATGGGTAAGGGTATCTGTGTGGGTGTGGGTGGGAATATTGTGTGGTATCTGGGTGGGGAATATGTGTGTGGTGTGTAAGTGGGGATGTGTTGGTGAGGGATATGTGTGTGTGTGGTGCGTGGGTTGGGAATAGTGCGTGGTAGGGGGTGTAAGTGATGTGCGGGTGGGGGATTGTGTGGTGAGGGATTAGGTTAAGGCATGTGTGGGTGGGTGGAAGTTGTATGTGTGGGTGGTGGGGTGTGTGTGAGTGGATTGGGAATGTAGGGGTGGTTAGGGAGATGTGTGTGTGTGGGGGGGGGGGGGGGGGGGTAGGGACATGTCAGTTGGTGGGGATGTGTGTGTATGGTTTGGGGATGTGTGAGTGGATGTGCGATGTGTGGGTTGGTGGGGGATTGTGTGTGTGTGTGGGTGGGGAATATGTTGTCGATGGAGATGTGGCTGGGGGATGGTTGGTTTGAGGTGTGGGTGGGGAGAGGATGTGTGGGGTAGGATGTGGATGGGCGTGGGATGTGTGGGTTTGCTGGGGGAATGTTTGTGGGTGGCGAGTGTGTTTTGGTTGGGGGATCAGGTGAGGGCAGTGTGTGTGGATGGGGGATGTGCGGGAGGGGGATGGGTCGGTTGGTGGGGTATGTATGTGTCCCTTGGTGTGCGTGTGTGTCGGTAGGTGGGGGTGTGTACGTGTCCCTTGGTGCGCGCATGTGTGGGTAGGTGGGGGTGTGTGTGTGGGTGGGGTGATGTAAGGATAGGTGGGGGTGTGTGTGTGGGTGGGGTGATGTAAGGATAGGTGGGGGTGTGTGTGTGGGTGGGGTGATGTAAGGATAGGTGGGGGTGTTGTGTGGGTGGGGTGATGTAAGGATAGGTGGGGGTGTGTATGTGTCCCTTGGTGCGCGCGTGTGTGGGTAGGTGGGTGTGTGTGGGTGGGGTGATGTAAGGATAGGTGGGGGGTGTGTGTGGGTGGGGTGATGTAAGGATAGGTGGGGGTGTTGTGTGGGTGGGGTGATGTAAGGATAGGTGGGGTGTCCCTTGGTGTGCGTGTGTGTCGGTAGGTGGGGGTGTGTATGTGTCCCTTGGTGCGCGCGTGTGTGGGTAGGTGGGTGTGTGTGGGTGGGGTGATGTAAGGATAGGTGGGGGTGTTGTGTGGGTGGGGTGATGTAAGGATAGGTGGGGTATGTATGTGTCCCTTGGTGTGCGTGTGTGTCGGTAGGTGGGGGTGTGTATGTGTCCCTTGGTGCGCGCGTGTGTGGGTAGGTGGGTGTGTGTGGGTGGGGTGATGTAAGGATAGGTGGGGGTGTTGTGTGGGTGGGGAGATGTAAGGATAGGTGGGGGTGTTGTGTGGGTGGGGTGATGTAAGGATAGGTGGGGGTATGTATGTATCCCTTGGTGTGCGTGTGTGTCGGTAGGTGGGGGTGTGTATGTGTCCCTTGGTGCGCGCGTGTGTGGGTAAGTGGGGGTGTGTGTGTGTGGGTGGGGTGATGTAAGGATAGGTGGGGGTGTGTGTGGGTGGGGTGATGTAAGGATATGTGGGGGTGTTGTGTGGGAGGAGTGATGTATGGATAGGTGGGGGTGTGTGTGTGGGTGGGGTGATGTAAGGATAGGTGGGGGTGTGTGTGTGGGTGGGGTGATGTAAGGATAGGTGGGGGTGTGTGTGGGTGGGGTGATGTATGGATAGGTGGGGGTGTGTGTGTGGGTGGGGTGATGTATGGATAGGTGGGGGTGTGTGTGTGGGTGGGGTGATGTATGGATAGGTGGGGTGTGTGTGTGGGTGGGGTGATGTATGGATAGGTGGGGGTGTGTGTGGGTGGGGTGATGTATGGATAGGTGGGGGTGTTGTGTGGGTGGGGTGATGTAAGGATAGGTGGGGGTGTTGTGTGGGTGGGGTGATGTATGGATAGGTGGGGTGTGTGTGTGGGTGGGGTGATGTATGATAGGTGGGGGGTGTGTGGGTGGGGTGATGTATGGATAGGTGGGGTGTGTGTGTGGGTGGGGTGATGTATGGATAGGTGGGGGGTGTGTGTGTGGGTGGGGTGATGTATGGATAGGTGGGGATGTGTGTGTGGGTGGGGTGATGTATGGATAGGTGGGGGTGTGTGTGGGTGGGGTGATGTATGGATAGGTGGGGGGGTGTGTGGGTGGGGTGATGTATGGGTAGGTGGGGGTGTGTGTGTGGGTGGGGTGATGTATGGATAGGTGGGGGTGTGTGTGTGGGTGGGGTGATGTATGGATAGGTGGGGGTGTGTGTGTGGGTGGGGTGATGTATGGGTAGGTGGGAGATGGGCCTCATAACATTGTAATTAGCCTTGTTTATGTTTACAACATTCATTTCACAATGTTTATTTTTCTTCCTATGTAAATGCATAATGCTCTTGATGAACGAAAGACGAGTGATTGGAAGGGCCGAATGTAAGACGGGCCTGCGCGCCCAATTTGTGACCCTAATAAAGTTGATTTGATTTGATTTGATTTCTTCCTGATCATCCGAAATAGATACTGTTTGTAATTACAGCTGATCATGGACCGGTTGCACACTACACATTATAAGTTCCTATCGGTCCTAAAAACTGTACGAATCCTTTGTTGTGTGTACTTAGGTATCAATGTTATTGTTAATATACTTGATCCTAACTAGTGTCTATAAAGTCTCAAGTATGATGTCTTTTGTAATATTTCACTGGAATCTATCACACCATGTGACTTACATTTTAATGTTCTCGTTCTTTTAACACTGTTTGTATGATGTATGACATATCAACAATCATAACCCATCCTAGGTGAACCTTATCACACAGGAATCGTTATATTGGTTGGCTCTTCTGAGCCATGTTATGGTGAACCCTCCTGATTATGAGTCCAGCGTAAACATAATACCATCTTTCTTCTCGGAAGTTATTCATTTTCAGTAAGAACCATTTGAGTGTCCCACTGGTGTTCTTTCGAATTGGAGTTGAGCTTGTTTCAAAACCAGTGTTGAGCTTCCTCGTAACTGGCAGGGAACCTGTTAGAGAAACAACACATCTGGTGATAGCACTAGTCACTGATCCTACCGGCTGAGTGTAAGCCTATTGCCTTGCTCTGTTATTTCTCAGCTAACTAAACTCTGTCATAGAGCCTATTAGCTCATCACCTACGTCCGAATCAGGCTATGACAAGGAAAGACCCATAAACAGCGTGCAAAACTTCCGTGGGCAAACAACCGAAAGATCCCCCCCCCCCCCAATTGGACACTTTCCCCATCTCCCAACCCATCTTAAATCTCTCCAAATATCACCCCGCTATCCTATTCACCATCGCAGAGCCAATTATCACTTCACTACTCTAACTAGTTTCAACCATGCTACTGCCTAAATTAATCAGGATTAATTATACTATATAAACTACCTTAGGCAACACCGCAGTTCGATCAAATCACATCTACATTTGCCATGACAGGCACGTGTAAAATTAAATTAACTTAATTCGCACACGGTAGACATATTTCCACTCAGAACTGCAGTGCCAAAGCACGTCCGCCTAAATCAACGGTTTGAGTTACACTGTCTCCCCCAATCATGGTTTTTCAAACAGCCTTGAATTGTTCACGTGACGTTGTTGATGTCCTGCAGGTGTCCCAATGTTTCCAGTAACAAACCCACAACTTTCTGTCATGTGGTGACAAGCAAAACCGCCATTCCGTTTGATGTCGGGAAATTCTAAATGACAGACGGACTGTTTTCTCCCAAGCCGGGCACTTCCGCTTGAATCCGACCTGTTTTTACTGTATTGTTAAAAAAAAAAAACAATTGGGGCCCTGCAAACATGCCGTTTAATCAGATTGCTTGTATTATCATCAACTGGTTAATCACGGTGTTTTCCGTGACAGACACGCACATTTTATGAGGATTAAAGATGGGATATCTTCCTTCAATTTTGCATAAACGCCATGGTTGATACCAACCATTACCGATGCATTATCGGTTCCAATTACAAATGCAGCCAAATTCTTGAAGTTTAAATGTTTACTGGCCAAAAGTTTCTTCAGTGCATGAACTATACTTTCTGCATCACACTCTTCCAAGTGAACTAGTCCAAGAAATGTAGAAACTACTTTGTCTTTGTTGCTGCTATAATATATAATGCATACACCAAGCACTTTCAGAACCGAAATGTCATTCGATTTGTCTAATAATAGACTGACTATATTTGTTTGTAGAAATGTCACTGATCAAATCTTCTTAAAAGTGCGAAAACAAAGTACTTCTGATCATAAATACTTGCTGTGGTGCATTTTCACGTCCATTAGTAGCACTTTACTGTCAGACATAGTGTTTTTAAACAAATCAATCAAATGGTCACAGTTCACGATTGCACAATGACAAGTTAACAATAATGCGACAGATCCTTCAGCTTTCATTACTCTGTGTAGTTCTGAAAACATATGTCAACGGTGGCATATCCTTAAATGGTACTGCATTTTTATGTTTTTTAGTCTCTGCATGTTTCTTCAAGTCTTGTATTTTCGCTTTCATTTCGCACTTGCAATCAACGAGCCTTAGTCGCATCTCCATGAATTGACATCACCCAATCTTTAATTATGTCAACCTGCAGCCACTCTTTCAGAAATTTTTGTTCATATTGCTTTACATTTGGCATGTTTAAAGATTTGTTAAAAGTGGAAGACACATATGAAGGTGAGCAATTATTTTTAAAAATCACATGAAAAAGAATCACAAAGTCGGCATCACAGCAATAATTCGCAACACGGTGAGTTTACAGTTCAAATAATGTTATTATAATTTATGCGCCCTTTTACTCATTACCGGGGGTTGCCAGATTGCTGAGCGTTGACCCAAGTCAGTTTAAAGTTTAAATAATGGTAGTTACCATAATCTAAGCGCGTCCAGACCAAACATAAAATGTGTAAATGCACCGAAAGAAAGGTAAAATCTAGAAAGTATTCAAAATATCCTACTCCAAATGAAAAGTATCTAGTATTGCATCCAGCATCCAAACGTCAGAAAACGGTATCCAGACGCCAGCAAAAACCTCTAGATCGTGATATAAAATATCTAGAATGGCAACCATGGTCCAGCATCTTCTCTCTTGGTCACCCCCTGCCTCTCTTCCCCTCCAACTTTTCTGTTGTGACGACATATTCCTTCTTTCCCCTTCTCATTATATGCTGAAAGAATATAAGCTGTCTTTTCCTGATATGATTAACCAGTTCTTTTTGTGCGTTAAATTCTTTCAAGAAATCTTCATTGATTGTGCTTTCTATCCATTCTTTGTCAGTTAACATCTTTCTGGATATCATCATTGCTCGTTCTAAACAGTCCTTGTGAGTTAACTTCTTTCAAGATATCTTCATAGTTTTTTCTATCCAATCTTTATGACTTAACTCCCTTCAAGATATCTTCATTGCTCTTTCTATCCACTCTTTGTGAGTTAACTTCTTTCTAGATATCTTCATTGTTCTATATATCCACTATTTCTGAGTTAACTTCTTTCAAGACATCTTCATTGTTCTTTCTATCCTCTCTTTGTGAGTTAACTTCTTTCTAGATATCTTCATTGTTCTTTCTTTCTTTCTATCCACTCTTTGTGAGTTAAATTCTTTCAAGATGTCGTCATTGTTATTTCTCCACTCTTTGTGAGTTAAATTCTTTCAAGATGTCTTCATTGTTCTTTCTATCCACTCATTGTGAGTTAAATTTTTTCAAGATATCATCATTGCTCATTCTATCCACTCTTTGTGAGTTAAATTCTTTCAAGATGTCTTCATTGTTCTTTCTATCCACTCTTTGTGAGTTAAATTCTTTCAAGATGTCTTCATTGTTCTTTCTATTCACTCTTTGTGAGTTAAATTCTTTCAAGATGTCTTCATTATTCTTTCTATCCACTCATTGTGAGTTAACGTCTTTCAATATATCTTCATTATTCTTTCTATCCACTCATTGTGAAACATCTTTCAAGATATCTTCATTGCTCATTCTATCCACCCATGGTGTTCTCATCATTCTTCTCTACAACCACACCTCCTCAGCTTCCACATAATTCCTCACTTCTCTACTAATTGTCCATAATTTGCTTATGTAAACCAGGATTACTTCAATTTAGTTCTTAAGACCTATATAGCCCCAGAGATCTGCAAAACAATTTAAGCAATAAATCACAAAAACAAAAATTCCTATATTGGGAATCAATATTGCAAAACAAAATTTTAATGTTATGCTTCTGGTACTCAGCACATTTGTCTTTTTTAAAGTGAAATAATTCATGCCGAATTATAACTTTGGTGATTTGTTTATATTTTTGCAAGGAATATGTTATTTGGTCACCTGACATATTCTTGTTGGAACATTTAATATTGTGTATGCATGTCTTCCTGTCAAGCCTTGATTCCACATTTGTGTCCCTTCTTCTGCTGTTCTTTTTATTTTTCATTGCTGATTAATGTTATCTTTACTCATCTACATGTATTTTGTTATGTGCTTTGCCTTTTTATTGCTTCTTTGCCTGCCATTTCATTATCATCACTTCCTGCATGCACTGGTATATACACGATCAGCACTGAACATCTGCTGGTATTTAGATATGTAGTAGCGGTGATTTCCTCTGCTCTATCTGATCTACTACATACATTATTATTTAGAGCAAGAACTGTTGCTAATGAATCTGTTAAAATAGTTAGTTACTGTCGAGGGTTAACTTATACTGTTTCTGACACTTTTTTTAATACAGCGGCTATTTATGCAGTAAAAATTGATGTTTTACTTCTTATATTGAAATTTCACTCTATTTTTCAATGTGGAATCTACATGCTTATTCCAAGTTTATTTAGTTTTCTTTATGGAACCTCAATGCAACCTCAAGACTAAATGTCATGGCAGGACAGACCTAAGCCTTCGCCAGCAACTGGTCTAGTATCGAATCTCTGATGGGCGGACACTTAAAGCATTGATTTGCTGATCAGGCAGCTTCTGCAGCTTGTCTTGTTCCAGATGTATTGGTGTTACCTTTCCTCTGGAGTAAACTAGACAGGCTGAGAGAGGGATCATGCTGCATGGGCAACACATGGCCTCTAAAATTTAGCCCAGGCTTTGTGCTATGGAGAGGTATTGCTCCATTCCTGGCCTTACTGCGTTGGATTGTAGTTATTATTGTGCCTTTTTTTCTGTAGCACAATGTATCAAACTATCATCTGTCAAGATGGGCAGGTGCCAGTGCACTGTATTTTTAGGGAAGACTCCTTATTGCTAATTGGTATTAAATTTCTGGTGTTACTAATTCCCATGTTTTCATAATATGTGTGTACTATTAGTTGGTAGTCAATTTCTGGTTTTATTAATTACCATGTTTTGATAATAGTTGTGTACTTAGTTCTGGTTATTAATTTATTAAAGGTTTCTGAATTCCTCAATTGAAATATGGTAGTACACGTTGTTGTGAACATATTATAGTTTTATTTGAGTTTTTAGCTGATTCTTGTGCTTGGGGAAAGGTTGTGTATGCTGGATGAGTATTGTCTGCGATTACTTTGACAGTGTAACTTTGTATATCCTGGCCCCATTATCACAACAATCAGCACCGTCCAACAGAAATCAAACGCAGGCTGACCATGGTGCTGCGGAGATTAAACAGTTTTTTAGAACCCATGGAACAACAACAGCAAAGAGGTTAAAATAAAGTTGTTGAGGACATGCATCTTCCTGGTGGCAACATATGGATGTGGGTCATGGACAATTTTGCAATCACCGAAGAAGAAAACTGGGGTGGTGGAGCTCAAATGTTACAGAGAGTTCTAAGAATATTGTGACCAAGAAGAAGAAAAATATTGACATTCTACAAGATGTGAACATAAAAGAAAACTGGTTTATAAACAGTGTCACGTCTCAGAAACTTCAATACTTTGATCCTATTAAATGTCACACAAGAGACAGGGATTGACCAGCATGAGATGGACACAGGACATTGCAGAACCTTTTGCATGAGGGTGCATGAGCCAAGAGAAGTGGACATTTTGCTACATTTAATTGAAAACCCACTACTGTCATCTGTTTTGAAATTGTTTTAATCTGTACCTGTAGTTCTTTAAATAAACATAACAGATTTAATCATGTCATGCATATTGCATCATCAGCATATTATTATTTTGAATAACGAAGACACAAACAATAGATTGCACGATTTATTGCCTGGCATATTTCACTGCATCGCGTCAGGTACATACTGCACAATATAAAGTAAATTAACTAGATAAATCCATCAATCTGAAATATACATATTTTCGCACAGTAATGTCACTTATCTACCACGGTAATTTCAAGCTGACTAACATGTCTTTCTGTTTGCACAATTCTGGCTTGCGTTGATTGATCATTATAATGATCAATAATGATCAATCAACGCAAGCCAGAATTGTGCAAACAGAAAGACTTGTTAGTCAGTTTAAAATTACCGTGGTAGACAATTGACATTACTGTGCGAATATGTGTATATTTCAGATTGATGGATTTATCTAGTTAATTTACTTAACGTTGAGTGATTTCTGCAGTATGTACCTGACGAGATGCAGCGAAATATGACAGGCAATAAATCGTGCAATCTATGATAGTTTATGTCTAATATCTGCTAATTTCTCCCCGAGATCTTTAATCATTATAGTGAAGATTGTTGATGACAGCAGTCTCCGTTGGGGAATACCACTTTGTTGTGTATGAAGTTCTGACTGTTCAATGTTCATATTCACTGTAAAACTTCTTTCTAGAAGATTCCCTATATACAGGTTTGCTTTTTATGATATAGTCTTAGTTGTAATCTTTATATTTCTGCCACGTACACCATAAGCCTTAGATGTGTACTGATATAGTAATACTTTTAATCTTTGTAAGACATCTTTGCAACACACAACATAAGCCTTAGATGTGTACTGATGTAGTAATACTTGTAATCTTTGTAAGACTTCTTTGCAACACACAACATAAGCCTTAGATGTGTCAAGGAAAATTGTGACATTTTCTGTTCTTTGAAAAACCAATTTGGCTTCTTGTTATAGCTTAATAATATGGTCTGTTCTACTACAGTTTTTCCTAAATCTAGATTGATTTATGTTATATATTTTCTTCCTCAAAGTAAAATGTTAGTCTTTGATTGGCTATAGATTCTAGAATTTTACACACATGGAAATTAATTATATTTGTCCACTTTCAAGTGTCTTGCCAATTGGTGTGGTTGACCATGCTTCTCTGCATCTTACAATCTCCAATAGCATGTATCACTTTGTGCACTAGCATCCTACAGTGCCATTACACAAGGCTGGTAATGGCTTTCTCTCGATGTCTTCCTGTGACTCTTTTTCAATAAATCTTTGCAGTTGTCACAACATCTTCCAGTTTTTATCTTCTTATGATGCGGCGACAAAATGAGGACTGCCTCTTTCTGATGTTTGTGATAAGCTTTCTTCTGATGTTTGTGTTAAGTTGTCTTTGTGTCCAGCCTCTTTCAACATTTTTAGGTTGCTCATTTTTAGCTGTCCAGTGGCACTTAATCAGTTAAACAGCACTGGTTTGGAAATATCAGTGATGGAAATAACAATGATGGAAATAACAATCATGGAAATAACAATCATGGAAATAATAATGATGGAAATTACAATAATGGAAAAAACAATGACGGAAAGCTTGGCTCCTGGAAGACAGGGCAGTGGTGGACTAGCACAAAGATGGACACAGGACACTGAAGACACTATAGGCAAGAAAATGCAAGACATGAAGCAGGGAAACTGAGAAAGAATCAAGAATTTTCCTCATGGTGAGAGGAAAGGAACTTCTACATGATCATGTATCATCTGTAACTTAATTACACAATTTCCATTAATTGCCAGATCTACTGTATTGACACAAGCTGGCTCCGGTCACTATTTGAGCAACAAAGAAGTCCAAGTAACGAAGAACCCTTTTACATGGCTTAAGGCTCATTGGCTAATGTTTCTGGACACATATTTGTATAGACCAATCAGCACTCGTGAGTGGTGCTCATATCATGCATCATTTTAGGCTGGTCAATCTTGAAGCCCATTGAGGACATTGAAGATTGTAAAATTCCAATCCACCCTAAAATGGATCAAACACCTGGCCACAATGGACGAGTTTCTAGTTACTGCGGCTCCCTATTTGAGTAACAAGATACATCTGAATTTTTTCACAGGTTTGATCATGTCTCGGCCATCAAACAAACCACCACCATCAGGGTTGGCAGAATCGCAACCTTTTGTAACCATCAGGTTCTGCATTTTGCAACAAAATGGAAACTACCTACACCATGAGGTAAGCATTTATTTCTGAAGTAGCTCTTCCCAGGAAAGTTGTTTGTTTGGGGGGGGGGGGGGGGTTTAAAAGGGAAGAGGACCACTTCATTGCACCCGATCTGACCCCATATGGGTCACTCCTTTCCCCAGAGCGGGCGCCAGAAATGTTGCACAGAGCACAAACCCGATAGCCCCGGGGGACGATTTCTAGGAGTCTCTCAGAAAATTGCCTCATGAAAAAAACGAAAAAAATCCAGAAATTTAACCCCGACTTTCAGAGTGCAGGGCAGGTGATTAACCCCTTCATCACGGGACCCCGTTTTCCCGCAAATGTCAGAAGGGAAGTAAGAGGCCAGCATGGCCGAATGGAAAAAGAACAAATTCTTATAATCAGGTGTACTGATGCCGAGACAAGAATTTCAAAACCCCCACACAGGCCAAGCGGACTAAAATTTTTACTTCTCCTCCTTGCCCTTTGGGGCGTAAATTCAAGTACCTCTGAAGCCGGAGTGGGTTCACCTTAGGGGGAGGGACACTGGGAAAAAGGGAAAAGCTAATCCACATCAAGATTCAAACCAGTGCTACGAAAAAACAGTGTGTGGGGGGGTACGCTTTATTCAAAGGAAAAAGGGGAAAAAATTTTAAAAAACCCCTTTTGAACAAACACAAATAAATCTTTTGGTGCGGGTTTGGGTTTTTTGAGAACCCTTGGAAGACAGCTTTAAAAAAAATTGTGTCCCGCAGTTTTGATGTTTAGATCACAGGCCCCGAAAGGGCTAAAACTTTTCAGAGTCAGGTTCATATGGAGACTTTTCTCCCATCCTAGTACACAGGTACCATCCCCTTGGGGAATTTATTCCCCTCTGCAAGCCCAGATACTAGCAGGGTGTGCCAGATTGGCATTGGAACTCTGAGGAGAGATGTATTAGGATGTAACCAGTCATGATTCAGCACAGTATATATGGACTGGCTGAGATGTGGCTTATGTTGGTTTTATTTCTTTCACAGGTTTTAAGTACTTCTTGTCAATGTACTCTGATCCAATGACCAAGGTCACAGTGCATGCCTTTCTTCTTCTGATGCTGCTGTTGCTTCTTGGGAATCTCTCTGTCGATTTAGTTAAGCTACCTCCTTTGCAATTGGAAGCTTATGCATTTATTGTCAGACTGTCATACAATTCATGAGTGCAATTGGTTTTGGAGATTCTGAGGTGTCGGTGGTGGAGTTCATGCTCAGTGTGACGTGTTCTACAGGCCATTCTGCAGAAAGAGTCTGAGCCATATGGTATAAAACATGATGCAATGATGTTGATTATCTTGTCCTTAAATTCCCCTCCATTGTCCCTTTTTTCTTTTTCATCTTCTTTTCCTCCTTCTCTTCACTATCCTATGTGAAAAGTGGAACAGACAGCAGTCCTGACAAACCAATAAAGCCTATCCTTTTCAATCCATTTTGTTTTTATATTACATGTTGAATCAAATTGAACATAATGTTTTCCATTTTCAGGCAGATTGTCTGGTTGTATCTGTGATAAGTGGCCTTAAAGAGGATTTTCAAAGACAGGTATGTGTTTAAGATTATCTGTTAGTTCACCACTGTTAAATACAAGCAGAAATATCAAAATTATTGTTGATACAATGCTGGTTACACAGAAGATATGCAGAAACATGTAGAAAATAGGGTGAGCCAAAACTATTCTATTACACGATGCAATAATTTCTTACTGGAATCTAGTGACAGAATTATTAAGTGTTGCAAGCAATAGTTTTCACATTTGGATATACTGTATACACATTGGTGTGCTGTTTTGGTCTATCAACATATGGATCTGGCACATTATGCCCAGTAGGTCGTAAGACACAACTGTACTTTCATGTTTCTTAATCTTTCTTTGACAATTTATGAGACAAAGATACTGATATGATGAATCAATCAATCAAATGATAACTTGATCTTTCTTGGTAACACCTCACTTCAAGAGACAGAATCATGTTCTTATTTAGAAGAGATGTAGACGAAAATGGGGAAACAGATAGACATATTAGAATAATAATACAAAAGGAAAGACGAGCTTTTGTAACACTAGGAAATTTGTGGAAGTTATAAGAAGTTCCGGTACAGTGGTGACGAGATGACGCGTTGTTCTTCGGGGAGACGCTGTTCAGTGTTTTTCTGTGGATTTCCTGTGATAGTGTTTTCCTGTGGATTATGTGATGTTATTTCGTGTTCGTTTATTGGAAGTGTTCAAAAGAAGCCACGGGAGGCAGGTGGTGGATGAAATTTTGAGGGCAGCCGACAGATATTTGTTGGTTATGGTCTCGAGCTTCGCGACGGCAGGCAGAGAATCTCTTTCGAGAAACAATGGTTGCGGTCATCCAGCCAGTATGGTCACTGCCATAGAGGAAAGCAACGGCAAACTACCTCTTTGAAAGTGCCTAGTACATTATGATTCGCTTAAAGACTGATCATTGCAAGACAAGGACAGAGACATTAAAATTAGCAACATGGAACGTTAGGACGTTAAACGACGACGAAAATTAGAGAACATAAAACAAGAAAGAGAAAAAATTAATATTTTAGGGATGTGCGAAACGAGATGGGCAGGAGCAGGCATCAAGATAGATGAAGATTTTAAGATTATTTATTCTGGAGGTGAAGATCGACAAAGGGGATAATTTTGGACCGGAAAATATCAACATCTGTTCAAGAATATTGGGTCGTGTCGGACAG
Organism: Cepaea nemoralis; assembly: GCA_014155875.1. Classification (NCBI taxonomy): domain Eukaryota; kingdom Metazoa; phylum Mollusca; class Gastropoda; order Stylommatophora; family Helicidae; genus Cepaea; species Cepaea nemoralis. The sequence goes on from JACEFZ010006780.1 coordinate 306,042, forward strand.
AGTTCTACTGGTTAAATTGAGTGGCAGACCTTTTAGCATAAATGTTATTCAAGTATATGCACCAACAGGAGAGTCCAGTGAAGATAGTGTAGAGGAATTTTATAATGACATGGAGTCTGCCTTAAAGAAATGTAAAAATTCAGAAATAAACATCATAATAGGAGACTTCAATGCAAAAGTAGGAAATCAAGGTGAGAGATACACAGTAGGAGACTTTGGTTTAGGAGAGAGAAATGAAAGAGGATACATACTCGTAGAGTGGACAAAAGAAAAGGAAATGATTGTAGGAAACACCTGGTTTAAGCAACACCCTAGAAGATTATGGACATGGAGGTGTCCTGATAGCAGGATTAGAAACCAGATTGACTACATTCTGATTAGCAGAAGATTTAGAAATGCACTAACAGTAGCAAAAACAGTTCCCAGTGCTGATTGTTATAGTGACCACAGACTACTTACTGGAACATTAAGGATAAAACTGAAGAAAGTCAAGTATGTAACAGGAAACACTAAATATGATTTGTGTACATTGAGTAATGACAAGGAAATACAAAACAAATTCAACATAAAAGTACAGAACAGATTTGGGCACTCTTCCGACAGACGGGTCTAAATAGTTCTGCAGTGAATAGGTGATTAGGGTTAGGGTTAGGGTTAGTGTTAGTTATATAAAATTATTCACAGCAGAACTATTTAGACCCGTCTGTCGGAAGAGTGCCCAGATTTGATATATTGTCTGATCCAGAGATATTATTCCAGGATGTGAATGTTCAATGGGAAATGTTAAAGAATGTAATCAGATTGGCTGTAGAAACAACTATTCCAAAATTTAAAAAGGTGGGTCATAAGAAATGGATGACTGAAGAAATTTTACACCTAATGGAAACATGAAGACTCAACAAAAATAATCCTGCCAAATATGAAGAAATTCACAGACAAGTCAGAATATTATGTAGGAATGCAAAAGAATCATGGCTTGAGGAAAAGTGCTTAGAAAGTGAAAAACAACACAACAGTCAAAATACCAAATTAGTGCACAAAAGAATTCAGGAACTTACTAATAAAAGAACAAGTACATCAATAGGCTGTCTAAAAACTAAAGATGGCAAAATCATAATAGAAAAAGATCAGATTCTATGTGCATGGACAGATTATGTGAAAAACCTGTATAATGATAACAGAGATGAACAGTGTGATATTAGATTTAATAATGAAGGACCACAAATTTTAAAGATGGAGGTTCAAAATGTTCTTAAGCATATGAAAGCTGGCAAGGCCCCCGGTGCAGATAACATCACAACAGAAATGATTAAAGCTTTAGAAGAATTTGACTAGAGCAAGTCACCAGACTGATGAACACATTATATTGCTTTGCTCGTGTTCGTTGGCTTGAGCTCCAACGTGAAGTCCTGTATGTCGGATGAAGGCATCCTATTGTCCAACATCAGTGTGATGTCATATAGGACCTAAGGTTTGCGTGAGTATCCGTTGTCCCATGTCTGGCTTATTGGTGTGCAGACTGGTGGTTCCTCGCCGTACAGGCAGACACTCTCCGACTTCGGAGGAAACACATTATATGATACTGGAGATATACCTTCTGAATTATGTAATTCTGTATTTATTGCAATCCCAAAGAAATTAGGAACCTTGGAATGTGATCAACATAGAACAATTAGTATAATGAGTCACATCACAAAGATTTTGTTACGAATTATCATGCAAAGAGTGAGGAAGAAAATACAACCTGAAATAGGGGAAGGGGGTTTGTAGAAGGAAAGGGTACAGTAAGTTGATTGATAAGAAGTTATCCATCCATCCATCATGTGCCATGCCGGTAAGCGTGGGTGGTCATGTTCTGCCATCTCACTCGATCACCAGAGTCGTGGATCAGCTCAGTGTTTCTGTCTCGACCATGCCACAAGGCCAAGCCATCCAGGTACTTGCTTCTAGGTCTTCCCCTTGGTCTGTTCCCCTCGATCTTACCAGTTGTCACCAAATTCTCCAATCCATTTCTTCTCATAACATGCCCAAAATTTTTTGACTGTCTACGTCTAATTTCTCTAATCAATTTACGATCTTCATTTGTTTCTTGAAGGACTTGTTCATTGGTCTTTATGGCTGTCCGTGGTATTCTTTGCATTTTCCTCAGAAACCACATCTCTACAGCCATCAGATGTTTTTCAGCCTGACTGCTCATTGTCCACGCTTCACATCCATATAAAAGTACAGGTTCAATGTAGCATCTCAACACTCTTTTTCTCGTTTCAATTGACATCTTTTTATTGGTCAATATGTCTTTCATCTCGCCAAAGGCCACCCTTGCCACGGCGATTCCTGCTCCAATCTCCCCAAGGCATCTCCCATCAGATGCCATTACCGTTCCGAGATAATTGCACCTGCTCACCTGTTGAAGAATATTCCCATTTACTTGTATATTACATTGTGGCATTTCGTCCTTCCTAGTGACGACCATAATCTGTGTCTTTTTACAACCTAATTCCAACCCTAGTTATTCACTGTGTGTAACAATCGCATCCACCAAATTTTGCAGGTCCTGTTCATTGTCTGCAATCAAGACTGTACCATCCGCATATCCAACGCCACTGATGCATCGTCCCCCAATGTTGATTCCTTCCATATCTTCAATATTTCTGAAAATACTTTCACTGTACAGAGAAAACAGATCTGGAGACATTACACATCCCTGTCTCACACCCCTTTTAATAGGCTGATATTGGCTTACTTCATTATCAACTCTTATGGCAGCTTGTTGTTTCCAATATATGTTTTTTACAAGTCTAAGATCTTTTCCATCAATTTGTAGATCTTCAAGCATCCTTATCATGTTGACATGTTTCACTTTATCAAAAGCCTTTGTGTAGTCAATAAAGCAAAGGTGCAGATCTTTGTTTACTTCTATAGAACGTTCGATTATGTTTCTCAGTATATACACAGCATTTACTGTACCCTTGCCTTCCACAAACCCACATTGTTCTTCTCCTATTTCAGGTTGTATTTTCCTCCTAACTCTTTGCATGATAATTCTTAGCAAAATCTTCGTGATGTGACTCATTATACTAATTGTTCGATGTTGATCACATTCCAAGGCTCCTGATTTCTTTGGGATTGCAATAAATACAGAATTACATAACTCTTGAGGTATATTTTCAGTATCATATATTGTATTAAGCAGAAGAAGTTATATTTAGCACAAAACTTAGAATATTTAACTGTAATCTTAAACCAGTCGTATCTAAGGCATCAGAAACATAGAGAACAGCTAAAATGATTACTAATAAACTATAAACATTCATTAATTGGTGCCTGTGTGGGGCTCATGGAGAGAACTAAACAAATACCCGTGAACCAAGGGGATAAAGAAAAGACGCTGGTGCCAAATAGGACATACCTGAGAATTTTTTTTCCGCATATCCTTTACAGGACATTGCTGTCAACATCAGCATTTTACTGCTGTTGAGATCTCTTGGCTAGTTTACGTTCACTAGTTTGCCATTGCTTTCTGAACGACCAGCTCCTATACCAATTCGTTAAAACCCAGCCAACGCGGTCTGCTGCCAAATCGCGCACAGCTGTGTTTTGAACGCACGTAAGCTGAATTACGAACCGTATTCGTAATCCCTTCGCCGCGAAGACCGGCTATTAAGCATATGAAGGAGAGAATCAAAGACAGAAATGAGATGATCTAAGGCACACGAAGGAGAGAATTAGAGACAGAAATGAGATGATCTAAGGCATACAAAGGAGAGAATTAGAGACTGAAATGGGATTATCTATGGCATATGAAGGAGAGAATTAGAGACAGAAATGGGATGATCTAAGACACACGAAGGAGAGAATTAGAGACAGAAATGAGTCATATGCAGTGGACATGGACAGAGCTGTATGACGGCAAATAATAGGAACCTTGGAACGAGTTGGTTGAGGGTCTGTGCCTCAGTGGACAATAACTTTTGATCCACTTGTCATTGGTGGAAACAACTTAGCTGTACAGATGACACAGTTCTTTTCTCAAAAAGTGCTCAAGGATTAGATCCTGTCTGTGAAGAGACACAATGAACGTCCAAATCTTTTTTCTGAACTTGGTCAAAACAGACAGACGATACGCCATTCCAATCAAAGATCACAATTAATAATGAGGAAATCGAAAATATCACAGACTTTTAATATATTAACTCCATAACCAACAACAATGGAAACTTCAAAAGAAATTAGATGCAGGCTGGCCATAGCAATGCAAAAATTAAACAGTATTAAGAACCTGTGGCAACAACACCATAAAAGTTAAAATAACCTTGTTGAGGACATATATCTTCCTATGTATGTGGGTCATAGACAATTTTGCAATCACTAAAGAAGAAAATGTAAGCTTTTGAGCTGAAATGCTACAGTAGAGTCCACGAAGAAGGAAAATATTAAAATTCTGCAAGATCTGATCAGCAAAGAAAGTTAGCTCACAAACAGTATCATGTCTCAGGACTGAAATACTTTGCCACATCGCAATGGCTGGGAAAGAACAGTAATAAAAAGTGTGGTTCCTGACAAGAGATCGAGAGACTTGTCAACACACTGTGATGAGAGTGACGTTCTGCACAGGGCCTGCTACATGATGATGATATTTCTGTGAATATATTTACAGCTTTCCTTCAAGTGACTTTAAGTGTTAGTATTTTGCTTTGCAATAGTGATCCCTTTATTGTCTGGTCTTAGATATGACTGAGCTACCGTATGACAGTAGACTGTACTACCTTTTTTCTCTTCTCTTCTTCTTTGCATTCATCCGGAGTATTTTTTTCAGATGTGATTGCGGTGTGTCTAGTTAGGCACCCTTGGGTCGAAACCCTCAGGCCAACACATCCGACTTTAAGCATGCTGTTTTGACCAGGTTAGCATTCCTGGGAGACTCTCACTTTTGTGGTATCGTCCACATCTCAGCTGGTCAAGTTGGAACAGTCGAAGACTTTGGTCATCCCTCAAGTGAAGGCAGGGACAGTCCATAGCATTTTCCGCCATCCAAGGTGGCTTCCATAGTTGCAGGGCCGACACATAGCGCCCTGGTGCTGGGCTCACCGAGGGAATCGTCACGTCATGCTCATGGCTGCTTTAAATCCTCACTTCAATATATTGGGCTTTCCTTCACCACGGGCCGTTCCCGCACAAACCAGACCAGTCTGTAGATGGTATCCACTCAGCGAGTTTTCGGCTCGGACATGTGCTTGTCTTTGTGACCATCAGAGCTGTTCCAGGCACGACGGACATTCGGAAAACTACCTAGTCAGAGCTGTTTCGAACAAGAGCGGCATTTGGAAACTAGGTAGTCAGAGCTGTTCCTAGCACGAAAGAAATTTCACTCGGACGTTTTTTGCGTTGTGCCTGGTTTATTTGCACCCGTAGGCCAGCACATCCGACTTCAGCAGGCATTTTTACGGGTTAGCCTTCCCGGGGTTTCGAGAGACGTTAGACTGTTTGTGCTGTGGTATCGCCCACATCTCAGCTGGTCAAAGTAGAACGGTCAATGACAACATGGTAAACCCTCAAGGGAAGGCAGGGGCAGACCATAGGCATTCCCCTGCTATCCAAGGAGGCTTCCATAATTGCAGAGCCGGCACATATTGCTCTGAGACTGGGCTCACCCGAGGAGTTGCCACGTCCTGCTCATGGCTGCTTTAATTCCTCACTTCCATGTGTTGGGCATTTAACTTGCTACTGATCGCTCAAGCACACACCAGGAACGGTCAGGCTGCGGGCGATATCCACTAGGTAAGCTTTCACTTTGGACTTCGGGCCACGCATTGGAGCCGTGCGTTCCATTTCGTGTTATTGAGACATTTTTCCATCTTTGTCTAGACTCTACGAGGTAGATACAGACAGTTTTACCATTTTGACTGGGGCTCATCTTCTACCTTTTTGTACTTACTTACGAGGTAGGCTACATGTGCTGCCGGCTCAGCACCTTACCTCCGTGCAGAAGTGAGCGAGAAATGGCCAGGCCCTCTCATCCAGGGATCCCTCATCCCCCAGCTGAGAGCCTTCGGACAAGTATCTGGACTGGGCATGTAGCCTTATAGTTCATCTTCAGACCAAGAACTTCTGCCTTCATGCGCCTGATTTAAACTTGTGACTGCTATCCTCAGTCTACCTGCAGAGTAGCAGGTTGTGTCTCGCTTAGTCTGGCCCCTATCCCATAAGCTCCCCCACCACGGCAAGGTGGAGACACATCGGGGGAGCTACCTTTTTTCTATTAGCGCCCAATGTTGGGAGGTGCTCACCAATTCTGACACCCCACATTGTGCCAATATCTTCAGGCAGAGGAATGCAATTGGAAGGGTAGAAGCCTTATCCTAGTGTGAGGAAATGTAACCTAAAGACTAAATGTCGTGGCAGGGCAGATCAGGCCCTAAGCTTTGGTTAGCAACTGGTCTAGAATCGAAGCTTCATCAGGCAGACAGTAAGAGCTTTTCTGATTCGGCAGTTTCTGCAGCTTGTCTTGTTCCAGATGTATTTGTGTTACCTTTCCTCTGGAGTAAACTAGGCAGGCAGAAAGAGAGAGACCATGCTGCATGGGCAACACATGGTCTCTACAGTTAAGTCCAGGTTTTGTGCTATGGAGAGGTATAACTCCATCCCTGGTCTCCACTATGGGTTGTAGTTATTGTACCTTTTTATCAAGCACAGTGTAACAGGCTAATGTCTGTCAAGATGGCAAGGTGCCAGTAAAGTCATCCCCTAAATAGGAATGTTTGTTATACTGAAATGGGCCATTGACATAACCCTATTTAGGTGGGTCCTGTCATTGGTAGTGTACTAATTGTTGACATGACCCGCTAGTTGGGCTTAGTTAGTTAGTTAGTTAGTCAAGGTTCCAACTTCACGGCAACGGGTCGTCCTCATTATGCTCCATTCCCGTGCCAGCGAATATCACACAAAATGCTCCCCACTGTCCAATGTGAAAAGTGGAATAGATGGGAGTCTCGGCAATCCAACAAGCCCGCACAGGTACACTGTGCATAATGCCGCCGTCAGAATGTCAACACAAAATTCATCCACAAATACCACAGTTCATCGTCGATGGACTCGGCAGTCACCAGAAAGACCTCATTGACCCAGGTTTTCTCACATGGCTCGGTCTCTTACCGCAGGGCGACCCGCCGAAAGTGTCGCACAAAGCACGAACTCCGCAGCTTCAGCGCCAACTCCCAGGAGCCTCCCGAAAAATGCACTCGTGAACCGAAAGGGCAAAACAGTCAATTCAGCAACCGCCAGTAGCCATTGTTCCGAACATGTAGTTCACTGTACAGGACAGATGTAAAAGCATTCCACGCGAATTTCACAGCTCACGGTGTCGCCCATGCACTCACTCAGTAGCAGAGCGACGGAACAATTTACTACCAGTCCAACATGAGGAAAATGTGATTGCAAACCATAGCCACAAGCATAAACACGCCACAGGCCTTAACGGCTCAACGCCTAACCGCCATGCTGGCGACCGGAAGTCCTCCTAGTTGGGCTGGGCCATTGCTATATAACAGCGTGTTCAGATTGACATGGTAATTTAACTAGTGTGTCCTCGTGTTGGCATGACAACCATGCCTAAATGTAAATTAAAGTCAATGGCATTTATTCTGGACAAGTTTCAAAATTAACGTATCTAGGTGGATGAAATACTTTAGATGGAAGATGTATCACAGAGATAAAGAACAGAATAGGGCAGTCAAAAATATGATTTTATAATGTGAGAGAGAGATAGAAATGTTTTGTGTTCTTTGCAGGATGTTGCGATCAATCCCATGTTGATTGTCGAAGAAATTTTATGTTCAGTAGTTTGCCATTGCATTGCTTTCTAATGAGAAGTCAATGTCTAACTAACCAGTGTAGGGAATGAATCCACTACTCCGCTATTAGCGCACAAGAAGTATAAGAGCGAGCATCCATTCGGCCATGCTGACCTCTTGTGTAAAATTAAGATCATCTAATGCAATAGACCCCTCCTTGTCTTTGGAGTTTAGAATACAAAGTCATGCACGTTACATAGAAACAGATTTAACATATATCTGTTAATTCTGGACAATTAGTAAATATATGAGAGAACAAAATTCTCCCAAGGCCTCAGAGATGTGGTTTTAAAAATAGATGATGAAACTTCTTTGGACAGATACATTGAGTAATGTAAACGTTTTGAAAGACACAAAAATAACTCATCCATAAATGTCAGAAAAGAACAGTAGCCATTTCTGATCACATCATTAGAAGAGAAATACTGCAACATGTCGTGACAAATGGAAAGGAGCAACAGAAGATTCTTGACAGCCTTTTGTCATGGCAGGGAAGATTGACAGAACCTGAATTGATGTATGCTGTTGGTGATCACAAGCTGATTCCCCAAACCAGTAGAAAAGACACTTAATGATGATGAAGATGATATATTCTTTAATCTGTATTTGAAGCTCTCTAGGGCTATGAACCACAAACATGTTTTTAGTTACCTGGCAAAAATATTACTTGTTATGAATGAATCTGTCATGCTTATGGTGAAATGTGTGAACTTGTTATTCCTATAGCTAGGACCTCCAGACAATCAAAACTGGTACTACAAAGACAGATTGATGTCAAACGACCAAAGACTGAAGGATTATGGGATTAATGGTGATGATGATGATGTTATCATTGAAGTTAAACCAACATAACTGTAGAAAAAGGTTCAACATCACTAAAATGCAGAAACTTTCAAGAGATGTGGGTACAAGCCAGAAGTATCACTTTAATTGCATAATCCTAAAGTTGTAAGAGGCGATGCCGGAATTCCAGTCTCTGGCCATTATTAATTATTATAATTCTTTTGTTTTGTTACCATGTATTTCTGTAATACTAATTATATTTGTGTTCGATAATGTTAGATTTCTTTGTCTAGTGGTATTCTTATTAATTCATTGTAACTAAGTTAATTCCTGATATTTGCTCTGGAAACTGGGTTCAGTTCTGTTGAGAATAATGCCTAAAACTTGTGGCAGAAGCATCACCACTTCTGTATGGAATTATGACCTGGTTATATCCTAATATACCTCTCCATGTTCCAATATCAGTCTTGAACTCTCCAAGATCCAATACCAGCCTTGAACTCTCCAAGATCTAATACCAGCCTTGAACTCTCCAAGATCCAATACCAGATTTGAATTCTCCAAGTTCCACTATCAGTCTTGAACTCTCCAAGATCCAATACCAGCCTTGAACTCTCCGCCCATGGAGTGCCAATTGGTCTAAAATTATGGGGTCTCACATTTTGTATCCAGTGTGCAACAAGGCATTAAAAGGGGTCCTTTACTGGCTTATTTATATAATTCTTTTCACAATGTGACCCTACAGGCCACCTGCAGCCTGCATGTTCTTGCATGTGGCGTACACTAAGAATCTTCCCGGTGTGGTTTTTGCTGCTTTATTACTTGTATACTTGATGATTAGACTGTTTGCTAAAGCTCAGTGATTGTTCTATTACACGTATAATGGTGATGCTGGCCATGCGATTGCAATGAACACGGTTTTTGATTGTATGTGGCAGCATTATCTTTACACATGTTAACTAATTTACATAAATATGGAGAGAATACAGCAGAATATGACAATACAAAATATGACAAATGAAGTAGATAGTGATTTGAAGAGGAACAACAAATATAGACTCTACAAACTATATATTATATTCACAGTTGTCTTTGTTAACTCATGGTGTGTATGATGAAAATCCGCCCCTGTACGAGCTCATTTGTCAAAGTAAAATCGGGTCACAATTATAGATAGTAATTTAAAGCTCATTCTTTGAGATCAGCTGATATGCGAGATTTCCACCACATATCAACAAACGGCGCTCGGAGGAAAGGCGAGACGGACATATAATCAGACTGCTACTGGAACTATTAGTGTTGGAACTCTTCGCTGGCTGCTGAGGATGGAGACGGAGCGCTTATGGGAATGTCCCGAATGCTGTGATGTCGGTTCCTAAATCAATCAATCAATCAATCAATCAATCAAACAACAAACAGATTACCAGAAGTGGCTTATTGAAATGCTTGATAGGAATCACCATCATCTTGTGGTTTGTAAATTGCTTAGGCGTTCATGTCTCTCACCAGATCTTGGTACTTGCTGTTGCTGTGGATCTGTTATATTAGTGACATTCCTTCTTGTCGTCATCTTAGACCATCAAGCATCATTACTCTCCGTCTGCCTCTGCCTCTTCTACTTTTGACCTTTTCATTATCTGACCGAAGAAAACTATCTTTCTTATAGTTGTGTATAATGTTTTATCTTTATTAGCCTCTTCCAGGCAATCATCGTTTTTGGCTCCACAGTTCAATGTATTCACAACATTGACATCAGATGTCTCGTCTTCTCTGCCTCCAAGCTCTTCCATGATTGTTGTTCACATGTCAAGGTTCACCGTCAAACGACAGACAAAATGGTTGGGTATACAATTTCTGTACTCTCTTTCTGATATTCAGATTAATGTGATTTAATACATAAAATATTGTTCATCCCCTGAAAAGCTGTTTTTATTCAGGCTTCTTCTTATACTCCATGCCATGTGATGTTGGTGATCATGTCTGTCCACAGCCTTCAGTCTCTTATGCTACTGATCATGTCTGTCCACAGCCTTCAGTCTCTTATGCTACTGATCATGTCTGTCCACAGCCTTCAGTCTCTAGTGCTACTGATCATGTCTGTCCACAGCCTTCAGTCTCTTATGCTACTGATCATGTCTGTCCACAGCCTTCAGTCTCTTGTGCTACTGATCATGTCTGTCCACAGCCTTCAGTATCTTATGCTACTGATCATGTCTGTCCACAGCCTTCAGTCTCTTGTGCTACTGATCATGTCTGTCCACAGCCTTCAGTCTCTTGTGCTACTGATCATGTCTGTCCACAGCCTTCAGTCTCTTATGCTACTGATCATGTCTGTCCACAGCCTTCAGTCTCTTATGCTACTGATCATGTCTGTCCACAGCCTTCAGTCTCTTAGTGCTACTGATCATGTCTGTCCACAGCCTTCAGTCTCTTAGTGCTACTGATCATGTCTGTCCACAGCCTTCAGTCTCTAGTGCTACTGATCATGTCTGTCCACAGCCTTCAGTCTCTTAGTGCTACTGATCATGTCTGTCCACAGCCTTCAGTCTCTAGTGCTACTGATCATGTCTGTCCACAGCCTTCAGTCTCTAGTGCTACTGATCATGTCTGTCCACAGCCTTCAGTCTCTTATGCTACTGATCATGTCTGTCCACAGCCTTCAGTCTCCTTGTAGCTACCTGATCATGTGCTGTCCCACTAGCCTTCAGTCAGTCTCTATGCTACTGATCATGTCTGTCCAACAGCCTTCAGTCTCTTAGTGCTACTGTATCATGTCTGTCCACAGCCTTTCAAGTCTTCTTAGTGCTACTGATCATGTCTGTTTCCACAGCCTTCAGTCTCTTGTGCTACTGATCATGGTCTGTCCACAGCCTTCAGTCAGTTCTTATGCTACTGAATCAATGTTGTCCACAGCCTTCAGTTCTCTATGGCTACTGATCATGTCTGTCCACAGCCTTCAGTATCTTATGCTACTGATCATGTCTGTCCACAGCCTTCAGTCTCTAGTGCTACTGATCATGTCTGTCCACAGCCTTCAGTCTCTTAGTGCTACTGATCATGTCTGTCCACAGCCTTCAGTCTCTTATGCTACTGATCATGTCTGTCCACAGCCTTCATATCTTAGTGCTACTGATCATGTGTGTCCACAGCCTTCAGTCTCTTAGTGCTACTGATCATGTCTGTCCACAGCCTTCAGTATCTTATGCTACTGATCATGTCTGTCCACAGCCTTCAGTCTCTTGTGCTACTGATCATGTCTGTCCACAGCCTTCAGTCAGTCTCTTATGCTACTGATCATGTCTTTCCACAGCCTTCAGTATCTTGTGCTACTGATCATGTCTGTCCACAGCCTTCAGTCTCTAGTGCTACTGATCATGTCTGTCCACAGCCTTCAGTCTCTAGTGCTACTGATCATGTCTGTCCACAGCCTTCAGTCTCTAGTGCTACTGATCATGTCTGTCCACAGCCTTCAGTCTCTAGTGCTACTGATCATGTCTGTCCACAGCCTTCAGTCTCTAGTGCTACTGATCATGTCTGTCCACAGCCTTCAGTCTCTAGTGCTACTGATCATGTGTGTCCACAGCCTTCAGTATCTTGTGCTACTGATCATGTCTGTCCACAGCCTTCAGTCTCTAGTGCTACTGATCATGTGTGTCCACAGCCTTCAGTATCTTGTGCTACTGATCATGTCTGTCCACAGCCTTCAGTCTCTAGTGCTACTGATCATGTGTGTCCACAGCCTTCAGTATCTTGTGCTACTGATCATGTCTGTCCACAGCCTTCAGCCTCTAGTGCTACTGATCATGTCTGTCCACAGCCTTCAGTCTCTAGTGCTACTGATCATGTCTGTCCACAGCCTTCAGTCTCTAGTGCTACTGATCATGTCTGTCCACAGCCTTCAGTCTCTAGTGCTACTGATCATGTGTGTCCACAGCCTTCAGTCTCTAGTGCTACTGATCATGTGTGTCCACAGCCTTCAGTCTCTAGTGCTACTGATCATGTGTGTCCACAGCCTTCAGTATCTTGTGCTACTGATCATGTCTGTCCACAGCCTTCAGTCTCTAGTGCTACTGATCATGTCTGTCCACAGCCTTCAGTCTCTAGTGCTACTGATCATGTGTGTCCACAGCCTTAAGTATCTTGTGCTACTGATAATGTCTGTCCACAGCCTTCAGTCTCTAGTGCTACTGATCATGTGTGTCCACAACCTTCAGTCTCTTGTGCTACTGATCATGTGTGTCCACAGCCTTCAGTATCTTATGCTACTGATCATGTCTGTCCACAGCCTTCAGTCTCTTGTGCTACTGATCATGTCTGTCCACAGCCTTCAGTCAGTCTCTTATGCTACTGATCATGTCTGTCGACAGCCTTCAGTCTCTAGTGCTACTGATCATGTCTGTCCACAGCCTTCAGTCTCTAGTGCTACTGATCATGTCTGTCCACAGCCTTCAGTCTCTAGTGCTACTGATCATGTCTGTCCACAGCCTTCAGTCAGTCTCTTATGCTACTGATCATGTCTGTCCACAGCCTTCAGTCTCTTGTGCTACTGATCATGTCTGTCCACAGCCTTCAGTCTCTTGTGCTACTGATCATGTCTGTCCACAGCCTTCAGTCTCTTGTGCTACTGATCATGTCTGTCCACAGCCTTCAGTCTCTAGTGCTACTGATCATGTCTGTCCACAGCCTTCAGTCTCTTGTGCTACTGATCATGTCTGTCCACAGCCTTCAGTCTCTAGTGCTACTGATCATGTCTGTCCACAGCCTTCAGTCTCTTGTGCTACTGATCATGTCTGTCCACAGCCTTCAGTCTCTAGTGCTACTGATCATGTCTGTCCACAGCCTTCAGTCTCTTGTGCTACTGATCATGTGTGTCCACAGCCTTCAGTCTCTTGTGCTACTGATCATGTGTGTCCACAGCCTTCAGTATCTTGTGCTACTGATCATGTCTGTCCACAGCCTTCAGTCTCTAGTGCTACTGATCATGTCTGTCCACAGCCTTCAGTCTCTTGTGCTACTGATCATGTGTGTCCACAGCCTTCAGTATCTTGTGCTACTGATCATGTCTGTCCACAGCCTTCAGTCTCTAGTGCTACTGATCATGTCCGTCCACAGCCTTCAGTCTCTAGTGCTACTGATCATGTGTGTCCACAGCCTTAAGTATCTTGTGCTACTGATAATGTCTGTCCACAGCCTTCAGTCTCTAGTGCTACTGATCATGTGTGTCCACAGCCTTCAGTCTCTTGTGCTACTGATCATGTGTGTCCACAGCCTTCAGTATCTTATGCTACTGATCATGTCTGTCCACAGCCTTCAGTCTCTTGTGCTACTGATCATGTCTGTCCACAGCCTTCAGTCAGTCTCTTATGCTACTGATCATGTCTGTCGACAGCCTTCAGTCTCTAGTGCTACTGATCATGTCTGTCCACAGCCTTCAGTCTCTAGTGCTACTGATCATGTCTGTCCACAGCCTTCAGTCTCTAGTGCTACTGATCATGTCTGTCCACAGCCTTCAGTCAGTCTCTTATGCTACTGATCATGTCCTGTCCACAGCCTTCAGTCTCTTGTGCTACTGATCATGTCTGTCCACAGCCTTCAGTCCTCTTGTGCTACTGATCATGTCTGTCCACAGCCTTCAGTCTCTAGTGCTACTGATCATGTCTGTCCACAGCCTTCAGTCTCTTGTGCTACTGATCATGTCTGTCCACAGCCTTCAGTCTCTAGTGCTACTGATCATGTCTGTCCACAGCCTTCAGTCTCTTGTGCTACTGATCATGTCTGTCCACAGCCTTCAGTCTCTAGTGCTACTGATCATGTCTGTCCACAGCCTTCAGTCTCTTAGTGCTACTGATCATGTGTGTCCACAGCCTTCAGTATCTTAGTGCTACTGATCATGTCTGTCCACAGCCTTCAGTCTCTAGTGCTACTGATCATGTGTGTCCACAGCCTTCAGTCTCTTAGTGCTACTGATCATGTCTGTCCACAGCCTTCAGTCTCTTGTGCTACTGATCATGTGTGTCCACAGCCCTTCAGTATCTTGTGCTACTGATCATGTCTGTCCACAGCCTTCAGTCTCTAGTGCTACTGATCATGTGTGTCCACAGCCTTCAGTCTCTTAGTGCTACTGATCATGTCTGTCCACAGCCTTTCAGTCTCTTGTGCTACTGATCATGTCTGTCCACAGCCTTCAGTCTCTAGTGCTACTGATCATGTCTGTCCACAGCCTTCAGTCTCTTATGCTACTGATCATGTCTGTCCACAGCCTTCAGTATCTAGTGCTACTGATCATGTCTGTCCACAGCCTTCAGTATCTTAGTGCTACCTGATCATGTCTGTCCACAGCCTTCAGTCTCTTAGTGCTACTGATCATGTCTGTCCACAGCCTCAGTCAGTCTCTTATGCTACTGATTCATGTCTGTCCACAGCCTTCAGTCTCTAGTGCTACTGATCATGTCTGTCCACAGCCTTCAGTCAGTCTCTTATGCTACTGATCATGTCTGTCCACAGCCTTCAGTCTCTAGTGCTACTGATCATGTCTGTCCACAGCCTTCAGTCTCTAGTGCTACTGATCATGTCTGTCCACAGCCTTCAGTCAGTCTTATGCTACTGATCATGTCTGTCCACAGCCTTCAGTCTCTAGTGCTACTGATCATGTCTGTCCACAGCCTTCAGTCAGTCTTAGTGCTACTGATCATGTCTGTCCACAGCCTTCAGTCTCTAGTGCTACTGATCATGTCTGTCCACAGCCTTCAGTCTCTAGTGCTACTGATCATGTCTGTCCACAGCCCTTCAGTCTCTAGTGCTACTGATCATGTCTGTCCACAGCCTTCAGTCTCTAGTGCTACTGATCATGTCTGTCCACAGCCTTCAGTCTCTAGTGCTACTGATCATGTCTGTCCACAGCCTTCAGTATCTTGTGCTACTGATCATGTCTGTCCACAGCCTTCAGTCTCTTGTGCTACTGATCATGTCTGTCCACAGCCTTCAGTATCTTGTGCTACTGATCATGTCTGTCCACAGCCTTCAGTCTCTTGTGCTACTGATCATGTGTGTCCACAGCCTTCAGTCAGTCTCTTATGCTACTGATCATGTCTGTCCACAGCCTTCAGTATCTTATGCTACTGATCATGTCTGTCCACAGCCTTCAGTATCTTGTGCTACTGATCATGTCTGTCCACAGCCTTCAGTCTCTTGTGCTACTGATCATGTCTGTCCACAGCCTTCAGTCAGTCTCTTATGCTACTGATCATGTCTGTCCACAGCCTTCAGTATCTTGTGCTACTGATCATGTCTGTCCACAGCCTTCAGTCTCTTATGCTACTGATCATGTCTGTCCACAGCCTTCAGTCTCTTGTGCTACTGATCATGTCTGTCCACAGCCTTCAGTCTCTTAGTGCTACTGATCATGTCTGTCCACAGCCTTCAGTATCTATGCTACTGATCATGTCTGTCCACAGCCTTCAGTCTCTTGTGCTACTGATCATGTCTGTCCACAGCCTTCAGTCTCTTGTGCTACTGATCATGTCTGTCCACAGCCTTCAGTATCTTATGCTACTGATCATGTCTGTCCACAGCCTTCAGTCTCTTGTGCTACTGATCATGTCTGTCCACAGCCTTCAGTCTCTTATGCTACTGATCATGTCTGTCCACAGCCTTCAGTATCTTATGCTACTGATCATGTCTGTCCACAGCCTTCAGTCTCTTATGCTACTGATCATGTCTGTCCACAGCCTTCAGTCTCTTAGTGCTACTGATCATGTCTGTCCACAGCCTTCAGTCTCTAGTGCTACTGATCATGTGCTGTCCACAGCCTTCAGTCTCTTGATGCTACTGATCATGTCTGTCCACAGCCATTCAGTCTCTTGTGCTACTGATCATGTCTGTCCACAGCCTTCAGTCTCTTAGTGCTACTGATCATGTCTGTCCACAGCCTTCAGTCTCTTAGTGCTACTGATCATGTCTGTCCACAAGCCTTCAGTCTCTTGTGCTACTGATCATGTCTGTCCACAGCCTTCAGTCTCTTGTGCTACTGATCATGTCTGTCCACAGCCTTCAGTCTCTTATGCTACTGATCATGTCTGTCCACAGCCTTCAGTCTCTTGTGCTACTGATCATGTCTGTCCACAGCCTTCAGTCTCTAGTGCTACTGATCATGTCTGTCCACAGCCTTCAGTATCTTATGCTACTGATCATGTCTGTCCACAGCCTTCAGTCTCTAGTGCTACTGATCATGTGTGTCCACAGCCTTCAGTCTCTTGTGCTACTGATCATGTGTGTCCACAGCCTTCAGTATCTTGTGCTACTGATCATGTCTGTCCACAGCCTTCAGTCTCTAGTGCTACTGATCATGTCTGTCCACAGCCTTCAGTCTCTAGTGCTACTGATCATGTCTGTCCACAGCCTTCAGTCAGTCTCTTGTGCTACTGATCATGTCTGTCCACAGCCTTCAGTCAGTCTCTTATGCTACTGATCATGTCTGTCCACAGCCTTCAGTCTCTAGTGCTACTGATCATGTCTGTCCACAGCCTTCAGTCAGTCTCTTATGCTACTGATCATGTCTGTCCACAGCCTTCAGTATCTTGTGCTACTGATCATGTCTGTCCACAGCCTTCAGTCTCTAGTGCTACTGATCATGTCTGTCCACAGCCTTCAGTATCTTATGCTACTGATCATGTCTGTCCACAGCCTTCAGTCTCTAGTGCTACTGATCATGTCTGTCCACAGCCTTCAGTATCTTATGCTACTGATCATGTCTGTCCACAGCCTTCAGTCTCTGTGCTACTGATCATGTCTGTCCACAGCCTTCAGTATCTTATGCTACTGATCATGTCTGTCCACAGCCTTCAGTCTCTTGTGCTACTGATCATGTCTGTCCACAGCCTTCAGTCTCTTGTGCTACTGATCATGTCTGTCCACAGCCTTCAGTCTCTAGTGCTACTGATCATGTCTGATACCAACAGACTCCATGACGTAATAATTGTTTGGGCGCTCGCTTGCTTTGAACTCAAGTGTTGTCCATACATGCGCTACTACTTCCAGGGCACTGGTTTGATTTTTCCATGAGGGCTAACTTTCCTTATTACCAGTGTCCCTCGCCATCAGGCACATCCATTCTGACTTCAGAGGTACGTGTAATTTAGTCCCCAAGTCAAGAAGAGAAATCAGCATTTTAGTCCAAATGTTCAGTGTAGGGGTTGAACCGCTGCCTCAGCATCAGCACACCAGAAGTGTAAGAGCGAGTGATCTTATCCAATCGGCCATGCTGACCTCAATAAGAGCCATATATTTTACATAGTCTAAAGAGTCTCAACTAATGAAGCCACTCGAAATGGAGTTGGTAAATGTGGAGCAGTGGTTTAATGGCACACTGTATACTGATTGTGAAGGCATTATGTAGAGTCAGTATTTGCTGTTTCCCAGCACACTCACTACCTACAATATTTGTTGTAGCTCAAATAAACTTTTTTATTGTTAACTTGAACTCTATCACATGTTTTAACAATTTTGTTCCTTGAGTTCACATTGTGTGTGATCAGCTAATTTCTGTGTGTATCAAATAAGGTATTGTGTGTTATGTATTATTATATCTTTATCGTTTGAACTGAACACACTAAGGAAATCTGGCTATATTTTTCAACATGTTGTATCTCTGAAGATTAACGACGCACTTCATTATTGTGGGAATCTGTTGGCAATCTCTTCTGGGGCTGAAAGAATTAATGTCTTCTTATTTTTTTTTCACTCTTTATTCTACATTGCTCCTAAGCCAACTCACTCCAGGCCTTTGTAGCCCTAGCTATCCCGTGCAATTCTAACGATGCCCTCCCCATATTATTCATATCTGTCTCTGCTGCCCATCTTCGTGTGTTTTTGGGTCTTCCTCTATTTATTTTGCCTTGTGTATTCCAAAGTCCTTTCTAGTTATACAATTCTCAGGTTTTCTCAATGTCCTTTTCATCTCCAGTGTCCCTTCTCCACGTCTTGATTCACTAGTATTTGTTTAGTCCTTTCCATGAGCTCTATATTGGCGATTCTGTTGTGCAATTTGAGATGTTCCTATTTTGCGCAGGAACCATTAATGGATGTTTGCATTTTATTTGTAATCATTTTAGCTCTTCTATATGTGTCTGATCCATACAGTAGCAATGGTTTAGCGTTAGAATTGATTAAGTTTAGGGTTAAGTTTAATTTCTTTTGCCTTTTGTATTTTTATTTTGATATTTTTATATGTTCCGCCATCTTTATCTTTTTTGCTACCTAAATGGGTGTATGATTCATCTCTTGAAGTGTGTGAAAGAGTTAATGTGCGTAATGTCAAAAATGGTCCACTAGTCATCATCCATATGAAGGCAGATAATATCTAGATCGACTTATTAAAATCAGTTCAGTTTTATATTAGGGTGACATCTCATAATATAGAGGCATTTCTTTGACTGGGAGTGACTTCTCATAATTTATTTATTTATTTATAAACATAATTTAGGAGTTCCTGACCAACATGGTAGATAGGCAGGTGGGTTAGTAAGACCTTGGAGAATTGACTGTCTTGGGTACGGTTTACTACCGCATTTTCCCCATGTTTGGACTTGGAGGATCCGGTTTCTTCACCAAGTTGCTAGTTGAGTGCTTGGTGCGGCACTGTGAGCTGTGAATTTCATTTGATATGTTGTTTGCTTGTATCAGCAGTGACTGTGGTGAAATGCATATTCAGAAAATGGCAGGTTGCTAGTTTTCTGGCATTCCGGGCTGCTGCCTTATGAGATAATGTGTGTGCTGGCTGCTTATGTTTGTTGGACAGCTGTCTCCTTGAGAATGAACTGCACATTCAAGTGAAGGGCAGCCTTTTGTCAGTGCTCTAGCGATTTGATCTTATCGAAATTATTGTTTCCTTCATGAGTTCACCTGGAACAAAGGTGAGCATTTTGTGTGGTTTTTCACTGACACAGGATTGGAGCAATTATGGGACAACCCATTGCTGCGAAGTTGGAACTGTTCGATGGCTACTACTTCTCATAATTTAGAGGTTTTTCTTTGATTGAGAGTGGCTTCTCATAATTTAGAGGCATGTCATTGATTGGCAGTAACTTATTTTAATAGAGGCATTTCTTTGATTGAGAGTGGCTTCTCATAATTTAGAAGTATTTCATTGATTGGAAGTAACTTTTCATAATTAATGACATTTCTTTGACTAAAAGTAACTTCTCATAATTTAGAGGCATTTCTTTGATTGAAGATAATTTCTCATAATTTAGAGGCATTTCTTTGATTGAAGGTAACTTCTCATAATTTAGAGGCATTGGTTTTATTGGGGGTGACTTCTCATAATGTAGAGGCAATTCTTCTATTGGCAGTAACTTCTCTAATGTAGTGGACTTTCTTTGATTGCCAGTCGACTTCTTATAATGTAGAGGCATTTCATTGATAGGGAGTGACCTCTCATAATTTAGAGGTATTCCTTTTTTGACGCTGTGGTTTTGGTTAGATAATGTTTATTTTTATCCATGATATGCAGTAATTTACAATAAGCTTGAAATTATTCCTTTTTTAAAGTATATTCCCAGAAATCTCAAATAAATTACAGAATTTAAAAATGACTCTGTGTTTAAAATGTAGCTGTGAATGTG
Source organism: Cepaea nemoralis (assembly GCA_014155875.1). Lineage (NCBI taxonomy): Eukaryota > Metazoa > Mollusca > Gastropoda > Stylommatophora > Helicidae > Cepaea > Cepaea nemoralis. Next base: position 326,296 of record JACEFZ010006780.1, read on the forward strand.
TAACAGTATCAGAGCCATGCGGTAGATTTTCTCAGCATGATGCAAGTCTTCGATTAGCCACCCCTTATCCATTTTGTAATTGCTATTGCGCATGCACAAACTGTTAAATCCTCATGACCTCTACGTGGAGTATTGCTTAAGAGCCAGTTTGTGTCCTGAAATAAGATTTTTCGTTGTCCATGCTTTTCCATGCACTTTATAATAAAATTCCTGTTACTTAATTACTTTCCCTCATACATCGCCTAGGAAACCAAAATAATATAATGCAAAAACTGTGCACAAATGTTTTGATGTGTCCTGCAATGGTAATGTTTATAACTGTTGGAATAAATGATATATTAACCACATAAAGTAATAGTTGTGTCCATTGTTTATTACGAAAGGTAATTTAGTCGCATTGCAGATTCTGCCATTTGGGTGTGGAATGTTAGGATTTCTTCATATATTCTAGGTTATGATTTATGAAGTAGGGAGATGTGCCTGTCACGATTAAGTGTCTAAGGATTTGTAACAAACATATGTTCTCCAATAAGCAAATATGAAAGATCTCCAACTGAGACTGCCCAATGATAATCTTCAACGCAGCACTCACGAATCAATCCATTAGCAGGGTTTCAAAATAAGACATTTATTGAATATACATGATGAGCCACCAGAAGAGTGATGAAATCCGTCTCTGCCATAATATATACATTTGTAGTTCATAGCAATTCATTAATATTCGAGCTCTTCATGATAATGATTATTCCAGCTGTACATATCACCTGCAGCCATCCTTGCATGCGATAATCCGCAATTAGCCATCCAATGTTTACGGGTATCTTGATAATCACTCAGCCACAAACTTGCAGTTACCTCCCTTCTAGAGTATGATTCCCCTGAATTCCTGCACACTTCATTGTATGTCTGAAACAGTCCCACACACAGCCGATACCAAATGGCCACCTGAACAAATATACAAGGCTGATCGGTCCCTCCAGCGAACCGCCGCCTTTCTCTTTCAGAAGCTTTGACTCGACTCCATTATGTTGGGCCGGTCAGTCCCTCCATAAACCTCCTCCTATCTCCTACAGAGGATCTAGTCCAACAAATGTACGTTACAGCAAAACGGCATTAGGTAACCCTACGTCAAGGACAATATTGGTGTGGTATAGTGCAACTACGATAACAAATCAAGACGTTGCCAACAGGTAAGATGATCAGTTACTTTCCTCGTCGCCAATCATTCACAAGCAATTCCAAGAAAACATCAGGTTAATGTAACAAATGGGAAACAGTTGTAACAAGTGGGAAACAGTGGGTTAATGTAACAACTGGGAAACATTGGGTTAATGTAACAATTCTGAAACTGTGGGTTAATGTAACAACTGAGAAACAGTGGACTAATGTAACAACCAGGAAACATTGGGTTCATTTAACAGCTGGAAAACAGTGGGTTAATGTAACAACTGGGGACAATTGGGTTAATGTAACAATAATGAAACCGTGGGTTAATTTAACAACTGGGAAACATTGGGTCATTTGGGAAACATTGGGTTGATGTAACAATTTGGAAATAGTAGGTAAATGTAACAACTGGGAAACACTGGGTTAATGTAACAACTGGGAAACAGTGTGTTAGAGTAACAACTGGGAATCATTGGGTTAATGTAACAACTGTGAATCATTGGGTTAATGTAACAACTGGGAATCATTGGGTTAATGTAACAACTGGGAATCATTGGGTTAATGTAACAACTGGGAATCATTGGGTTAATGTAAGAAACGGGAAATATTGGGTTAATGTAACAACTGGGAAGCGCTTTGGGTTAATGTAACAATTAGGAAACAGTAGGATAATGCAACAATTGGGAAACAGTGGCTTACTGTGATAACTGGAAAACAATAAGTGATTGTAACAGTTATGAAACAGCGACTTAGTTAACAACTGGGAAACAGTGGGACAAAGAACAGTTGAGAAAAGTGGGTTCATGTAACAAATGGATGGAACGAAAGAATCTTTGAAGACTGTTTTATTCATGAAGTAATTACAACATGTCTGCTCAGTTGCCTGCTAAGCACTCAGATAAACATTCATTACAGTCATATATCAGGTTTGGTCTGTCTCACGAAGATCTGTACCACACTCCTGTCCTGGCCGCCCAAGCCAAAGCTATTTAATGTTTTCTGGTCTGCTAATCTTTTGGTCCGGTGAAACCACTCTTGGTGTGCTGGGTCTCCGAACTAATTAATGTGAATAGAAACAACTTAATGTATGTGGAATTAGTAGACACAATGGGCCTAAATCATAAACACATGACATCCATGGATATAACTCTTCAAGCAGGTTTAATAACATTATGCAATACATTGATAGGAGAGGCCTCTCTGGAGGTGACTGGTGTGAAAACAAGATCTGGTTTACGATCGGCTGTGAATAAAACCCACACACTAAACAAAGAGAAGGTGGTGAAGACCAAGCTAGCCAGGTGTGTGAACCCAGTCGGCCGTGTTGCCCAACACACAAACTCTGGCCAATGTGTTACAGTATCCTTTAACAATACACTCCATTATGAGGCATTTTGAATGTGCCTCCTCAACTATTACAAGCCTGAACTAATTCAACACAGACAAGATAGGCGCTGGGCCTACGTGGAAGACCTGATTATGACACCAGTCATTACAATACATATGTATCACTCAAAGAACAAATTATTAGCTCAGGGTAGTATTGAAAACATTAATTCTTGGCTAAAATTAGACTTTGTCGAGCTGGAAAACTCAATACATACATTCACGAGTAGAGACATATCAAAGACACAAGATATCAGCAGCATGGCCGTCTCGAGTGAGGAATTAGATTCTACATGGCCCACCATTACAGCTGTGGACATCACAGCAGACAATGTTTCTCAACTAATACATACAATGAGTGAACAGGACAATACCATCAACACGAGGCCAGCTACCCCATCAGTGCTCTTGGCTATTGAATATCCAATGGAGCACCTCCAAAACAACGTAGAGACCAACATAAGAGTAGCAGAAGAAATACCAGCCTTGGATAACACCCCAACTAGCAATGGACAATCGTGTGATTGTCATAGGCGCATTGAGGTAATAGAACAATCCATAAAGGCGCTTCATTGTTACTGTTACAGTGAACATTGAAGCGAACAGCAAGACCAGCAGTGACTACACTGCTCTGAAAGCAGAAATTGCGCTCCTGAGAGAGGAAAATATGTTGCTAAGAAAAACAATAGAAACTTTACAGCATGAGTCCACCACCAACCCAACTGAACAAGCGTGTAATTCCCAAGCAGCTGTATCAACTTCTTTGGAGAATCTAGAAGCCCAGTTTAAACAAAAACAAATAACTAAACAAGACGCAAAAAAAAACCTCAACGTGCAGAGGAAGATAAAACACTACAAGCAGTCTATCCCATTGATGTAAAAATAAGCAACAGATTCGAAGTGCTTCAAGAAAATCCGTCAGAAAACGTACAGTTCTATTGTGCACTGTCAACAGACGACACATGCTTGCAGGAAACACAGGGGGAGTCACATGGAGACGTACAGATCGCTGTTTAATGGGAGAAACAACGAGCAAGGCGTACTGACAACCAACATATACAGACAGCACGACCCGACTGTACACACATTATAATAGGCGACTCTTTAATGAACGGTCTATACAGCGACCGGATGGCCACTTCAGACAAAGACATTGTTTCCATAATCCCATTGCCTGGAGCTGGTGTTGACCGGCTAACAGACAAGATTAGCATATTGGCTGTAAATCGTAATGTTAGAAAGGCAATCGTACATATTGGTATTAATGACACCTTGAACAACCAGCAAATCACAGTATCTCAACTGCTGACACTCTTGAGCGGGTTGCGTCACACTTTTCCTAACTCTCTGTTTCTTCTCCTCCATCATATAACCGAGTTATGTATTCAAGCGTCATCTAGCTGACATAAATAACATCTTGCAGAAGTATTGTTCTCACAACAACATACAGTTCATCAACAACACACCCGTTGTTTACTTCACAGGTTGGTGCACCAAACAAAGCGACTTTATAAAGATCAAATACATTTGTCTACATTGGGCACCAGCTTGCTCGCCAAAAATATCAAATACCCAGAACGGAAACAACATACATCCAATACCGGATCGCGTAAGGACACTTAGCTACTCCACCTGAAACTCAAGCCAGATGACATACTCCCATCACATCAAGTACCAATAGGCCAGAAGAGCGCAGACCACTCATAACCACTGCACCTGACATCCAAGCCAGACGGAACACTTCCACCACACCAAATCCGTACAATACGCCCTCTTTCACACAGGAGGGTGAAAATTATGAAGATACGTTCCCTCTTCTCCACAGCAAGGAACAATCTATCAGTAATAACAACTTGCCACCACAGCCTCCTGTTAGCCACGAATCAGAGACTGTAGTTGGTAGTCGTTACACACCCGTGAGAAATCAACAGTATCCATGCCATTGTAGCCCAGAGTTGTTATACCTCACACGTTTTAGCCCAGCTTCACTTCGTCAGGCACTTATGATGTCGCTGTATCAAGGACCAACACAGCCTGGTATTTACTAGCAATTCAGCACAAAGCAACACCGGATCTCGGTACAAAAAAGCCTCTCCTAGAACGTTTATGTGCATACTTGGTTATCGCTTTATATAGGAACGTATTAGATTGTACGTGACTATAACCATTGACTCGTATTGACGTCACAGAAATTGATATTTAGTTGTATATCTTTTATAATACTTTTATTGTGCCTATACTGTGAGTGAGGGGGGTCTTCACTGCCCATTCTTACTGAAATTTTTACGTATTTTGTGTGTGTGTGTTGACAGAGATATCACTGTTTCTCTGTACCTTAGAGTATGTATTGTTATAAAGGATGTAAGTTGTATTCATTTTGTGTTTAAAAAATTTATGATTACGCATTGTTAAAATGTCTAATAAGTACGAACACTGGCTCAGTAATAATAGGCTCAGAATCGGGCATTTAAATATCTGCCATCTATTAGGGAAGCTGCCAGAACTATCACTTATACTTAATCAAAATTTTCACATGTTCGGCGTTAGCGAAAGTCGATTAAATGATAACATCTCAGATGATGACATCGCTATCAGAGGCTTTAAAACCATTAGAAGAGATCCCTATCAGAAACAAGAGACGGGTATTGCAGTTTATATTTCTAACTCGCTTAACGCCCACCGCAGGCTAGATTTTGAAACCTGTGAGATTGAGTGTGTATGGCTTGAGGTTAAACTTCAAAATCGCATACCCCTAGTAGTTGGCTATCTTTATCGAAACCCCAGTGCAGGAAATATCTGGTATAAAAAATTCACCACATTGATGGATGTAGTCTTTAGTAATGCGAGAGAAATAATACTGCTAGGTGACTTCAACATATAGACACAAAATTTCAAACAAAACATGGGAAAACATAACAGAGTCATATAACTTTCAACAGTTAGTCAAACAAGCCACTAGAATAACAAAATCATCTGCAACACTTATAGATCATATCTATACTACGTGTGCTGACAACATCACAGAATGTACTGTACCTATTAATGCAATGAGCGATCACTACCCAGTATGTTGCACGTGGTCGAAAAGAGGTACCAAAACTCCGAAACACAAACATATAAGTATAAAATATAGAAATTATAAAAATTTCAATCAAGAGTCTTTTTACAAGACTTGCTCAACTCATCTCTGGACTATGTTTACCAGCTTCCTGAACCAGACGATGCTCTGGACCACTGGCTGAAGACCTTTCTAAGTGTATTTAGTTTAGTTTAGTTTAGTTTAGTCGTTGGATCAACATCACGGCACACGGTTTAACTCATAAGTGCTCCGTTTTCCTCCTAACTCAAACCTGAGTCTGGAGAAACTCAGCTCAATGCGCGACCTCCGTTGCATCGGCGAGGAACCTGAAGCACTTTGGGTAGATTTGTAACTCGAAATGTTGCCCCGGCAGCGCCGTTAGGCTACTCTTTTTCGATTTCCAACTGCCAAAGGATTTTTTACGTGCGCAACAATACACACGGGCGTCCGATCTCACTACTCAGAGACCAGGGGAAATTTTATTACTGGAAGTCCAGGTGGATTTTTTAAATAAATCCCGGTCTTCACCGGGGACCTGAACCCGGGACCTCCAGCACTCGAGGCGGACACCATACCTCGAGACCACTCAGCCCCCTGAGGTAGTGTATGACCACCCACCACTCTAAGTGTATTTGATAAGCATGTTCCATTTAAGGAAGTTCGTGTTAAACATCACACTAAGCCCCCTACACAGGAGGTAGTTGAACTTATGAGAGACCTGGACAGGGCACATAAAAATAGAGATCTAACTATGTACCGTAGTCTGAGAAACAAAGTTCAATATGTTATTGGAAAGGAAAAGAAAAACTATTTTAAGAACTTAATAATAGATCAAACTAACACTAAAGATATATGGAAAGCAATTAATACCTTGACAAACAAACACAAGTCATCACAATCATTACCATCAAATCAGGTTACATGTGATCAATTCAGTAGATTCTTTCAATCCAACATAAACCAGTTGAAGACTGCAATACCAGATGCGCCTCATGACATGTCTTTATTATCATCATTTTATGAGAACAAATGCTATGGAGACATTCCCTCCAACATACCGCTAATGACGACCACTGAAGTATTTACTCATCTCGGTGACCTAAAAAACAATAACTCATCAGGACTAGATGGAATCAGTAATTGGATTCTTCGTTATGCTGCACCGGTGATCTGCGAGTCACTAACTTTTATATATAATCAATGTCTCACCAAAGGTCACTTCCCATCAGCCTTTAAAATCGCTAAAGTGTATCCTCATTTAAAAGCTGGTTCATTAAACGATCGTCTCATGAGTAACTATAGGCCAATTTCCATATTATCCTCACTATCCAAACCGCTAGAAAATCACATTCACAAAACAACAATAGAGCACTCAGTTCGCCACAAACTGATAGTTGACAGTCAGTCAGGATTTCGGCCACAATATTCTTGTCATACGGCACTAATAAACATAGAAAACTGGCATCAAAATATTAACAATACTCTTTGTGGAGCGGTGTTTATAGACCTTAGAAAAGCATTCGATATGATAGATCATACTTTCCTAATTAAAAAACTAGAAACAATGAAAGTAAGCTTTAATATAGTGACATTAATAAAAATCATTCTTATTAGACAGAAAACAAGTAGTATTACACAATAAATCTCCATCTCAAGCCATTACCATTAATACTGGAGTACCTCAGGGGTCTATACCTGGCCCTCTGTTATTTGCCAATTTATATAAATGATCTTCCCTTATATCTGTCGTCGTCCTGCGATCTATTTGCAGATGACTGCAAAGTATATACAAACGCTATTGATCGTAATGTGCTAGAATTATCCTTGCAACAGGAAATACATAGTGTTGTTAACTGGAGTCATGCAAACCGCATGCAAATTAACATTTCTAAAACAAAATGTATGTTAATAGGAACCAGGCAAAGACTTCACACTCTAAACTCGCAGAGAATTCTTCAGCTGCACATTGGTAGCATGCCTATAGAAAGTGTAACCGAGCACAAGGCACTGGGTCTTATCATAGATCAAACTATCCTTTAATTCCCATGTTCATTCTCTAGTTAAACAAATAGCCAAAAGAAAAGTATACCAACTTGCCAAAATTAAAAATTTCCTCGACGAAAACACAAGAAAGATATTTTATACTTCCCACATACAAACACATATTGATTATTGCTCCACAATCTGGGATGGATGCTCCAAATCAATAACAAAACGCCTTTATTCACTCCAGAAAAGGGCAGTGCGTTTAATCAATGGTGATAAGCTTACAGATTATTCTAATCTATATGAACGTCTTCAGTTATTGCCACTCCACAAACGCCTACTTTTTAATAAGGCTAAACTAATTCACAAAATCATATTTCAAAATGCTCCAAGCTACCTTTTGCCATTGTTTAAATATAATGCAAGAGATAGCCAACGACTAAATATACTTCATGTCCCTAAACCTAGGATAGACTTATATATATATAAATAAAAAAAAGCTTAGCATACTCTGCCACCCAGTTGTGGAACAATCTTCCACAAGAAATCAAAGACACCACCAATCATTACACATACAGTCGCAACCTGTTTGAACACTACCTCAGGACAGACTACATGCCCCCATTAAAAAAAAAAAAAATAACAAAGACAAAAATAATGGTAAATTATCCCGAACGATAATTAGCCACACACACACACACACACACACACACACACACACACACACACACACACACACACACACACACACACACACACACACACAATATTCCCATATGTATGGCACGCTACACCTTCCTTGGGTATTTATAATGCCCATGTTAAACATTGCCTCAATGAGTCATGTATTATTGATTATTTTTCATGCGTTTAATGCTTATTGTTCTTTTGTTGTCAAAGATTTGCTTCATAAGAGATGTTGAATGAGGGGGGGGGGGGGGGGGGGGGGATTAAGATTATTTCTAGATCGCATTAATACAAGAACCAGTTACTTGATATTGTTTTTTCCTCTAAATTTTACGGTTCTGTACTTCTCGCCCTAATGAAATTTTTCTTATAACGTAAGCAGACTCGCACATCACGTTTTATATAGATGTCTAGACTTGTTCTAGTATATGTTATTAAATTTAGCTTCCATTTTTATGTATACTGAGTAAGTGTGGGAGGATTTATAGGGAGGAAATTCGAAAGGGGGTGGGGGAATGACGTTCTGAACATGTGGTAAAGGGGGGCATGGGCCAAAAAAGGTTGAGAACCACTGCCATAATACAAGATACCATGACAATGGAACAAGAACAGCTGCACCTACTGAACGTCTTAAAGTAATACTGCTGCTGCTGCTGCTGCTGCTGCTGCTGCTGCTGCTGCTTCTTCTTCTTCTTCTTCATCTTCTTCTTCTTCTTCTTCTTCTTCTTCTTCTTCGTCTTCTTCTTCTTCTTCTTCTTCTTCTTCTTCTTCTTCTTCTTCTTCTTCTTCTTCTTCTTCTTCTTCTTCTTCTTCTCACTCAGACTCCACGTTAATGTCTAATAAAAGCAGAATATTTCAATACCATTAACAGGATATGTAAGTAAACACATTCATATATTCGGTACTGCTCAGTGTACCACTAACAGAATATGTGGATGAATAGATGATTCCATCATATGTTAATGACTGACCGTGTACCACTAACAGAATATGTGGATGAATAGATGATTCCATCATATGTTAATGACTGACCGTGTACCACTAACAGTATACAGAGCAAATCGTTTAAGGCGATCTTGGATGTGGCGAATTTATGTTGTGAATAACAATATTGTATTGTACATTGTAAATGTAATACTATATGCTTGAACTCTTACAAGAGGAATTTCTGATACGAAGAACTATTGTTTAAGTCCCAGGTGACTTCGTATTATCAGATCTGCACTGTATGTGAATAAACAGATAATTATTTCGTATGTTGAGGGATGACCGTTTACCTCTAACCAGATTAGCTGGTACACTTAACCACTACGCCTCAAGGACTCGTGAAATCTCAGACTCATGAAATTATTACAAAACAATTATCTTCGTGAACATACCATTTCCCTCAAGTTCTCCTTCAAGTCGCCAATCAATGTGTTTATGCCACAATCTGCCTGAAAAGTTCAATAATCATTATAAAATTTCCTTTTTGTTTCATTCAACTTAACATTCACTCACAGAAAGAAAAATAGAAAAGATAAAAAAACACTGTATATCAATCAATGCATTCAACAGGAAGAGTTTAAATTAAAACTAACAAATCTCACATAAACTCACTGGCACCTTACCGTCTTAACAGGGGATAGTTTGTCACGTTGTGATTCTAACAACGTATAATAACTACAGCCCATGGTGGTAGCGAATATTATCCCTCTTCATGGCACAAAGCCTGGGCTGAACTGTAGAGATCATTCGATACCCATGCAGCATGATCCCTCTCTCGGCCTATCTAGTTTACTCCCGAGGAAAGGTAACACCAAAACATCTGGAACAAAGCAAGCTGCAGAAGCTACCGGATCACCAAAGCAATGCTCTAACTGTGCATAAATTATACTAAACAGTTCAACGTTACTGGTGAAGCAATGCTCTAGCAAGAAAACAATAACACATCTCTCTGCTGTTTGTGTGCCGTTTTTTTTTTTTTACACAAAACAATCAAGCTAAAGAATGAAAACATGTAACCACATTTACTGGCTGGTGAGCCGAGATTAGTGATTCACAACTGAATCTTCTCGATGATTTTCTGAACTATGTACGGCTGCCAAAACTGAAAAACAAAACCATACAAATTCTAGTCTGCTGATCTGATACCCCAGCCAGAGTTTACCTTCGGCCGCCTTGTTGTTTACCTTTGCACCAACCCTGACATGACACTCTAGTTATCTCCTGCTATACTCCTTATAAATATGTTACACACCTTACCGTGCACCAAGACCCCCAAACCATCTCCTGTTATATTCTTTATAAGTATGTCATACTCATCATAGTGCAACAATATCCACTACCCATCTCCTGTTATACTCATTATAAATATGTTATAATCATCATACCCCCCCCCCCCAGCCATCTCCTGTTATACTCCTTATAATTATGTTGTACTCATCAACGTGCACCAATACACCCCCCCCCCCAAACCATCTCCTGTTATACTCCTTATAACTATGTTATACTCATCATAGTGCAACAATATCCACTACCCATCTCATGTTATACTCCTTATAACTATGTTATACTCATTATAAATATGTTATAATCATCATCCTGCACCAATACCCACAAACCATCTCCTGTTATCATCATCATCAAGTGCCCCGCCAACTGGCGTAGGCGTTCATGGCTCTCCACAGATCTCGGTCTTTGGTGTTCCGGACCAACTCTGCTGATGGTATTCCTCCATGCCACTGTCTCAATCCATCCAGAATCATTTATCTTGGTCTGCCTCTGCCTCTTCCCCCCTCGATTCTTCCAGTTGTCACGGTGTTCTCTAATGCCTCTCTTCTCATTACATGACCAAAGAAAGCTGTTTATCTCTTTCTTATTGTTGTATATAATGGTCTAGTTTCATTAGCCTGTTTCAGGCAGTCGTCGTTAGTTACTCTGGCAGTCCAAGGAATTCGCAACATTCGTCTCAGGAACCACATCTCTGTTGCTTCTAATTTCTTCCTAATTCGTTCATTTACATTCCACGATTCACTGCCATACAGCAAAACTGGTTCTACATAACATTTCGGCACTTTCTTTCTTACATTCAGTGACAGTGACTTATTGCATAAGATACTCTTCATTTTCTTAAATTCGGCTTTTGCTTGCCCTATTCTGCTCTTAATCTCTGTTGTACATCTTCCATCTGATGTTATGAATGCCCCTAGGTGTTTAAAATGATCCATTTGGTTAAGAATTTTCCCTTCTATTTCCATTTCACATTTTGGTGTCACCATTTTCTTTGATATAACCATTGTTACCGTTTTCTTGATATTCAAGGAGAGTCCTTTCCTGTCACTCTCTGTTAACTGTTACTACAAAGTCCAGCAATTGTTGTAGGTCTATTGACTTATCTGATACCAATACTGTGTCATCTGCATAGCGTATATTATTTATATTATTTAAAAAAGTCGCTTAAAAGTCGACAGGGTCGACTTCATTGCACCGGGTTTTATCCCATATGGCTCGGTCTCTTTCCGCAGCGCAGAAAGCATCGTACAAAGCACGAACTCCGTAGCTTTTAGCGACGACCCACAGGAGTCTCGGAAACATTTAACTCGTAAACCGAAGGACGCGGCCCGGAATCGAACCCACAACCTTCGGAGCACGAGTCAAACGGCTTGGCCACAGAGCCTCCCAATTTATATTATAACCTCCGACTAGTATTCCTGGCGTGTCTTTGATCTCTCTCATTATTACTTCGCTATATAGGGAGAAGAGATCTGGTGACAAGACACACCCCTGTTATATTCCTAGCTTTATCTGTTTGTAACCACTGTTATACTCCTTATAAATATGTTATACTCCTTAACATGCACTATTCCCCCAACAACTCTTAGTTTAGTCAACAAGTTTAATTTAGTCGACGGATCAACATCACGGCACACAGGTGTAACCCGTAAGTGCTCCGTTCTACTCCTAACTCAAGCGTAAGTCCAGAGAATCTCAGCTAATTGCACTAACTCCGTAGCACCGGCGAGGATCCTGAAATACTTTGGGTAGATTTTTAACTCGAAATTTTGCACGGGCAGCGCTATTAGGCTACTCTTTTTCGATTTCCAACTGCCTAGGGATTTTTTACGTGCGCACCAATAGACACAGGCGTCCGATCTCACTACCCAGAGACCAGGGGAAATTTTGTTACTAGAAATCCACGTGAGAAAAATCCCGACCCTCCCCTCACCGGGGCTTGAACCCGCGACCCCCGGCACTCGAGGCGGACACCATACCTCGAGACCACTCAGCCCCCTAACATAAATATGTTATACTCTTTATAAATATGTTATACTCCCTATAAATATGTTAAACTCCTTATAGTGCACTAATACCCCCAATCCATGTCCTGTTATACTCCTTATAAATATGTTATACTCCCTATAAATGTGTTATACTCATCATCGTGCACTTACCCCCAACCCACCCTAGCACCACTGGGTTAGGGTTGCCAGATACGTGGGCACCAAAAGGAGGAACATAATAAGACAAAAAGGAGGGCAAAGGAGGACATAATAAGACAAAAAAGAGGACAAAGGAGGACACATTGAATGTTTCATTTAAATCGTTCCAGATTAAACCCACAATCAGTACAATTTTATTACAATAGCTGCCAATAAGTGTATCTTACTGTTAGTGAATCGACCAAGAAACAATCATGTTAAAAAATAAATATAAATTCAATGGAGACCTTCTTCAAAATGCTAAAAAACATTATTTAAACAGTCGATTGTAAATTATTACCTTATAATCTTTATTAATTACGCAACATATTTCTCGGAGGAGCCAACTTTTCGTAGAAGATCCTCGTTAGCAATCACATATGCATAAAACTGTTCACAGGTAAGATTCTTCAAATTGTACTTTGTGAGAATGATGCCCTTTACAGAGTCGAGTAAGAGTCTGTTCCTTTCCTTTGTCCATTGAGCATTAATCAAGGAGAACACTCTTTCCACATTGCCATTGTGTCCAGGGATACAGAAGAATACTTCACAAATTTTAAGTAACTCTGAAAAGCAACATGCATTTGGGCAACTTTGGAAAAATAAACTCCACTGTTCATGCAAGAGTCTTTAAAAAAACTGTTCATTCTTGTCTTGCACAAATGATTTAAGATTGCAGTATTGGTCAAACAATTGCACATCATCTACAATAATACCCTTCTCTTTCAAGTACAATATGCATGTCAAAAGGTCATCAAATGTACAGTCTTTGATTTTATTTAAGTACATCCAACCAAAGCACTGAAATTCATCAAAAGGTTTCAACCACTTTTCTAAGTAACTAATGCATGCTTCATACACCAACCTAACGTCTGCCATAAAACTATTACACTCTTCTTCTCGACCACTTTCCTTAAGTCTTCTCAACATCTCCCTGACTTTCAGTGAAATAAATGTCTCCTTCAATCTGCCTTTCAAAACTTCCAAGGTTGTGTGAAGAAGGCTCATAACCTCTAACACTGATGTTTCTTCTTTTTCAATGGCCGAAATATTGACTTGGAAGACAGACATCAAAGAATGCACAAACCAAAGGTAAACTTCTGAAAAATCGTTCTCATCAATTTCTTTTTTTATCGTAGCAGGTGATTGATTTACAGAAAGAAAATTATAACATAAAATATAAGAAAAGCCGGACATCTTAAAGGTTTTTAGCTTTGCCTGCCGAACGGAGGACATTAGGCTAAAAAGGACATGTCCTCTCTTTGCCGGAAGTCTGGCAACCCTACGCTGGGTGGGCTATCCGTGCACAATAAGGCATGTGTTGTCAGGGCCCGTTGATTGAGATCATGTGAATAGTATGGAAGAAAAGATAGATCATCACGGCCTGTAAAGAGTGATGCGTCAGGGAGTGGCCAGAGGATGTGACCGACATTTAGTATTGGAACTCTTCGCTGGCTGCTAAAGATGGGATAGGAGCACGGATGGGAATGTCGCGAGGGCTATAATGTGGGTTCTTGGCTCAATTCAACCCGACTCGTCACTACTCTACTTTAGTTATCGTATGCTTTATTTTTATGATGGTAAATTTAGATACATTTGTTATTGGAGTATTTCGGGTAGTTTTTGTGGTTAAAATCAAAGGTAAACCAATAGATACAAATATTATACAAGTATATGCACCAAAAAGCAAGCAACAGTGTACACATTTTATTATAAAGTACACAGATCTCAAACTAAATCACACAAAAATGAAAATAATACTTGAAGATGTTAATGCAAAAGTAGGAAAGGAAAGAATGTAAGGTATAGTTGGTGACAATGGTTTAGGAACAAGAAACGAAAGAGAAGAAAAACTGACAGAATATGCAAAAATAAATAATATGGAGAATGGAAAGACCTCCATTAAACAACATAAGAGACGATCTTAAACACGGAAGAGCTCCGATAAGAAAACACTCAACCAAATTGACTGCATGCTGATCAATAAAAGATATCAATCAATCAATCATGTGCCATGCCGGAAAGCGTGGGCGGTCATGACTCGCCATTTCACTCGATCACCAGTGTCGTGGATCAGCTCAGTGTTCCTGTCTCGTCCATGCCATGTGGCCAAGCCATCCAGGTATTTTCCTCTCGGTCTCCCTCTTGATCTGTTCCCCTCGATCTTGCCAGTTGTCACTAAGTTCTCCAATCCAATCCAATAAAAGATATAGAAATGCGTTAACAAATGTGAAGACAATGCGCGGCGTTGAATGATTCACTGGGATTTGTTTAGTTTTCTCCATGAGCTCCACATTGGTCATTCTGTCATACTATTTTAGTGCAATTCTGCGCAGGCAAAAGTTAATAAATGGTTGTAGTTTATTAGTTTATTAGCACACGTCATTGTTATAGCCGTTCTCCGTGTTTCTGATTCATACAATGATACTGGTTTAACATTCATACAATGATACTGGTTTAACATTACATCTAAATGTTCTCTTACTTCCACAAGATTCATTTTGATATGAAAGCTCCTCTTACCTTTTGTGTTCTTATTTTACCTGATTAAGTGTCATGGGATTATTAATCGTCTTACGCGACTTCCCGTATCTGCCATAGGCTTATATATCTCCAAAATGTTGTCATTGCGTTATAATACAATATATCTGCTACCATATTAACAATTTTGAAGTCACAACTGTGACACATCTGTACTTCCGATTTTCTGACATCCTATTATTGTTTGGTCCAGATGTACCTTTTGTTTGTCACTGAATCTGTTAATATTTCCTACTGTATGATTTCACCTCTTGAAGAAGATAGGGTTTATCACCTATTACTTTTATTAGAGACGTTATGGTGTAGGTATTAGATAAGTTATAGTGTAGGTATTAGATACGTTATAGTGGAGGTATTAGATATGTTATGGTGGAGGTATTAGATACGTTATGGTGGAGGTATTAGATACGTTATGGTGGAGGTATTAGATACGTTATAGTGGAGGTATTAGATATGTTATGGTGGAGGTATTAGATACGTTATGGTGGAGGTATTAGACACGTTATGGTGGAGGTATTAGATATGTTATGGTGGAGGTATTAGACACGTTATGGTGGAGGTATTAGATATGTTATGGTATAAGTATTAGACACGTTATGGTGGAGTTATTAGATATGTTATGGTATAAGTATTAGACACGTTATGGTGGAGGTATTAGACACGTTATGGTATAAGTATTAGATACGTTATGGTGGAGGTATTAGACACGTTATGGTGGAGGTATTAGACACGTTATGGTGGAGGTATTAGATATGTTATAGTGGAGGTATTAGATACGTTATGGTATAAGTATTAGACACGTTATGGTATAAGTATTAGACACGTTATGGTGGAGGTATTAGACACGTTATAGTGGAGGTATTAGATATGTTATAGTGGAGGTATTAGACACGTTATGGTGGAGGTATTAGATATGTTATAGTGGAAGTATTAGATACGTTATGGTGGAGGTATTAGACACGTTATGGTGGAGGTATTAGATACGTTATGGTATAAGTATTAGACACGTTATGGTGGAGGTATTAGATATGTTATGGTATAAGTATTAGACACGTTATGGTGGAGGTATTAGACACGTTATGGTATAAGTATTAGATACGTTATGGTGGAGGTATTAGACACGTTATGGTGGAGGTATTAGACACGTTATGGTGGAGGTATTAGATATGTTATAGTGGAGGTATTAGACACTTTATGGTATAAGTATTAGACACGTTATGGTGGAGGTATTAGACACGTTATAGTGGAGGTATTAGATATGTTATAGTGGAGGTATTAGACACGTTATGGTGGAGGTATTAGATATGTTATAGTAGAGGTATTAGATACGTTATGGTGGAGGTATTAGATATGTTATAGTGGAGGTATTAGACACGTTATAGTGGAGGTATTAGATATGTTATAGTGGAGGTATTAGACACGTTATGGTGGAGGTATTAGATACGTTATGGTGGAGGTATTAGACACGTTATGGTATAAGTATTAGATACGTTATGGTATAAGTATTAGATACGTTATGGTATAAGTATTAGATACGTTATGGTGGAGGTATTAGACACGTTATGGTGGAGGTATTAGATATGTTATAGTGGAGGTATTAGACACGTTATGGTGGAGATATTAGATACGTTATGGTGGAGGTATTAGATACGTTATGGTGGAGGTATTAGATATGTTATAGTGGAGGTATTAGACACGTTATGGTGGAGATATTAGATACGTTATTGTGGAGGTATTAGATACGCTATGGTGGAGGTATTAGATATGTTATAGTGGAGGTATTAGACACGTTATGGTGGAGGTATTAGATACGTTATGGTGGAGGTATTAGACACGTTGTGGTGGAAATTAGAGTCCGAAGGAGCAAGAAGAAGATAATCAGAATAAAGGTCAGCATGGCCAAATGGATAAGAGCACTCGCTCTTAAGCTTCCGATGCTCTGAATCTTGGGTAGTGGGTTCAATCCCATCACTGATTAGTTGGACTAAAATGTTGACTTCTCGTCCTTGACTTGGGGCGTAAATTGCACGTACCTCTGAAGTCGGTGTGGGTTCGCCTGATGACGAGAGACACTGGTAATAGAGAAAGCTAATCCACACGCAAATACCAGTCCAGTGCATTAGAAGCAGTAGCACGTGTATGGACTACACTTAAGCTCAAAGCGAGCGAACGAATAAACATAAATAATTGATTGACTGGTCCATTAGTGCTGATAAACATAAATAATTGATTGACTGGTCCATTAGTGCTGATAAACATAAATAATTGATTGACTGGTCCATTAGTGCTGATAAACATAAATAATTGATTGACTGGTCCATTAGTGCTGATAAACATAAATAATTGATTGACTGGTCCATTAGTGCTGATAAACATAAATAATTGATTGACTGGTCTATTAGTGCTGATAAACATAAATAATTGATTGACTGGTCCATTAGTGCTGATAAACATAAATAATTGATTGACTGGTCTATTAGTGCTGATAAACATAAATAATTGATTGACTGGTCTATTAGTGCTGATAAACATAAATAATTGATTGACTGGTCTATTAGTGCTGATAAACATAAATAATTGATTGACTGGTCCATTAGTGCTGATAAACATAAATAATTGATTGACTGGTCCATTAGTGCTGATTGTTATGTGGTATAATATACATAGATAATTTATTCACTGGTCCATTAGTGCTGATTGTTATGTGGTATAATATACATAGATAATTGATTGACTGGTCCATTAGTGCTGATTGTTATGTGGTATAATATACATAGATAATTTATTCACTGGTCCATTAGTGCTGATTGTTATGTGGTATAATATACATAGATAATTTATTCACTGGTCCATTAGTGCTGATTGTTATGTGGTATAATATACATAGATAATTGATTGACTGGTCCATTAGTGCTGATTGTTATGTGGTATAATATACATAGATAATTTATTCACTGGTCCATTAGTGCTGATTGTTATGTGGTATAATATACATAGATAATTTATTCACTGGTCCATTAGTGCTGATTGTTATGTAGTATAATATACATAGATAATTTATTCACTGGTCCATTAGTGCTGATTGTTATGTGGTATAATATACATAGATAATTTATTCACTGGTCCATTAGTGCTGATTGTTATGTGGTATAATATACATAGATAATTTATTCACTGGTCTATTAGTGCTGATTGTTATGTGGTATAATATACATAGATAATTTATTCACTGGTCCATTAGTGCTGATTGTTATGTCGTATAATATACCATAAGTGAAACCGGAAGCAATAGGGTTTAGATGAAAAATGAGAGAGAGAGAGAGAGAGAGAGAGAGAGAGAGAGAGAGAGAGAGAGAGAGAGAGAGAGAGAGAGAGACTGCACACACACACACACACACACACACACACACACACACACACACACACACAGAGTGTGACAGATGAGAATACTACCATGTGAATGCTGATTGTCTCGCTGCCTATTATTTGGAAGCTGAATTCAACTCGAATAATCCGCTCAACTTCGACTTCCGGGCACTGTAAAGTCATGACTTAAAACGTCACCAGTTCTGCCAGAGAAAATAACGGTTACATTATACGAGACCAGCATTACAATTACAATACTAGTTTTAACATATGAGAGACAGACAGAGAGAGAGAGAGAGAGAGAGAGAGAGAGAGAGAGAGAGAGAGAGAGAGAGAGAGAGAGAGAGGCGGGGTGGGAGCGCGCTAACGAGTGTGTATATGGAATTTGTTTGTGTTGTACGGATGGAAGGGTGGATGAAGGATGGAAGAATGGATCGATGAGATAAATGGAAGGGTGGATGGATAGATGGGTGGTTGGACAAGTTCTGGATGGATGGATGGATGGATGGATCGATCGATCGATCGATGAGATAAACAGAAGGATGGCTGGATAGATGGTTGGGTGGGTGGTTGAAAAGGTGGATATATATTGTTTAGATGGGTGGATGGATGAATGGATAAGTGGGCGGGAAGAAAGGTGGATGAATTGATGGATGGATCGATAAGGATGCTCGGAAAGCACCCCACAGACAGAGAAAAGGGCAGTACTGCGAAGAAGATGTTGAGCGACTGCAACACAACACAACTGCCAACGGTATTGTACGTTCTTACATGAAATGTAAATGCGTTGAAATGCAATGAGCATGGTCGGGCGCGGGTTCGACGTCTGGGCACGTCGCCTGCGAAAGTGAGGGGCAGCTAGGCCACCTATTCCCCCGCGCATTCAGGCCTACAAAATATGGCGGCATAACCAACCACAGACCTATAGTAGGAATCTGCTCAAGGACAAATCTCTTGTTGTTGTTTTTTTTAAACTTGAAATCATTCAAAACAGCACTGGTGTGTTCCTCATCTTTCGTTCGCTTGAAATATGTCTATAACTGCAATGTTGTCTCGTGTATGAATTTCACTGTCTGTTTTTTTTAGTTCACTCTGTGGTTCATAGAGTCTATCTTCCACCTGTCGTCGCTCTAGGCCAGAAGGTTTGCCTAGATATGTTGTATTTTGGGCAATCTTGGAGTATGTGCTCTGCTGTCTGCAACGCCAATCCACATGTGCACATGGCTGATTCACCAATCTTGAATTTTGTAATCATGTGGTTGCGTAATCTATTGTGTCCTGTCCTGATGCGCAGAATAATGATTTGTTCTGGAATGCCCATAACGTGGTAATCGTCTTGAGCAGGTTTTGGTGACTTTCTGCCTGATTTGATTTTTTTTTTCTTTTGGTGATATGTAACGGGAACATAAGGTTGTTCTTCTTTTGGTCCTTCCTGAGCTAATCGATCAACTCTCTCGTTTCCGGGTACTCATGTCCTGCAGTCTCCTCCATGTTCTTCATATATTATTCACTTGTTAAATCTCCCTTTATTTCTTTTCCGGTTTGTGACAACCGGAAAGATTTGTGGAAAGAGAGATTGAAGGAAGACAGCGTGAGAAAATTCTTGACAGTCGTGTCATGGCACGGAAGGGAGTCCATAATGAATTGAACCATGCCGTGGAGATCGCAATTTGTGGAGAAGCATGATCGCCCACGCCAGCCGACAAGACACTGGATGATAGTTTCTCTTACCCTCCCCCTTTCTCCCCTGTGGGTTCCAGAGAATGGACTTGTTAGATAAAGTACAAACAGGTTTACTCGGTCTGTGTCGTACCCACCGCCAGCGTCTTTCCCTCGCAACTTGAATTGTTAGAATGTTTTGTTCTGTGCGCAAGCTCCGCTTTGGTGATTTGTCTGGCATATTTCGCTGCATCTAGTCAGGTAGCCTACATATTGCAGAAATCAGATAACATAAGCTACAGTAATTAGATAAAGAATTCAAGCTGAAATATACAGCATTTATATTCACACTTGCAGAAAGCGAGCAAGAGTTACAAAACCTAGTGAAACAAGTAAACTTTATTTAGCTGGGAATGAAAAGAGAGTTGATGGCATAGTGCAGAATGTGGCTTAGATATTAACACCCTAAATAACAAAACTATGGTAATTAGCAATGGAAAGGAACGGTCACCAGTGAATATCACATGTAAACGGGGAGATACTAGGACAAGTAACACGTTTCTCCTATCTTGGACATGTAATAACAGATGATGGCAGAAGTGAAATAGAAATCAAAAAGAGAATAGGAATGGCCACAAATGCTTTCAACAGCATGAAATCAGTATTAACATCTAGAGCAGTGGTTCTCAACCAGTGGGGAATTTCCCCCCCCCCCCCGGGATTTTAGGGTTTCCAGGGGTGGGGGGGGGGGGGGGATGAAGACAATTTCAAGATCGCGTTAATACAAGAACCGATTACTTGATATTGTTTTTCCCTTCATACTTTACAATTATGTACGTCTCATCCTTCTAAAATTCATTTTATAAAGTAAGTAGACCCACAAATCATGTTTTATGTGGATGTCTAGACTTGTTTTAGTATATGCTATTAAATTTAGCTTCCATTTTTACGTATACTGTGTAGGGGTGAGTGGATTTTTAGATAGGAAATATGAAAGGGGGGAATGACGTTCTGAAAATACGGTGAAGGGGGGCGCGGGCCAAATTTTTGATAGGAAGGGGTGGGGGGGGGGGGGGTTGTGACATTCTGAAAATATGGTGAAGGGGGGCACGGGCCAAAAAAGGTTGAGAACCACTGATATAGAGAGATCAAAAATGCATTTAAAAAATGAGAATTATCAAATGTTACGTATATTCAACACTATTGTTTGGTGCGGAAGCCTGGACATTGAACAAGCAACTAGAAAGTCGAAAGAGGTCCTGGAGATGTGGATATACAGATGAATATGTCGTATTTCACGGAAACAGAAACAATCAAACTCAGAGGTTCTAGAAAAACTGGGAATGAAAAGAGAGTTGATGAAAGAAATTTAAAAAAAAAAGGGGGGGGGGGGTTGAAATATTTCGGCCACGTTAACATACATGATACTCTTATAAAACCCATACTGGAGGCAAGGTTGAGGGCAAGCGAGCAAGAGGTTACTCTTATTTCGCTTCCTGCGTAGTGTTCTTCTTTGGCCACACCTAAATGTAGACAAATACAAGTACAAGCAAGTATCCTACCAACAGCTGTGTTCTGTCACACAAGTGAAACGATCTAAGCGTTTCTATAAAAACCATGTAAGTGTTTCTAGAAAGTCTGATTTAAGAATCTACAAAAGTAATTTTATTCAATGTCAACATTCAACATACTAGTTACTACATACCATGCAGTGCCGCCTTCTTCGTGTACACGTTATTGATTGGGGAATTCCCGAAACTCGTGGTGTTTACCGAAATTTCGTTATATCGGGCGAGTCTACACAAATATAATATTAATAGATGAGTTAAGTTAACTGAACCGACATCACAGCACTCGCCATACATGCCCTGTCCTCATCTTTAAGATTATAATGGATAAGACATATCTTGACTGAAGTAGGACATTCCTATTGCATTTATTGTTTTAACTTGATACTATCTTTCTTACATCTATGTTTGTATTGTTCTTGACAAAGATGACTACCGCAACGTGGGACTGTTCAGTTGTGTTGTGTTTTATTCTTATTTATTGCATTGCTATTTGTCTCATTTGTAGTCATATTACTACATTATTTTCACCTGTTTCGTCTTACATTGATTATTTTGTTTACGTGAACTTAGGAACTAGATAAGTGTGTGTGTGTGTGTGTGTGTGTGTGTGTGTGTGTGTGTGTGTGTGTGTGTGTGTGTGTGCGTGCGTGCGTGTGTGTGTGTGAGTTGTTGTTTTTAATTTATTGTATATTCTTAGGATTTAAAAATACATGTTTGTTTCATTATATAGAGATTATAATGTGTTGTGTGGTGGGGATACAGGGACCGAGTATATATAGACAGGGAGTATAATGTGTTGTGTGTGGTGGAGATACATGGACCTAGTAACTAGTATATAGGAAGGGAATATAATGTGTTGTGTGTGGTGGAGATACATGGACCGAGTATATAGGAAGGGAGTATTATGTGTTGTGTGTGGTGGCGATACATGGACCGAGTATATAGGAAGGGAGTATAATGTGTTGTGTGTGGTGGAGATACATGGACCTAGTAACTAGTATATAGGAAGGGAGTATAATGTGTTGTGTGTGGTGGAGATACATGGACCGAGTAACTAGTATATAGGAAGGGAGTATAATGTGTTGTGTGTGGTGGAGATACATGGACCTAGTCTATATAATATATACATAAAGTATAATGTGTTGTGTGTAGTGGAGATACAGGGACCGAGTCTATATAATATAGACATAGAGTATAATGTGTTGTGTGTAGTGGAGATACAGGGACCGAGTCTACATAGAGTATAATGTGTTGTGCGTGGTGGAGATACATGGACCGAGTATATATAGACAGGGAGTATAATGTGTTGTGTGTAGTGGAGATACATGGACCTAGTAACTAGTATATAGGAAGGGAGTATAATGTGTTGTGTGTGGTGGAGATACATGGACCGAGTATATAGACAGGGAGTATAATGTGTTGTGTGTATTGGAGATACATGGACCGAATATGTAGGAAGGGAGTATAATGTGTTGTGTGTGGTGGAGATACATGGACCTAGTAACTAGTATATAGGAAGGGAGTATAATGTGTTGTGTGTGGTGGAGATACATGGACCGAGTCTATATAATATAGACATAGAGTATAATGTGTTGTGTGTAGTGGAGATACAGGGACCGAGTCTATATAATATAGACATAGAGTATAATGTGTTGTGTGTAGTGGAGATACAGGGACCGAGTCTATATAGAGTATAATGTGTTGTGCGTGGTGGAGATACATGGACCGAGTATATATAGACAGGGAGTGTGATGTGTTGTGTGTAGTGGAGATACATGGACCGAGTCTATATAGGCAGGGAGTGTAATGTGTTGTGTGTGGCGGAGATACATGGACCTAGTATAAAGGAAGGGAGTATAATGTGTTGTGTGTGGTGGAGATACATGGACTGAGTCTATATAGACAGGGAGTATAATGTGTTGTGTGTAGCAGAGATACATGGACTGAGTCTGTATAGACAGGGAGACTGCCCAAGTCATGCAGGGGTATTCTCTAGTGGCAGTGCAGTCTTGTCCAATGAGCAGGCGTAGCTTTCATGTTTGAGGAGCTGTGGCTGAGCAGTTAGTGTCCACCCCAAGTCCAGAAGCTATCGGGTTCAATTCCAGCGCAGGGCTGGGAATTGTTTTCAAGATCAACTAGGGTTTGAATTAAATTGTAAGAATACACAGATTATGGTCGTCACTAGGAAAAAGGAAATACCACAAGTAAATGGGAATATTCTTAAACAAGTGAATCAGTACAATTATCTTGGAACAGTAATAACATCTGATGGGAGATGCCTTGATTTAGAACAGGAATCGCCAAAATGAATGTAGCCTTTTGCAAGATGAGAAACATACTCTCCAATAAAAAGTTGTCAATTGCTGTGTGAAAAAGAGTGTTGAGGTGCTACATATAACCTATACTTTTGTATGGATGTGAAGAGTGGACAATGAGCAGTCAATTTGAAAAACATCTGATAGCTGTGGTTTCTGAGGAAAATGCAATGAATACCATGGATAGACAGAAAAACCAACGAACAAGTCCTTCAAGAAACAAATGAAGATTGTAAACTGATTAAGAGTCATTAGATGCAGACTGTCAAAATTTTTTGGGCATGTTATGAGAAGAAATGACTTGTAGAACTTGGTGACAACTGGCAAGATCGAAGGGAAGAGACAAAGGGGAAGACCAAGAAGTAAATACCTGGATGGCTTGAACACGTGGCATGGTCGAGACAGGAACATGGAGCTGATCCACGACTCTGGTGATCGAGTGAGATGGCAAAACATGACCGCCCACGCTTATCGGCATGGCACATGATGGATGGAGTTGTGGAAATGTGGTTTCTGATGAGAATGCATAGAATGCCATGGACAGGCAGAGAGGCTATAGTGTGTGTTGTTTTTTTGTTGCCTCAATATAAAATTCAATATCTCAGTAACCAATTGAGGGAAAATGATGAGATTTAGTATATAACCTTATGATTATGTCCATCCAACAAAAAAATTTTTGTTCTGGAGATTGTACAACAGATTTCAATGTTTGGTTATATGCGGTATATATTTTTTTGCCCCCGCACTCATTCCATCATTTTAAGAGTATTACCGTTTCAACAAGACACACCCCCAAATTTTTGAAATTTGTCTGCGCGGTTTTGCTTTTCCTTCCTTCCTTCCAATTTTCAAAACAAAAATTCCAAATTCGTCCTCGTCTAACCTGCTTCATCAGCTGTGGTTATTATTGAGGATCGTGGTGTTTGTGGGTTTATTCACCCTAATTCTTGTCGTGTGAGTCCTATCTCGGACTGGTTATGTAGCTTTTGTGTCTGTGACGTCAGCAGTTGTCGGCGGCTATCCTTTGTGCTCTTCTGTTGTTGTGGTTTTCTTTGTTGGTGTAGGCTCCTGGCTGCAGTCCTTATAAGGACTTTTTATTGGGTTTTTTTAGTCTCCTGTTCTGTGCATTGCCCGTATCTTTTGTGTGCAGTCCTTAAAGGGACTTATTGTTTTCCCACTCCAGGCGTCGTTGTTTAGCTTGCCTCGCCTTTTCTCGGCAGTAGGCATCGTGGGCGGCGCACTCCTCTTCGTACTCTTTCCATTCGTCTTCGTCGACCTGTTGTACGAACCACTCCTCTACCTGGCAGGATGCTGATTTCATCTCGGGTTGCTTAGATATCGTGGCTGGACTACTGGCTACTGATTGCTGCTTCTGATTGGTCTGTGGCTTGGCTCCTTCGTGCGTCTTTTTGCTTCCTTTTTTGTGCATTGTTTTCATCAGTTTTTCGACGTTTTTTTGTGGTGCTTCATCTTGCTTCCTCTCTTCTGTTGGTTTGGGTTGATGCTGCATCCTTTCGGCTCTCAGTAGTTCTCTTTCGGTCTTGATCTTTTGTAGGATTTCCTCGTTTTCCTTCTTCATTTCAGCCATGCACTGGATCTCTTGTTTGATGTTGAGCTGGATTTCTTTCATGTCGGCCAGCAGCTTCTCATTATCGTTGGTCGGATTCGTCGTCAGCAGTGCCTTGACTTGTTTCTTCAACTCGTCTATCTGCTTTTGAAAATGATCTCTTTCAGCTTGTGCTATGCCCGTGGCTGTCTCGCCCCTCCGCATTGCTTCCTTGAATGGTGTCTTTGTGATGATGGCGATTTTTAAGACGTCTCTGTGTCTCTGCAGGTACGGACAGCCCAGGTATCTTGCTCCATGTTTGCCCAGGCAGTTGGCGCACTTTCTTTTGTTGTTGGGTGCTCGGAAGTCCGTGTCCAGCTTGGCCAGCGGACACTCCTTGAAGGCGTGGTGATCGGCGCAGTATCGGCATATTTCCGTCTTACTGCGACACGTAGCTCTACTGTGGCCGGCCTTCTGACATCTGGAACATTGCGTGATTCTTGGTATGAATCTCTCTGGTTGCTGTATTCTCTTTTTGAATGATGCTGTGGTCGGCATCTCGCTGCCCTCCGACGTCACTACTGCCAAGGTTGTAGGTATCTTGGAGTAGGTGAGAAGCCTCTCCGCCTTCAAGAATCGGATGTGAAGATTCTCTTCACGTAGCTGCTTCAGGATTTCTTCATCTGTCAGCTCCACAGGAATCCGCTTGACAACCCATCGGACTGTTTTTGAGTCGGTGTTTCCGACTCTGATGTCTTTCTCCTCCTTCTCTGCTGTCTTGGTTCTTGACTGTGTTGGGCTGTCTAATCTTCTCCCTCGTAGTAGCTTCAGTAATAGCTGTAATATCAGGCTCTTTGATGCAGCTAGCAGGTGGGCTCTCGACGTTCTTCTTCTTGTTGTCGGCTCCCACGCTGCACATCTTGGCAACAGCGTGTTTCTTGTTGGATTTTCCACGTGACATTTTCCCGCTGATCAGGCTTCTTGACAGAATAATGCGACTTGACTTGTTAGCGCTCGCAGTGCGAATGGTTTTGCTTTTGGCAGACTGAGGGAATTTATATGGGGTAAATTCAGCGGTGTCGTCAAACTGTGGGTTCTTTCATGAAACGTGATTATATAAATAAACTAGCTGGCTCGGCCCGGCTCCTGGCGGGGATCTATCTATCTATCTATCTATCTATCTATCTATCTATCTATCTATCTATCTATCTATCTATCTATCTATCTATCTATCTATCTATCTATCTAGCTGGCTATCTATCTATCTATCTATCTATCTATCTATCTATCTATCTATCTATCTATCTATCTATCTAATCTATCTACCTGCCTGCCTGGCTGCCGGCCGGCCGACCGATCGACCGACCGATATCTATCTATCTATCTATCTATCTATCTATCTATCTATCTATCTATCTATCTATCTATCTATCTATCTATCTATCTATCTATCTATCTATCTATCTATCTATCTAATATACCTACCTGCCTGCCTGCCTGCCAGTCGGCCGGCCGGCCAACCGACCGACTCACCCACCCACCCACCCAGTCAGCCAGCCATCCACCCACCCACCCACCTACCTTTCTGCCTACCTACCTACCTTTCTGTCTGTCTGTCTGTCCGCGCTTTTTAAATATTGATAAAAGTTACTGGAAAAAACGTCAGGACCATGTGTTGAAAGAGGAAGAGGACTATTGGAGAAAGGATGGATTGAGTTTTATGCAACCGAGAGCAATCATCAACCTACTGGAATCGTCCGACACAGATCAAGGTATGAGCAGATCGCAGACCTTAATCTACGTACACACTTACTGGGATATTTTGCTCCAACTATTCAGACGAATTGCAGGCCCTAAACATTACAAGCATCAGCATCAGCTGAAGAAACAAGAAGGCAATGAAAAATAAGTAAGAAATATATTCCTTCTACTTTCCTGTTAATTTACAAATTATTTACCCCGTGCCTCTGTAAATTCTCTGTCTTTACTAATATTACACATTGCACCCCTCTCGGGATTCTCCGTGGTGAAGTGGTCAAGCCGTCTGACTCGGGCTCCGAAGGATTGTATGTTCGATTCCGGGCCGCGTCCTTCATTTCACGAGTGCATTTTTTCGGAGACTCCCGAGGGTCGTCGCTTTGTGCGACGCTTTCCGCGCTGCGGAAAGAAACTGAGCCATATGGGATAAACACCCGGTGCAATGCAGCCGACCCTGTCGATTTTAAGCTAATTCTTTCATTGCACCCACTCTCATACGAATCCGGATACGCCTTTGTGTGTCAACAGAATTGACATGTCTCCCATTACCGTAAAAATAACTTCGTTAGCGAGAAATCACTAGTTGCTCAGCAAAAGATCAAAGGAATGTCGCCGCTTTCAATGATTTAAGTTGTTTTTGGACCTTTCAAAGACATATTCCTTGGGTGAGGGTAAATATAAGACGGCTGGAAAAATTTCATAACGATGTAACAGACAGTTTTGAAAATAATTGATCGTGAATGACGGCATTAATTTCCGGACAGACTAGACTAAGTCCTACAGGAGACATGAAAATCACAAGCTGATTGGAGAAATTAGAAGTAGACAGTCAAGATTTGTTGGGCATGGTGCCAGAGGAAATGGATTGGAAAACTTGGGGACCGCTGGCAAGATCGTGGTGGAGGGGGCAAGAGCAGGGGGAGGACAGAGAGGTAAGTGCCTGGATGACTTGGCCACGTGGTATGGTCGAGACGGGAACACTGAGCTGATCCAAGACTGGTGATCGAGTGAGATGGCGAATCATGACTGCCAAAGCTTATCGGCATGTCACATGATGGATGGAATAATACCACCACCCCCCCCCCCCCCCCCCTCCTCCTAAACTCCTGGGTAATGAGATCGGATCCCACGCCTTCTTGAATTAATAAGGGCGAACAACAGGAGGCCTGGCGTACACATTGCAAATCTAACGGCAGTTGGAAATCTCAGAGTAGGCCGTAAAGCCACTGCCTGGCATAATTGTTAAGCTGGAAAGCATCATGGGCGAGATATATACAGTTCGATCATCAGTGCGTCTGTGTTTCCTTAATTCAGATTGACATTGATCTCATAGCTTATGTTCTTCAAGATAAATTCCACCTTCTTACTGTCCACCAATGTTATTTCCTGAACACGTATATTTCACACTTCTGACACAGATAATGGTGGTCAGTCTTCTGCTTCTTCATCCACCCAATATTTTTTGGGTTTTGTATGTAATTGCATTGTGTAAGTTTACAGCAGAGTTGGGATATTTGTACCTTTTGGTCGACACATTCAACTTCTGCGAACATTTGTTGATAATGTTAACCTTCCCGATAGATGGTTAGTCTGAAACTGAATAAAACTGGTGAAACTGCGGTAAAGCTGTGGAAATGTAAACAATCTATATCTATAAAACACAGTGTATGTATGTATGTATGTGGGTCCGTTCTTTATGTGTTCGAGAACGGTCCATCCGATTGAGATGAAATTTTCTACACGTCTTCTTTTCATTCCCATGCATTCGACTGTCATAGTTTTGTACTTACTAAAAGCTATTTACTTACTAAAATTTAATAATTTAAATTTACATTATCATTTCTTTATAGCAAGGGGACTTAACATAAGAAAAGTTTCAAGGGGCATAACTTTTAATAACATTGCTATTATTTTATATATAGATTGTTGCATTGTTTTCAAAGATTTATAAACTCTTTTCTACAGTTATTTACAGGCATATGAGTTATAATAAATAATGAATAATCTTTACGGCATTTTCATAGTTGTCATAAAAATAATGCATCAGAAAGTCGTGGCGTGCTGATGAGCGTAATCTAGCCTAGGAATCAACATACAGCTGAAAGATGCTGGTGTTGACCGCAATATCCTGAAACAGGACGGAATCTATTTAAATAGTGAACATTTTCCATCTCATCTTTTTATTTGTCTTCAACAGCACATTAATTTTTTATTTTTTTAAAAATCATTCTCATACATATGGCGCGTTACACCCACATTGGGTATTTTTTGTTGTCAAAGAATTGCTTCATAAGAGATGTTGAATGAAAGAATGTATGAGAGGAAATAGAGAAGAAGGGCAGAATGTAGGATGGGCCTGCGATTTTCGTTAGTTTAAATAAAAAAAGTAATTTTTTGTGAGAGAAAGTTAGTTTAAATATATATAACTGCATATCGTTTGCAGTACTCTGCAGTCAACCCACCGTCCACCATTTATTGGCTGTTCGTGATATCTTGGTAAGTTTACTTTAGATAGATGTCTTCCAATCATATTTTCTATTATCTATCTATTCTTCTATTTTATCTATATTTTTAACGGGAACGAGCCGAACATAGATAGATATAGATAGATAGATGGATGGATGGATGGATGGATAGATAGATAGATAGATAGATAGATCGGCAACAGGAGCTTATATGACTACTTATATGAATTAAATGAGATGCTCCCCACCAGGGCCTGGGCGAAGTCGGGCCGGGTCGGACAGACAGACAGACAGTCGGGAACAGGAGCTTATATGACTACTTATATGAATTAAATTAATGAGATGCTCCCAACCAGGGACTGGGTGAAGCCGGGCCGGGTCAGACAGACAGATAGTCGGGAACGGGAGCTTATATGACTACTTATATGAATTAAATGAGATGCTCCCCACCAGGGGCTGGGCGAAGCCGGGCCAGGTCAGACAGACAGACAGATAGATAGATAGATCCCCGCCAGGGCCTGGGCGAAACCGGGCTGGGTCATCTAGTATTAAATAACACAAAGTGATGCAGCTTTACAGAACAGAATTATGAAAAACACTGACCACATCAGCGGTTAAGTATCTTTTCATGAAACACATCTGGACCTAGCACCACACCACAATGGTACGGAAATGCTGTCCTTGACTTTAACTAACAGATGGCTGTTCTTTCATCATGTTAACAGTTGAGAATGCTAAATATTGTCCAGGAAATGAAGAAATCTACAACTGAGTGCTATATGCACAATGTCCTGTGCAGAACTTTTCCCCAAAACAACTCTCCATAATTTCTGTAACTGCTGTAGTCTTCTAGACATCATTGTCCAGAATGAGAGACCCGGGAGTAAGAATTCGCATGGTCAGACACAAGAAGCACATTGGGAGTGCGAGGGGCCTTGTCAACCAAGACAGAGCTGGCACTGTTAGCCATAGCCACAAAACGATGATGCGTATGTTGGGGAGAGGATTTGAGCGCCTATGGACTTGTCCCAACAGATAAGTTTTCTGGAATTCTGTAAAGAAATTAGTTTGCCATCTTGGGAATTACATAATGGTCGGTGGCCATAACCATTCTCTCATTAAATGATTGATTTATTGATTTAGGAACTGACATCACAGCATTCGGGGCATTCCCATAAGCGCTCCGTCCCCATCCTCAGCAGCCAGCTGAAGAGTTCCAACACTAATAGTACCAGTAGCAATCTGTTATATGTTCGTCTCGCCTTTCCTCTGAGCGTCGACCATATCCCTTCGTCACCCCTCACTGTCGCATTCTTGCCAGACTATGGTGATCCATTTGCTCCTCCGAGGTGTACACATGCTCCCACAAGGCCGCAGCCACGTCTGCCTTATCATGCATCAATACTCCACCAAGTTTTGCAGAGCCAGCCAATCTGTCCGCCTGTTCATTCCCCAGAACACCAGCATGCCCTGGAGAAAAGATCCAGATGATGCTTGTCACCCGTGACTTCCGAAGCGAAGCAAGCATCTCTGCACGAAGCTTGCCTGTCCTCACCTTACTCAGCATGCTTTCTGAGTCAGTTACAATCACAATGTGTATGTGTATCGTATTCTCCATCCAGCGGAAAGCTGCACTGACCGCCTCCACCTTCTTAAGCTAGATGTTGTGGTATCATATGCCAGGCTCTCCTGCACCAAACGTCAACCGCTCATTAAAGGGATCCTCTACCTACCATTGTGAACTTGATACCTAACCAACAACTGTCTGCTGTTCTCACCCTCAAACTGGTAGTTTGCCATTGCTTTCCTTCTTGGCAGTGACCATACTGGTCAGCAACCAGTCATTGTCTCTATACAGACATCCTCTACATACCATCATGAACTCGAGACCACAACCAACAACTACCCATCGACAGCTCTCAAGCTCAATCCATTATGTTCTCCCATAGTTTCACATGACCCTCCATGTTTTCGCCCCATCAATGACAAGAAGAAGGCATCGATTCCAATCCTTTTATTATCATTACAACCATTAACAGAAACAACAATGATGATGTACACGGGAGGTGTGCCCGAGACATGAAGTCACATGAACTGAACTAAGAGTATGAACTGGTGAAGGCACACCTTCATGGATGAACTGCAACTACTTCGATTCAGATGCTGTAAATGTACGCACAAAGACAGGCAATAATACAGACAAATCAGTTTCCCAAAATTAGTGGGGAAAGTCTAACATAAATACAAATCCTTGAGTGGGAAACGTAAATATGATATGAATGTAATCACATGAAGAATGTCTCTGTGGCGAAGTGGTCAAGCCGTTTGGCTCAGGCTCCGAAGGTAATGGGTTCGATTCCGGGCCACATCCTACGGTTCATGAGTGAAATTTTCGTAGACTCCTGTGGGTTGTCGCAAGAGCTACGGTGTTCGTGCTTTGTGTGACGCTTTCCGTGCTGCGGAAAGAGATATGGGATAAAACCCGGTGCAATGAAGTCGACCCTGTCAACTTTTAAGCGACCACTTGTAAGTGTATAAATAAAAGCAGACTTTCTTATATGAAAACAGGCATATCTCAAATATAACTAACAAGGGTTGAACAAGATTTTAAATATAACTAACAAGGGTTGAACAAGATTTTAAATATAACTAACAAGAGTTGAACAAGATTTTAAATATAACTAACAAAGGTTATAAGAGTTCTGAAGTTGGAGTTTGTTCACCTGATGGTGATGGACACTGGTCATAGCTTGATAACATGCACAACTCAATGCAGTGTACTAGAGTTGAGTTGAGATGAACCAAGAACCGATATTCTGCACTCAGGACATTTCCCTACGTGTTCCATCCCCTCATTCAACAGCCACCAAAGAGTCATACTACTAATCATTCCCACCACTAACCAATATTCTGCACTCAGGACATTTCCCTACATGTTCCATCCCCTCATTCAACAGCCACCAAAGAGTCATACTACTAATCATTCCCACCACTATCTGATTGAAGGTTCTCTTAGTCTTCCCTGTTTTGAGATTCTTCCAGAACCCCTGCCAATCTCCCCAAAATATCATTCTTTCCACATGTGGGTACTCAATCTGTTCCCACGCCTTCTCCACTTGGTCCCACAGGGGCATGACCACCTCTCCCTCGTGCACTAGAAGTAGTAGCATGCGTTCAATCAAAGCAAGCCAACAAAACAAAACACTGAAGCAAGCTAACAAAACAAAACACTGTCATTCATGAACTGTTGATGGTCACATTTGTCAGGGGGCCAAGTGGATTCGGGGTACAGTGGAGTGTTTGGCCTACAGCATATCAATTTTAGAACAAATTCTACAGAGATGTCAACAACCTCAAGTTGATGTTTAAATAAACATATTCAGATTGGTGAATGACGTAGAATAACAGTTTGACCACTAAAGACTGCCCGATCTTGGAATTTACCAGCGCACTTTTCTGTAGCGGAGCTGCGGCAGCGAAGTGGCTAGACACTCGCATGCTGTCCCAGTGGACAAGGGTTTCATTCACTTTGGGATGGATTTGAATTCTGACAACTGACCTGAGCTCCCAGCCTGAAATTTGTACCAGGATATGCCTTGGGAAGTAAAAGTGGCTGGTGAGATACCGACCACATGACCCAGCACTGATTGATCTATAAGCATAATGGGTCTAGCAGCATAAGGTCAATATGCCACACAGGGTGTACAATGGACCTTAACTGTAACTTCTCTTTGTGCAGAGATTTACAATTACAATCTAGTGTCCCAGCGTTGACATATCTAGGCTACAAACTCTAGCCATGTAGCAGTTTAGGACCGCATGTTAGCATTCCAAGATTAGTGTTTGCAGAAGGTGAGAAAGAAGAGTTCTTTGAGCTATACAGAGCTAGTTCTGATGTGTGGAAGTGAGTCCGGACATTCTGCAGATTAGTGAGAAACTGCTTCAAAGTGGTTTTCTAGTAACCATTCCACAGCAGAAACAGCATACAATATATCAAATTCTCAAAAACCGCAAGCTAACAACTGAATACTGACAATTTTATTGAAACATAAACAACTTATATTTTATAAGCTCTTCATTTTCAAAAGTAAACAATATGTCATTGAAAACAATACACATACTTAACCAATAATTTCCAATGAAAACAATCTAAGGTCAAGTTACCATGGCAAACTCTGCTGTCACATATTTTATGTCAAAACATAATAAAATGGAGTAACTAGTTCCCTTCTTTGCTGCCCTTTCTTCCCAAACACTTCTAAAAATTACTAAATTTGTGTATTTCTTTACAAGAAAATTTAAGAAAACATGAATAAAGTACAAACTGGATGTAGAGTTTCATAAGGTCATAAGCAAACTGTTACTCCTGAGTTTAAAGTAATGGTTTCCCATTGTAAATTTTCACAAAGAAGACGCAGACAGATTGCACAATTTAATGCCAGGCATATTTCGCTAACACATTACACGCAGTCATTGGCACTGACACCGCCAGCAGAAAAACAACAGCAGTCATTACTGCCTGTAGCACCTAAAATTGTAGGACAAAGGAGCTTTGGGTGTCTGAAGGTTTCAAGTAGCCTGGATAGCACAGTCTCTGTGAACTATACAGGCTAGGGTGTTTTTTTTGCGCTCGACAACAAAATCCATCATCATACTGAGGTTTTGAATCATGGTCTCACGAATGACAACTGCAGTGAACCTGCAAATGTGCTGGTAATACAAGTGTTTACACTGGAGCAGTAAACGTGACTGTGTATGTGTGTGGTTATGTACTTCAGCCTAAAAAACGACTCATCAGTTCACCTCTATAAGTTTATCTATCTGACCTATCCTCCCCATCTTGTGTTGCAGTGACCCGTCTACTAAAGCAAATGAGCCACTGAGAAAGTCAACTGTCCAGTATGTTACACTTCTTGTGTTGCAGTGACCCGTCTACTAAAGCAAATGAGCCACTGAGAAAGTCAGCTGTCCAGTATGTTACACTTCTGTCAGGACATACGGGATCAAACCTGGCACAATGAATTTGATCCTCTTGCCCTTTAACCCCCCTTTTAATCACTTCCTTTTAAAATATACAAACACCTTGAGCATTCTGAATGTCAAATTTACTAGACAAGATTGCAAAACCTATCGTAATGATAATAATAGAGTATTCTAGAAACAAACTATCAGAATCATCACAAAAATAAACTTGACGCAGAAATATTAAACTCCCACAATGAATGAAAGATAGAATAAAATATTGATGAATTCATGAGGTTTGAGATATGGTCATCTATGAGTGACAGAAAATAAATGGCTAGAGCAATCATCATTGTAGAGGTACTTCACGCGATCTGTCACAAGTTCCCCGAAGGAAAACCAACCACAGTGATGCCCCCTTTGAGTCTTGGAAAAAATTATGATAATGATGATTGATACTGAGCTGGCCATTTACAAAAATGTGATAACTGTACCTACGTAACACTGAAACAAACTGTAGACAGTGTGGACCACTAGTTACTCTCTGAGTACGCTTACACTCAAATGTGAGCAGTTTATGTATACACCCATATGTAAGCATGAACAGTTTGTGTACTTTCACATTCGAACAAAAACAGTTAATTGTTGTGTACATTCATATGCAAATATTAACATTTTGTCTTTGTACTTACACTTCAAACAAAAACGATTTCCACATGTGTACATTTACATGCAAACATGAACAGTTTATCTATGTACGTACACATTAAAACAAAAATAGTTAATTTCTTATTGTGTACATTCTCAATCAAACAAAAACAGTTAAATTTCTATCTGTGTCCACTCAGATGTAAATAAGAAATGTCAGTTGTTGTCTGCATACATTCACATATAGTCTGATACTCCCTGCATACATTCATACAGTGAGTTACAATCTGTGCACATAAATCCACATTCAGACATAAACAGTCTGTAACTGTCCATGTACATTCACATGCAAACAATACATTACAAAATGATACATATGAAGCCAGAAATAACTCAAAGTCAGGATGTTCCAGATGTGAATCTGCCAGAGTCACACAGAAACATCACAACAATCAAATCAACTGGGCTCTCCCGAGGTGACGAGGATTATTTACATAAAAAGCAGCAACAGTGGAGACCAGAACCCACAGCATTTGAAAACACATGAATGAATGGTGCTACCCACACAGAATACATTGATTTACAAGATTGTGTGTTAATGTGGGAGGTGCTGACACTGAAACAATTGTGGTAAATCTAGGTGTTTTAAAGATTACTTGCAATGCATGACTAAATCTATATGGCGTATAAGTTATATAAAACTGTTTACTAAAACTTGTAAAAATCAGTTGTTTTTTTTAAAACTTAATTCTGATGCCCTGTGAATTGTGAGTTTTGACTAAGTTAGGTGCTCTAAAAAACTGTCACAGTTCTGACTACATTGGTTGATCTAAAGAACTGTCAAACTTCTGACTTAAGTACATGCTCTAAAGAATTATAAGTTCTAAGGTTGCTCTAGAGAATTGTGACAGTTCTGACTAGTATGGGTGCTCTAAAGACCTGTGACAGTTCTAAGATGAGTGCTCTAGAGAATTGTGACAGTTGTAATGTGGTGCTCTAGAGAATTGTTACAGTTCTAAGATGGGTTTTCTTGAGAATTGTGAGTTGTATGATGGGTATTCTTGAGAATTGTGAGTTGTAATATGGGTGCTCTAGTGAATTGTTACAGTTCTAAGACGGGGTCCCTTGACAACTGTGACAGTTCTGAATAAGTTCAGCACCCTGAAGCAAAATGGAAATAGTCCTATGCCCAGGTATCTAATAGAACAGGGGTAGCCAACACGAGGCCCACGGGTCATGTTGCGGCCCGCAGAGTGGGAAGCAACGGTGTGGTCGAAGCTGTAGCACGCTTGCTTGTTAACTTTAATTTTTTTTTTTTTAAATTAGGTGCTTGGCCCGGCAGGAAATATTATTTCTGAAATTTGGCCCGCCTGCTGAAAAGGTTGGCCACCCCTGCTATAGAACAATGGTTTGGGAACAAATTTGGAGCTACACTTGACAAAAGTTCTCACACATTAAATATCACCGCTGATGTTTTTACTTCTAAAGCAGATAGTGTCGTTCTAAACCTTGCTGCTTCAATGCTTCTCACTTTATGAGATCACGTAATCAGAAAAATCTATCTGCACAGTCCCTTTTAAAATGGCTTTCAAACTTTTATTTGAATATATGACAGCATTTCATGTTCACCAGAAAATGCAATGTGGCCTGCACTTCCCATATAACTGTCATTTGCACAAGAGAGTTAATACGTGCAAACTGGCACTTTACAAAATGTACTCAATGATAAGGTGCCAGTAATACAGTGGCAATTTGTGGTTGATTTGTGACATGACGAAGACTCAGCATGCTGGCCAGATTTTAGCTGGTTTAAGTTTTCCGTAACTTGCGAGTCTTGGATACGTAAGCATTAACTAACAGCTGTATCTTCTCCTGGTGCACCACTGTCTCCTTGGAACCACACACCTGGAAGAGAAGAAAGAAAGTAGGGCAAATTACATAAGAAATCTGACACTGCTCAAAAAGATCTGGAACAACATATTCATAAATTTGTTAAAAGCCAAGAGAAGAAACATGGGCTGTTTTTGTTTTTTTTGTGCTCGCTTGCATTGAACTCAAGCGTAGTCCATACACACTACTAGTAGTGCTGGACTGAATTTTACGCGTGGATTAGCTTTCCCTATTACCAGTGTCCCTCGGCATCAGCACATCGGATGTTTAAGGACATGCGTTCTTATCCATTCTGCCACGCTGACCTATGTTGGTGTTGTTTGTCCATCAAGAATGATGATGACCATTCAATTCATCTAGTGGGGTTGAAAGCATGGAGCCATGAGTTCTAAGATGGCTGATAGGCCTATTTTGGCTCGAAATGTTCTTTGACAATGTGGGCAAAGAATGCTTGACGGATCTCCTACAGTGGTTTTTCTGTCCAGCCTTTTCTTCACAGCTCTTGCAGTCCTGGTTGCTTCACAAGTGACTGCACCCTTATGTAATGATGTACGCCACGAATTACGGTCTTTAGCAGCAGTCTTCCAGGTGTCAAGATGAACTCCAAAAGTTTTCAGCGAGATTTTTTATTGTTTGTATATATAACGACTAACATTTGTGTACAGGTATGCTGGTTATTTGTCAATGACTAAACAAGAAAGGTGAAGGCAGGCATACTTTATGCAGAGTAGCATGCCTCAATTCAAACATCAAAGATACACAGTATATGTTGGATCTTTCCCCCAGGTCATGCTGGGTGGTGGGAAATGAGCGAGTGGACAAATTGGCTGGGTTACAGATAAGGCAAACATTGTCAAGGCTATTTGGGATCATATGTATAGTACGGCTAAACAGATAAATTATCATGAATAAGAGAGAATGATGCCGCAAGGCGTGATCAGAGGATCTGGCCAACACTCGATACTCCGAGGAAAGGCCAGACGGTAATATAATCAGACTGCAACTGGTACCATTAGTACTAGGACTCTTTGCTGGCTGTTGAAGATGAGCATGGAGCATGTACGGGAATGTCCCAAGTGCTGGGTTGTTGATTCTAGACTCAGTTAAACTCAAATCACATAAATGAAATACAAATACATTCTGAAAGTGCAGAAGAACTTCTTCTTCTTCTTCTTTCGTTCGCTTGAAATATGTCTATATCTGCAATGTCGTCTCTTGCATGAATTGAACTGTTTTTTTCAGTTCACTGCAGAAGAACTGCAGAACTGACTTTGAAAAATAAGAAAACCCTGCCACTGAAAAACCGCTGGTAAAGTAAAATCACTATGTTAAAACAGCAACCTCGGAGTAGTTAGAAATTCAGAAATCTATACAAAACATTAGTAAAGTAAGTACCATGGAACCTTATTACATGCCTTAAGACACACGGCTCAGTGGCGAAAGAGTTTCGGACGCACCCTGTAATCCTGCATACAGCATTCAAAACACAGCTGCAGACGATTTGGCAGCAGACCTCCTTGTCTTGGTTTTTTTTTTAATGAAATGGCATGGGTGCCGGTCGCTCAGAAAGCAATGGCAAACTACTGAACGCAAACTTGACTAGGAATCACAACAGCCAAAAAATGCTGGGGGTGACGGCGATGTCATGTCAAGGATATGCAACTTGAAGACACACTGGGCATATGGTGGTAGACCCATATTTGTATAGACCAATGGCCACTTGAAGAAGTCAGAATAGTCACGGGACATACAGTTCTTGTGCTGAAACCTCTGGTGTGCTGACGGCAGGGAAAGGGCTTGACACCTTACACCGGTCAGTTGTACCTCTCGTTCGGAAAGCAATGGCAAACAGCTGAACATAAAACATGCCTAGTAAATCAACCTGGTGTTGGGGTTTGCATGCAAAGGACATGCAACTTTAAGAAGAATTGCCACTTCAGGGGTCATGTGGTCAATATCAGGCAAAGGACATGCAACTTTAAGAAGAATCACCACTTCAGGGGTCATGTGGTCAATATCACACTGGCCGTCTTAACAGCCCAAGACAATTCCTGGTACTGATTTTAGGCTGGGTCCATGAACAAAATCTGCCTAGATGAAGATTCGAACCTGCGACCACTGGGCTAGCCATTGAACTACCACGACTCCCACACAATTACATACTGCACAGAAATCAAAAGTAAGTCATCATTGACCAACAGTTTGCACTCCTCTGTGGTTACTTAACTGAGGTTTCTCAGCTCGGGTGTGACAAACAAAACACCCCCCAGCCCCTACACTAGCGATGTTCCTATGCCGCCATGAAGGACAAATCACATGTGTTCATGACCATAGAAATAACTATCAAAGTTTTGTAGCCTATAAAATAATACAAAACTATGTATTTCCTTAGTATGCACTGGACAAGATGCAGCGACATATGTCAGGCAAGAAATTGTGCAATATTTTATTCATGGTGTCCCTGTTTAAATAAAATAATAACCGCGTTTTCTAAAGGATTGATTAATCATCCTTTGGAGAATGTTCCTCTTATTATGGTCCGCCAAGATGGTTGTCACCCTCATGCCAACTCCCCTGCCTCGTGCACCCTCATGTCCTGCAATCTGCAATGTCCCGTGTCCATTTCATGCTGGTCCTGTATCTTCCTTCCCCTCCTTCTCTTCCAGGACCCATGCCTGCAATCACTGTTCTCTCCCAGGCACAGATGTTTAATATGACCAAAGTATTTCAGTTTCTGAGACATGTTGCTGTTTATAAATCAGTTTTATTCGCCGTCATATCTTGAGGAATGTCAGTATTTATTAAAATTATTGATCCACGATATAAAAAAAAAAAAAAAAACCCTACTATAAAATCAAACCTCAAATTTTCTCCTTTAGTAACCATGAAATGGTGCATGACTCACAGCTGTATGTATGTTAGTTGAGGTTCCTACTTCACGGCAAAGGGTTCCCCATTATGCTCGTTCCTGTGCCAGTGAATAATATCACACAAAATGCTCCTCACAGCCCCATATGAAAAGTGGAACAGGAGTCTCAATAAACCAACAGTCTGCATATCCGTTTGTTGCCACATGGAATATGCGTGTTCTCTCAAATGTCACTTCAACTTTGTTGGTGTTGTGCCATAGACCCTGAATGTTGATCAAATTCGGCATTGCTATGGCCAGTCAACACTCCTGACCTCTTTTGAACAGGCATGACTGCATGAATTACCTCATCCTATACTGAAGATCCCAGGTTGGCGACACTGAAATCTCTAATGACCATAAAAGACTATTGTAAAGTGACATCCAACACTCCAGCTACAAATTTTGAACACATTTGATCAAACTTGAACACTACCTTCTCGACTGCCCGCTTGAAGATATCCTTGTACTCTTCCTTGGTGATCTTCTTCGCGCCCCATGGACCTTTCAAGGAATTTCGTACAGCGTCCTCTACAAGCTGCCGAAACCCTTTCTTCACCTGAAATAAGGAAAATATGGAAACATGTTTTTAAAAACAAAAAAATCACAGGACAATATTCACTTTCAATTTTGTTCCAACTTAATCTGAACATCAATATGAAACTGTATCCTACCTGTTCTTCTGCATGGATGAAAGTGCTGGACATTAAGTCATTAAATGGTAGGGAAACTGGAAGCAGCGGAGATGTGGTTTGTATTTTTTTTTTTTTTTATGTTGAGAATCTCCCCTGATGGTGTTTCCACCTTGGCGTGGTGGGGGAGCTTGAGTTTCTCAATGGCCCTGAGAGCTATGCCGGTGGTAGCGTAGCTACCAGCAGTGTCTCCCAAGCCAGACATGTTAAAAGGTGAGAACAGACAAAGACAAACACCCTGGTCCTCCAGGTTGGGAGTTGAAGCGTGGGGTTAACATCCCCACCTTTGTAAAAACTATTTTGTTACGAAACAGATAAATAAGCCTCGAATTCGGACTGACTTATTTGGACAACGACCTTGGAACGTTAAAGGACTTTTGAGATTTGGAACATGGAATGTACGGACACTATATCAAGCTGAAGCGGCCGAAGAACTAACCCGGGAGCTGGTTGAATATCAAATGGATATAACAGCAATTCAAGAAATAAGGTGGCCAGAAGAGGGCACTTTAGAGCAACATGGAATGATTATAGTATATGGAGGAAACACCCAAAATAAACATGAATTAGGAACAGGATTTGTCATCAAGAAAAGAGTTATGGGGGAACGTTCTAAACTTTAAAGCTGTTAATGACAGGATTAGTAAATTACAAATAAAAGGTAAATGGAAAAATATAACGATGATTAATGTACATGCACCTACTGAAGAGAAAGAAAATATTAAAGAAGACTTTTTTTAATGATCTGGAAGATGTCATAGAAGAAACCCCCAAACAGGACATCCTGGCTGTGCTGGGAGACTTCAATGCAAAAATAGGGAGAGAGCAAACTTTAAAAAAGTTGCCGGTATGGAAAGCCTACATACAACTTCAAATGACAATGGATGGAGAGTCATCAACCTAGCAGAAGCCAAAGGACTGCAGATCAGCAGTACCAGACTGCAAAGAAAGGATATACATAAACAAACTTGGAAATCATGTGACAAGAGAACCTATAATCAAATAGATCACATTTTAATTAACAACAAAAATGCATCAAACATACAAGTTAGAAGTTATAGAGGAGCTGAGTGCCACAGCGACCATTTCCTCGTTGGAGCAAAATTTAAAATAAAACTTAAGAGAGCTTTCTATGCTAAACTACAAAGGTTACACCCAACATATAACAGAGAAAAACTACAAGAAAGTACAGTCAAAGAGAAATTTGCAGATGAAATAAAATGTAAACTTGAAATTCTACAAAACCCGTTGGAGGAAAGCGTTGACCAAACTTGGTTGAACACCAAGAATACAATTCAAACTACCGCAGAAGAATGTCTCAGTGTGTTAACCACGCACAGAAAGAACAGATGGTTCAATCAAAAATGTGAAGAAGCAGTCAATAGGAAAAAGAATGCCAGACAGTTGTGGTTAAATGACATCAACAACATCCAAAATGAAGAGCAATATAGAACTGAATGTCCCGCAGAAGTCGGATGTGTCGGCCTAACGGCGCAAGAACGCAGCTCTGCTGTAAACAGGCACAACGCAGTCACGTCCGAAAAAAAATCCGGATGAACGAAGAAGAAGAAGAAGAACTGAATGTAAAGAGGCTACAAAAATAGTTCGGAAGCAGAAGCGAGAATATATGAGCAATATAATCAAAGATATGGAAACTAATCACAAGAAAAACGAATCCAGAAAGTTTTTTAAAGAACTGAAGTCAATGAAACGAGGGCACCAACACAACATATATGGTTTAAAAGACAAAAATAGGAATATGATAAATACCAATGAGGAAATGTGTAACACATGGAAAGAATACTTTGTTGAATTACTAAATTGTGAAGCTCCAAGTAACACTTTCCCACAGGAAGCGGTTCTAATGTGTGAACCACAAATTGAAGAAACTGCTTTTGAAGAAATCCTACATGTAATAACACGCCTTAAAAACAATAAGGCAACTGGGGCTGATGGAAATGCTGCTGAATTTATAAAGGCAGGCGGCCATGCATTACATCTAAAGCTATACGAACTAATAATAAAAATCTGGAGGACAGAAGAATTACCCCATGACTGGAAAGAGTCTTTATTGATACCTATCTTTAAGAAAGGAAACAAGTTCCAATGTGAAAATTATAGAGGAATATCACTACTGTCCACAAGCTATAAGATACTATCCGCGGTGTTACTAGATA
This sequence comes from Cepaea nemoralis, assembly GCA_014155875.1. NCBI lineage: Eukaryota > Metazoa > Mollusca > Gastropoda > Stylommatophora > Helicidae > Cepaea > Cepaea nemoralis. The sequence continues at coordinate 369,559 of JACEFZ010006780.1, forward strand.
GACTAAAACCATATTCAGAAGACATATTAGGTGACTACCAGGCGGGTTTCAGACAAAACAGATCAACAATAGATCAGATATTTATCTTACGACAAATAGCCGAGAAAAATTGGGAATATAAAAGAGATCTCCATAACATTTTTGTGGATTTTAAAAAGGCTTATGATAGTGTCCATAGAAATAGTCTATGGAATGCTAAGCAGGAATTTGGAATACCAAGGAAGTTAATCAACATGACCAGACTATGCATGGAAGATACTTATAATATAGTAACATATAAAGGCAGAAAATCAGAACCTTTCCACATAACATCTGGTTTGAAACAGGGTGATGCACTATCGTCGCTCCTTTTCAATCTGGCTCTAGAGAAAGTTGTAAGGAAGGAAAGGAGGAATGTGCTATTGGAGGAACATCCAAACTGCTTGGTTATGCAGATGATATAGTTATTATAGGGGAAAATGAACAAAAGACATTGGAAATATTGACTCACTTAAAGGAAAAAGCTCAACAAATGGGGCTGGTTATCAACCAAGATAAGACAGAATATATGGTAATTTCAAGAGAAGGAACGGCTAAAAACTCTGGCCACATACAAATAGATAATATGACCATTAAAAGAACGGAAACATACAAATACCTGGGTACAATCTTCAACTGCTCCAACATAATAAGGGAAGAAATACAAGCTAGAATCAACTCTGGAAATAAGATATACTATGCACTACAACATCTGCTAAAATCAAATGCGCTATCTCGTAACACCAAGATCACAATATACAAAACACTGATTAGACCAGTTGTGCTGTATGGCTCTGAAACCTGGAGTACAACTAAAGGAGACGAAGCCTTGTTACAAACCTTTGAGAACAAAGTCTTAAGACGCATCTTTGGGCCCATTAGGGATACACAAAGTGGAGAGTGGAAAAGAAGAAGCAACAAAGACATTTATGATCTGTTTAAGTCCCCGCTAATCACTGGTATCATGAAGGCTAATAGACTGCAATGGCTGGGGCATATAGAAAGAATGGAAGATAACAGGGAAACAAAACTCGCTTACACTCAGGAAATAAATTACCGTAGACCCCGAGGTAGACCAAGAAGACGGTGGAGAGATAATACATATACAGACCTACAAGCACTTGGAATCAGCGACTGGCAAGAGAAGGTCAACCAGAGAGACGAATGGAGACCGCTTGTATCTGCAGCAAAGAACCTCAATGGCTCAGAATGCTGAAGAAGAAGAATGTTGAGAATAGAGATAGAGGAAAATTCTTCACCAAGTGGATAGTTTTAACCCTTTACCGGGCAGACGCTTGTCCATTTTTAGCCCTGAATGGGCAAGATTTTTTCAGGTTCGGAAAAATTTCGGGTTACGTTAGTAAAAACATCACAAATAAGGTGTTAGTCAACCGATTTTAGTTAAATAAACAACACAATGAAGGGAAAACCATGCAGAATATGTTACTCATGTGATTGTTGCTGGTAATCCATATATGAACACAAATATTTACCAAATACAGCATATTGTTTGTGATTTTCAGTCATCTATATGGCAATTTACAAACACATTTTCAGAATCATAATCACTTTCTTTAAAGTCTGACTCACGACTGCTAATGCAAAGTAACCCTTTTCACTGATATCTAGCTCCGATTAATAGTCAACTTTGTGCCCTTCAGTATCACTTAAACTGAATATAGCGAAATCTCGGCTATCACTTGAAGAATCGCCGAAATCCATTTTGAAAAACTAAGCGTAAAAACCCCGAAAACTATCAAAAAAGTCCGTTCAAATTCATAGTAGGCGCTTGCAAATGGCGGCCACATTGTCAAGCTATCGGTGAAAGTGAAACTAGCCGTCGGACGTATCGGAAAACAGAGATCGCGTTTTTACAATGCATAATAGCATCGGCCGCGTTGAGGCGGTCTGCCCGTTTAAGCGATTGGACGGAAATGGACGTTCTGCCCGGTAAAGGGTTAAATATCTAGGGACATTTATAACATCAGATGGAAGATGCACAACAGAGATCAAGAGCAGAATAGGGCAAGCAAAGGCTGCATTTCAGAAAATGAAGAATATCTTATGCAATAAGTCACTGTCATTGAATGTAAGAAAGAGTGCTGAAGAGCTATATAGAACCTGTTTTGCTGTATGGCTGTGAATCTTGGAATATAAATGAAAAAATTAGGAAGAGATTGGAAGCAACAGAGATGTGGTTCCTTAGACTAATGTTGCGAATTCCTTGGACTGCCAAAGTAACTAACAACGAATGCCTTAAAGAGGCTAACGAAACTAGAACATTATATACAACAATAAGAAAAGAGACAAACAGTTTTTTTGGTCATGTGATGAGAAGTGAGGCACCGGAGAACATCGTGGCAACTGGAAAGATCGAGGGGAAGAGAGGCAGATCACGAGAAATGATGCTGGATGGATTGCGACGGTGGCATGGAGGAATATCAACGGCAGAGTTGATCCAGAAAACCAAAGACCGAGATCTGTGGAGAGTCATGAACGCCTAAGCCAGTCGGCACGGCACTTGATGATGATGAGAATATTTTGGACAACGGCGAAAGCAATCACTGAAGTATTGATACCTACAAGCGTCACAGATTGGATCACTTACAAAAACAAGGAAAAGACAAATGAATTTATGGGTGATGTCAAGAGAAGTGGAATACAGAAGATGGTCTTATGTGAGAAAATGCAAGACATGAGAGGAGTAGTAAGACAGATGTATGTGGAAAGCTTAAACTGGGCAACAAATGATGATATAAATAACATTAACTGCATTAACATATCAGATGACAGTGAGCAATGATGAGAGAGTAATGGATGGTGATGTCTGCTCCGGGATAAGTAAAGATTAAGAAGCTGCTGTACGCAGTCATGAATCTTCTACTTAGGTAATGATTGGCGATGCCTGTTCCAGGCCAAGTGAAGATTGAGATGTTGCTGTACGCAGTTGCCGGCTCCATGGCGATGGGGTTATGGACGAAATTTGTAATCCTGCATACGTTCGAAACACAGCTGCGGGCAATTTGGAAGCTGACCGCAACAGGTACGTTGATTTCCACACAATGGTATGAGTGCCGGCCTTTCAGAAAGCAATGGCAAACTACTGAACGTAAAACTTGCCCAAGAATCACAAACAGCCAAAAAAAATGCTGGAGTTGACTGCCACATCCTGTAAAGGATATGCAGTTAACTTTTTCTTTTGTACACAGTCATGAATCTTCTACTTAAGTCATGGTTGGTAATGTCTGCTCTGGACCATGTGAAGGTTGATGTGTTGTTGTACACAGTTATAAATCTTCTACTTTGGTAGAAAAGGTACAGTTGGTCCCACGGTCAAATCTGCTATAGAGACGAGAAATGTTCAGCTTTCACATATAACAGGTCACAATATGACAAAGTGTGTTACTGGGGCCCACAGGGAAGCAAAGCATAGTAACACTATGGTGCCGGTCATAAGAGGCGGCTGTAAGTCAGCATGGCTGAATGGATAAGAACACGTGTTCTTAAACATCCGGTGTGCTGATGCAGAGGTTAGTTCCCTACACCAGACAGTTGAACTAAAATGTTGATTTATCGTCCTTGACTTGGGGACGTTAATTACAAGTACCTCTGAAGTCGGAGTGGGTTCACCTGATGGCGAGGGACACTGTTAATAGGGAAAGCTAATCCACACAAAATTCAGTCCAGCACTACTAGAAGTAGTGTGTATGGACTACGCTTGAGTTCAAAGCAGGGACACTGTTAATAGGGAAAGCTAATCCACACAAAATTCAGCCCAGCACTACTAGAAGTAGTGTGTATGGACTACGCTTGAGTTCAAAGCGAGCGAGCGCAAACACATTTTTTTTTAAAATAAGAGGCGGCTAAGGTTTGGTGACTCTCTAAGAGACACTACCTCATCCCGTAGCTTGGCGTGAGTTGGCTGAGGCCCTATGCTCCACTGGGAGATGAAAGGCAGTAGAAGGATAACGATGTGTGGTGACCAAGGTCAACGTTTTTAAAAATATTAAAGAAGATTAATGGAAATATATAGCAACATTAAGTGACACAAAAGAAAGATAAAATGCTAATTAAAAGAAATATACATACCTCATTAAGCAAAATACTTGAATCCACCTTGTCATAGATTGTGATGCCTTTAATTGGAGCTGCGGGTGGAGGAGAGGCGGGATAGCGTGGCCTGGTTGGTTTAACATCTTTGATGGGACTTTCCTTGATAGTCTCCTTGGCTTTCTGAGAGTGTTTAGGGGGGGCATTCTGAGGCTCGGGAGGGGCAGCAGAAGATGCAGCGAAAGATTCTGGTTTCACACTTGGTATAGAATGAACCACAGATAGTTCCTGCTTAGTGGACGCTGCTGGATAATTGTATCTAGGCATTGCTGGCGTTGTAGGCGCAGATTGAGGCTGTTGTGGTTGATACACAGGAGCTGCTGCAGCCGTTGCTGGCGTGTAGACCGCAGCTGGTACAGCAGTTGGCACTGCTGGCGCAGGTGGGTAGGTGGCATGGGGAACTGGCTGTGTGTAAGAATGGGTCACTGGTTGAGGGTATCTGGGGTAGCCCGAATGTGGGTGGTTTGTCGGTGCTTGAGCACTCTGGTGGACAAGAGGGGCAGCAGGCTGCGAGGGGTAACGGGCATTTCCTGCAAACATTGCATGGGGATATGGATGTGGCGGAGGAGGCGGTACTCTGGAAGGATGAGGGTAGTAGGAAGGTGGAAATCCTTGAAGATGCGTTGACTGCGCCCCAGGGTGGAGTGGACTCACGTGGCTTACTTGCTGGGCTGAATGTCCGTGTGGGTGAGAGTACGGTGGCTGGCCTAGAGGTGCAGAATGATTAAAAGGCATGCCTGGACGAGGTATATGAGGATGCATCTGAGTCTGAACATGAGGATGGTTTGCATGAGGCGGCAGGTGGGGTGGAGGATGAACCAAAGGTGGAATAGGTGCCCTTGAGTAGGAATAAGCAGCTCCACCTGGAGGGTATTGGCGAGGATGGTAATGCTCTGAAGTGCCACGACGTCCGTCAGGGGCAACATTTGCAGATAATCCATTAGCCTGAGCTTTAGAAACATCACTGTTTTCCTTCTTCTGTTCAACTTCCACCTCTTGTTTAGCATCTTCTTTTTCACTGTGCTCCTCTGTCTCTTCGTTCCATCTTGATTTCCTTTTTTTGTCATGCTTTTTTTCCTCATGGTACTTATCTCTCTTCCTCTTTTCCCCTTTTCTTCTTGGGCTACGACTACTAGAGCGAGATCTACTCCTGACTAATCTTTCGCTGCTCTCGTCGTCTCTCCTCCTGCGCCCCTTGTCCGAGTCTCTGCCGTGGTGTGGCTTTGATGACTTTCGTTCATGGGAATCTGACCTCTGGCTGCTTGCACGATTATCTCGTGATCCTGATCTCTTCTCGTCTTCTTTCCAAGAATCTCTCCTCCTTTCAAATGATCTTGGTGGACCAGCCTCCACATTCTCATGACCTGTCTCTGCATCACCAGTTCTCCTGTCTCTCTGCCACTGTCTTCTGTCCCCATTAGGTCTAGAATCTCTGTGGCCGTACCTGTTTCCACCAGCATAGCTAGAATATCCTCTATGATAGCCCGCATCCTGGTCCCCTCTGCCTGTATCTATAGCCTCTACTTGCAAACCAAACTTCTTGGCACTTGCATCACCAATGAAATCTAGAATGCTAATTGTGTTTGTTGTCACATCTTCCTCTTTTTTTTCTGGTTCTCTGTCCGCATCTATTTCCTCTGCTTGCAAACCAAACTTTGCACTTGCATCACCAATGAAATCTAGAATGCTAAATGTTTTTGTTGTTACATCTTCCTCTTCTTTTTCTGGTTCAGATTTTGGTCTTTCTACTTTCTCTCTCACCATTTTTTTTACCTTGTTCTCTTTTACCTTTTTCTCAATGCTGCCTCTGTTTTTGTCATTTTCCTGTGCTCCATCCAAATCACCGCCTTTAAGACTAGACAAAAGGCTGGACAGCATAAAAGAAGACCGAGCAACAGGCTTCCGAGAGTGGTCATCATCCTCATCACTCTCTTCTGTCTCCTCTTTCAAACTCTCTTGCTTTGCTTCTGTACCATTTGTTGTTCCTTCATCTATTCTGATCCTTTTGCTGTCTTCATTGTTGTTATCTTCATTCTGTGACATGCTTCTCTTTCTGAAAGTGCCAATTTCCATTTCCTCTATATGAATAGCATTGACATCCAATCCATCACTGTCTTCATTGTCAGCACACAGGTTTCTTCTCTCAGGCTCTCTGTCTCTTTCCTCTTCATCCATGATCTCTCCTTCTTCCTGGTCATCTCCTGTTCTCGGTTTATCCTCATCTTTGACCTCATCTGCCTCACTCTCACTGGCCTCTCCTTCCTCCCTATCATTAGGATTATGTGCGTACCCCTCAATATTAACATTATCCTCCCCGCTCTCATAGCCAGCCAGATTAGAGCTGGTGCTCACTAAAATGTCAAAGTTCCGCTTCATAAGGCCCACATTACTATCATCATGCACGCTGTTGAGATCACTGGACACTGCAGCAAAGTTTCTCAGGCTGGTCTGGGAATTTGTAGGCGTACTGAACCCAATACTGTTGTTACCTACGTCTTCTTCAGCATTGAGTCGTGCATTGTTGCTAAATATTGCATCAGCCTCCAAATCTACCCCAGACTTCACATCCACAGTGTCCTGCCCCGGGGAACCATTAATGGTGGTGTTCAATACTGTATCACTTTCCCTGCTTCCAACGGATGGACTATTGTTGCTCTTAATGATATCAGCTCCATCTGAAGAACTTTCTGAACTAGTTAAGGGCTTACTCTCTTGCTCAGCTTTACGCACGTCGGCAAAGTTGAATTCTACCTTGTTCTCCACATCTGAGCTTCCACTGGATGCAGTACTGCTATAGACATTCTCAATGGATTCATCAGCATCCTTAATTGCATCAATAGTAGCCAAATGACATGGCTCGGTCTCAACCAGTGATTTAGCCACATCTGAATCCTGTATAGCATCAACTGAAATATCCATGCTTAAGCAAGAATATTTTGTATCAGAATCTAACACGTCTGGAAGCAAGTCACACTTGTCGCCAGATTTTACGTCCTCTACTGTTGCCAGGTTTCTACTCTGTGCTTCAACGAACACCACACTTGTGGTTTGTGCCACAACGTTGACATCGTTTGCAGCTTCCGGACTATCAGGTGCGTCTGCAGATGATACAGAAGTATTGATGAAAGAAACAGTCCTTGACGGTAGTGACCTGGAAGGAGAAGTACTTGTAGGAGATTTGCTCTCACGTACGGGACTTGCACTTGCTGATGTGGTCTGATAATCTGTGCTGTTTCTGGCACCCGGGGAAGACAGGTGCACTGATGCAGTGGATGCTGTAGCCCTTATCTGAGTTGATGAGCGTGATGACAGACCAGTGTCCGCTGGAGTGAGAGACCCTGAAAAAATATTTTGAATATATAAGAAATGCATAAAACTTGTTTCTCTTTATTTAAATTATGACATACAGGTGTCTGTTGCAGAGAGACCACGAAAAAATGGTTTAATATAAGAAATTAATTTTGTTTTTCTTAATTTAAATGATGATAAACCAGTGTCTACTGCAGTAAGAGACCCTGAAAACATGGTTTTGAATATATGAAAATTGCATGAAACTTGTTTTTCTTTTCTTAAAGAATGATAAACCAGCATCTGCTGCGATGAGAGACCCTGAAGAAAAATAGTTTTGAATATATAAGAATTGCATGAAACTTATTTCTCTTTAGTTAAATGACGATAAACCAGTGTCTGCTGCAGTGAGAGACCCTGACAAAATCATTTTCAATATATAAGAAATGCATGAACTTATTTCACTTTACTGAAATGCCTGAGCTATTAATTTAAGGATTTGACTGGAATATTTTATTTATATAGATTATGAGGGCGAGTCAATAAGTAAGTCACACAGTTCTGTGGGATGGCAGGTAAATGTAGTTGGTATTTTCTACAGGTGTCATTAGGTGACAGCAACATCGAACTTTATATTCCCATTCGTCAGGTGGCGCTAGGTGTCTCATGCACATGCGCAGTCCATAAACAAAATGGCGACTGTACTTACAGAGTATACAACCAAACAGTAACGTGCTGTTGTGCGATTTTGTGGGCAAAAGGACTGCCTGCAAAGGACATTTATAAGGAAATGCTTCCTGTTTATGCTGACAAATGTTTATCCCGTAAAGCGGTGCATAGCTGGGCAGAAAACTTTTCTCACAGACGCTCTAAAATTGTTGATGAAATCAGATCTGGTCGTCCTGTTGAGAAGCATCAATGCAGCGCTTGGAGATGATTAGAGGTGACAGGCGAGTAATGATAGACTCTGTAGCATCTGCAATAGGGTGCTCACATGGTTCAGCATACAGCATAATGCATGATTGATTGAAATTTAAGAAAGTGTGCTCAAGGTGGGTACCCAGACACAATTGAAGGAGGAACATAAAATGAACCGATTTGGCCTTTCCTTTACAGGGCAAAATGGCCATTTGCGGCCGATGACGTAAACGAGCGGAGCGGCTGATTCCGTCTTTGAATATTAGTCGTTTTAAAAATGCGATCTCGCAAATTTCCGAGACTTCCTGTTCCTTTCTACCAGTCTTGCTGATAGAGTGAAAGCGTGGGGAATGTTTGCAAGTGTTTTCGTTGAATTTGATCAGATTGTTCATTAGTTTTTGGGATTTTTGTGAGTTGTTATTGAAAATGGATTTCCTCAATTCTTCAAGCGATAGCGGCGATTTCGATGGGTTCAATTTAAGTGACATTGAAAAGCACGAAAATGACGATGAATCGGAGCTGGATCTCAGTGATATCAGCGTGTGCAGCGTGCACACATCAGATCTTTCGGACTTTGAAGAAAGTGAATCTGATTCAGAAAATGTCGCTGAAGAAAGTCGGGCGGGGCTGTCTCGCGACGCAAATGGTTGGAGCAACACAACAACACTGAATATCGAAGAATTTAGTGAAGAAACTGGCGCCAACTTAACAACTGACGATCGTTCTCAGCGTGCATTCTTTCTTCAACTCTTCGAGGAACAAACATTTCAAATGATTGCCGATCAAACAAATGTGTATGCTAGGCAAAAGATCGGACCAGCAGATGATCGAGGCTGGGTTCCAACAAACGCTACCGAAATGCAGGCCTATTTTGGTCTGCTCATATTATTGGGGATCCACAATCTTCCTCGTTTGGAATTGCACTGGTCTACAGATGATCTGTTGGGAATGCCAGGTGTGAAGAATGTGATGCCGCTCAAGAGATTTAAGAAGCTGGAGCAGTATTTACATGTGGCTGATAACAACACAGCTGACGGCAATGACCGCCTCCACAAAATTTGGCCTCTCATCAACATGGCCAATAGGACGTCCTTACAACGTTACAAACCTAAGAAGGAAATTTTCATTGATGAGGCAATGGTGCCATTCAAAGGCAGGAATGCACTAAAACAATATCTACCAGCCAAGCCAACAAAATGGGGAATGAAAGATTGGTGTGCTTGCGAGTCAGCAACTGGTTACCTCCTCCAGTTTTCTGTTTACCATGGCAAAATAGATGGTGGCACTCAGCATGGACTGGGCCATGATGTAGTGATGCAGCTTGCTGCCCCCTTTTTGGGGAAGTATCATCACCTCTATTTTGATAACTTTTTTTCGTCAGTTGGGCTTTTTACTAACCTTCTCCAAGAGAAAACTTATGCGGCAGCAACAGTAAGAAAGAACCGGAAAGATCTGTCTCTGGCATTCAGAGAAAAGAGAAAAATTAAGCAAGGGGACCATCAAGTCTTCCAGAAAGAGAATCTGCTTGCTACTGTCTGGCATGATAAAAGGGATGTCTTCATGCTCTCCAACATGTGGATTGGCGTCGCAGACAGCAGAGCACATACTCCAAGACTGCCCAAAATATAACATATCTAGGCAAACCTTCTGGCCTAGAGAGACGACAGTGGAAGATAAACTCTATGGACCACTGTGTGAACTGAAAAAAACAGTTCAATTCATGCAAGAGACGACATTGCAGATATAGACATATTTCAAGCGAACGAAAGAAGAAAAAAATGCTCTCCAACAATACCTCACACACATTGGACCCTGTTGAGCGATGGGACCGGCACACTCGCACCAAAAAGCCTGTGTCCTGCCCTGCTGTCATCAAACTCTACAACCAATGCATGGGAGGGGTGGACAAGTCAGATCAAATGAGGGGGTTTTACTCTACACTGAAGAAGTGCAGAAAATACTGGCGCTACCTCTTCAGTTTTGTCTTAGATTCATGCATAAACAATGCATTCATCCTGTTCGAGCAGTCCGCAGAAAAGCCCAGCAAACGCTACACCCTTCTGGACTTCCGTCTGGATTTATGTAAGCAACTCATCGCAGGAATCTCCAGCAGGAAGAAGGTTGCATCAAAGAGGAAAGGCCAAGCAGTAGCCCCAGATAGTGTCCACAACCACAAGCTCATGAGGTTTGAGGGCAGGAAGACAGCCTGCGTGGCGTGCAGACACGCTAAATGTCGTACCCCTACAGGACGAGCCATTGAAAGTTCGTATGGCTGTGATGTGTGCCAAGTGAACTACTGTAAGGAAGCTTGTTTTCCCCAGCATCTTGGAGGCCAGTGAGCAGTTGGCAGTGTTTGTACATAGTGTATATATGACTGACACTCACAAATAATGTGTAATATTTTGTAAATATTTGTGTTAATATGTGGATTATACCAACAAGACTGGATTATTCATATGACATGTGAGTACAATTATTAATCTGCATGCATTTCTCTTCATTTTGCTCTTTATTTCACTAACATCCACTCACTAACAACTTAGTTATCTTTTTACTAACGTTAACCAAACTCTGACTAAAACCCTAAAAAATCTTGCCCGTTTAGAAAGAAATAGGAAAAACCTGTGCCCTGTAAAGGGTTATGCTGACAAATGTTTATCCCGTAAAGCGGTGCATAGCTGGGCAGAAAACTTTTCTCACAGACGCTCTAAAATTGTTGATGAAATCAGATCTGGTCGTCCTGTTGAGAAGCATCAATGCAGCGCTTGGAGATGATTAGAGGTGACAGGCGAGTAATGATAGACTTTGTAGCATCTGCAATAGGGTGCTCACATGGTTCAGCATACAGCATAATGCATGATTGATTGAAATTTAAGAAAGTGTGCTCAAGGTGGGTACCCAGACACAATTGAAGGAGGAACATAAAATGAACCGATTTGGTCTTTCCTTGCATCATCTCTGTTGATACAAAGATGAAGGAGAAGACATGCTGAACAGGACTGTTACTGGGGACGAATCACTACTAGCCCGAATCAAAGCGTACTTCAATGCAATGGAAACATCCTTCTTTCGCCTTATGTCCAAAAATTCAAGGTTACGCTATCAGCAGGGAAGGTTATGCTGACAGTGCTCTGGGATTGCCAATAGTGCTTTTAACCAATTTCAAGAAGAAAGGTGACAATGTGAATTCTGAATCGTACTGTGAAGTTCTAACGATGCTTCATGATGCAATTCGAAGAAAACGTATAGGACTGCTGACTAGAGGAGTGTTGCTTCTTCATGACAATGCCAGACCACATACAGCTTGATTAACTCAGGAGAAAATTAACCAACTAAGGCGGGAAGTTCTCGAACATCCACCTTACAACCCCGACTTAGCCCCTAGTGATTTCCACCTTTTTGGTCCACTGAAAACCCACCTTGGCGGGAATTTCGCGAATGACACCAAAGTTGAATGTGATGTGAAAATGTGGTTTAGAAAACTGAGCACGCAGTTCTATGCAGCCGGTTTGGGAGGACTGATAAAACAATGGGATAAGTACATCAATGTTGGTGGAAATTATGTTGAGAAATAAAGGGACTATGAGAAATAAAGGAACAATGTATGTATAAAAATAAACTGATTTCAAATTATCATATTTAGTTATTTTTCTACAGCCAATTGTGACTTACTTATTGACTTCCCCTTGTATATTTGGTAGTCTTCATAAAATGGCATCACAGAACCACCAATGTGGAGCTCACCATGTGAACTATACAAATCCCAGTGACTCAAGATGTAAAGAAATTATAACACACACATTGAGACAACCAGAAAACCATCACATTTTGCAGGTCTGAATGCATGAAGAAATAGGTGGCTAGTCTAGCCCTCACTTAGCGAGACAACAAACGCAAGTGTCGACACCCTCTCTATGTAGCTCCATATCAATTACTATCACAAGAAGTATAGCGAGCTCAAAATCACATGCAGAAACAAAAAACAAAAAAAACTAAAATAAAATAAAAAGAATCAAACACAAGAGATGAGTAATATAGGGAAGACACTTAAAAAAAAAAAATACAACAGATTGCCAATGACTGGGGATTATGACATGAAATTATTGAAAGCCTGTGTTTCACTGGTGGATAGAGAACAATCCCCCCCCCCCCCCCCCCACCACACAGAGAAATGAGATTATGCGAAACAAGATCGAATGGACCAGGCAAAAAGATTCTAAGAACAGGTTAAACAGTGGTATTCTCAGATCACCTCTAGCAGCAAAATTCCAACTCCTGGCCTTCATGTCGCAGAACTGTTTTAACCCTTTATAGGGCACGGCGACCAAAAACATCCATGACAATTAAGGGTTTTAAACACGCGATCTTGAGACTTTCCATTGTTTACTTCCGGTTTTGCTGACAGCTTGATAGCGTTTGGCCATTTGCAAGTGTTTTCTTTAAATTTGATCGTATTTGTTTAAGTTTTCAGGGTTATTATGCTTTGTTTTTCAAAATGGATTTTGATGATTCTTCAAGTGATAGCGGACATTTCGCTGGGTTCAATTAAGTGCACGAAGTTAACTATGAATCGGAGCTAAATATCCGTGATATCAGCGTAAGCAGTGTACACACTTCGGATCTCTCGGACATTGAAGAAAGTGATTCTGATTCTGGAAATGTGGCTGAAGAAAGTAGGGCAGGGCCATCTGGCGATGCACACGGTTGGAGCAACAAATCAACAGCATTGAAAATCAAAAGATTTACTGAAGAAACTGGTGCCAACATAACAACTGATGATCATTCTCAGCTTGCCTTCTTTCATCAACTCTTCGAGGAAAAAACTCTTCAAACGATTGCCAATCAAACAAATGAGTATGCTAACCTCACACACATTGGACAACGTCGAGCAATAGGACTGGCACACTTGCACCAGAAAGCTTGTGCCCTGCCCTGCTGTCATCAAACTCTACAACCAATGCATGGGAGGGGTGGACAAGGCAGATCAAATGAGGGGGTACTACTCTAAAGAAGTGCAGAAAATACTAGCGCTACCTCCTAAGTTTTGTCTTTGATTCATCCATAAACAATGCTTTCATCCTGTTCGAGCAGACCGCAGCAAAGCCCAGCAGACGCTACTCCCTCCTGGACTTCCGTCTGGATTTATCTAAGCAACTCATCACAGGATTCTCTAGCAGGAAAAGGCTGCATCAAAGAGAAAAGGCCAAGCAGTAGCCCAAGAAAACATCCACAATCACAAGCTCGCGAAGTTTGAGGGCAGGAAGAAAGCCTGCGTGGCATGTAAAAACGCCAAACATCGTACCCCTGCAGGAAGAGCCACTGAAAGTTCATATGGCTGTGATGTGTGCCAAGTAAACTACTGTAAAGGACACTTGTTTTCCCCAGCATCTTGGAGGTCAGTGAGCAGAGTGTTTGTAAACAGTGTATAGATGACTAATAATCACAAACAATATGTTGCACTTTGTAAATATTTGTGTTCATGTGTGGATTACTGGCAACATTGGATTATCTATTTCACATGTGAGTAAAATAATAAATCTGCATTCATTTTCCTTCATTTTGTTTTTTATTTCACAAAAATCTGTTCACTAACACCTTAGATTTTATGTTTTTACTAACGTAACAATCTTACTGAAAACCTGAAAAATCTTGCCTGTTCAGAGTTTTAAAAAAAAGGGAAAACGTGTGCCTTGTAAAGGGTAAACTAACAGGAGAAGGGGGTGATGGCGAGTCTCTGGCACTGTAAAACCAGACCTCTGTCTGCGAGTGTGTGTATATTATAAAACACACATTGAGAAAACTAGATAACCATCACATTTTCTGTTCCGTTGTACATACATACAAATTAAACTCGAGTAAGACCAGTCTACTCTAGCAAGAGGGGGCTGAGTGGTCTCGAGGTATGGTGTCCGCCTCGAGTGCTAGAGGTTCAAGATTTGTTCACGTGGACTTCTAGTAACAAAATTTCCCCTGGTCTCTGGGTGGTGAGATCGGATGCCCGTGTGCATTTTTGAGCACGTAAAACATCCCTTGGCAGTTGGAAATCAAAAAAGAGTAGCCTAACGGCGCTGCCCGGACAAAATTTTTAGTTAAAAATCTACCCAAAGTATTTCAGGTTCCTCGTCAGTGCTATGGAGTTCGTGCACTGAGCTGAGATTCTCCTGACTCAGACTTGAGCACTTATGGGTTACATCTGTGTGCCGTGATGTTGATCCGTCAACTAAACTTTAAACTACTCTAGCAAAGGAAAGGTGCTGAAGATGGAGGCAAGCAGCCAGTAGGCGCACAACATAAATCAGGATGCCATGAAAATGTAAAAAGTTGCACAACATAATGGTGCTCACTCGGCTATGGACCCCCAGACAAGTGCAGTATCAGGCCAGATATCTTGAAAGGGTACAACCAAAATGACTGGCGGTTCTTCTCAATTCATACAGGAAACAACATAGCAGTTATAGACAAATTTCATGGGAAGAAGGCTCAGATGACCAGAGTCAAGTGTCAGACTGGATTGGAGAGTCGTGATAGCTGATATCTGCTCTAGACCAGGTACCTTTAGAATGTGTGTGTGTTTATGTGTGTGATCAGCGTGGCCAAAAGGTGCAACAAGCTTGCGCTTAAACTTCCTGTGCTGATGAAAGACATGCAACATAGTAAGTAATAATAATATTAATACTACTACAATGAGAGAGAGAGAGAGAGAGAGAGAGAGAGAGAGAGAGAGAGAGAGAGAGAGAGAGAGAGAGAGAGAGAGAGAGAGAGAGAGAGAGAGAGAGAGAGAGAGAGAGAGAGAGAGAGAGAAAGAGAGAGAGAGAGAGACGGGCAGAGATAGATAGAGAGAGAGAGAGAGACGGGCAGAGATAGAGAGAGAGAGAGAGAGAGAGAGAGAGAGAGAGAGAGACGGGCAGAGATAGAGAGAGAGAGAGACGGGCAGAGATAGAGAGCGAGAGCGAGAGAGAGAGAGAGAGAGAGAGAGAGAGAGAGAGAGAGAGAGAGAGAGAGAGTTAATGTTCAATACAAAACAGTTTGGTACAAACTATAAACAATGAGAGGGAAGCCAGGAAACGAATGTGTCCAGATATAATGAAGGCATGGCATGAGAGAAGAGAGTGAATCTTGTATGAAGAGATGATGTAATGTTCTTAAGGTCAAACGACAGGACCTATACAAGCTGGAGGTGTAGTCTAGAAAGGACATAGCCAATCCAGGGGCTACCTGAGAGGTCAGGCCCATTCACTCGGACCTCCTATCTAATTATTTTAGTGAGGTATATGATGTCAAATTTATTAGACTGAGGCCCATATTGGTCTCTGTCCTCTCCAGGGTCCTCCTGGAAGCGAAAGGAGCAGAAGGTATCTGCAAGGCCACGAGATAGTCACCTGACGCAATTCTCAAGTGAACCATGGACTTTCAAGTTATTGGCCGTACCATGCAAAATGCACCATCCAAGGGATAGAAGTACGACTAGTCCTGAACGAGTGACAATCCTCAGTGATAGCTCTACGCAAGTCATCTCATCGACATAGGGTCGAGTGATCTTATATTCTTGGCTGGTCAGTGACAGCGAAAGGCACATACCCATTCCATATTCACGAACTGTTCCCCTTGTGTCCATTCTTACCCAAAAGAGTGCCAGGTGGATCCATGTGGCTTCGAAGCACAATAGACTGACTATGCAGAGATGTCCACAAACACCCGGAAGCCAAATTCTACTGCGGCCGGTTGTTCTCACCACTTACCTGGAAGAAGGAACTGATTACACTCGGTGAGGTTGATGTGGACTGAAAGGACAGTGTCTTAAGCCTGGGTCTATGATGACAAGAAATAAGAGGCTCTGTGCCTGGACTGAAAATTTTACCAGTTTGTTTGTAGAGAACTATCTGGTTCAACTGTCTTGATCTCTTCCTGTGCTGTCCTTTAGTAAATTATTAAATTGAAGTTATATGTTACTATGACGATGGTGATGTTATATGTTGTCGGCCAGAAAGACACCTCAGGGAGTAGGTCCTGGGGTCAAAAGAGAGAGTGACAGTGAGTCCGGGGAACGGAGGAGGGTTGGCAGACATCGACCTATCCAAGCCAGGGCTAAAGAATAATAGGGAAGTATTGTGACAGGGGTATTTGGAACCCTCCACGTAACCTGTTACAATCTCTTTTGGGTAAGAATGAACACAAGGGGAACAGTTCGTGAATAGGGAATGGGTATGTGCCTTTCACTGTCACTGACAAGGATGGTGATGACTAAAAAAATAGGCGTATGTCCAGCCAAGAATATAAGATCACTCGACCCTATGTCAACGAGATGACTTGCGTTGAGCTATCACTGAGGATTGTCACTCGTTCAGGACTAGCCGTGCTTCTATCCCTTGGAGGGTGCATTATGCATGGTATGGCCAATAACTTGACTGTCCATTTTCAATTGAATATAGCATTATGCGTAGAGGCCCTGTCGATACTTTCTGCTCCCTTCACTTCCAAAAGGAGGACCCTGGAGAGGACAAACATTGGTGAGAGCCTCTTGCTTAAACTTCAGGTACCACCGACATGGAGACTCCTAATGGCCTCAGCATATCAGTTGGCATAAAGTAAATATATATAATATAACTATAGAGGAGACCTGAGTGAATTGGTCTGACCTGTTAAGAAGTCCCTGGATTGGCCAATTAATTAATCAATCAATCAATAAACTAGCTACTATGATTTGATGTCGTGATTGGACATTTCGATCTAGATCACGTGACCCGCCGACCCACGTTGCTTGCTGCCGAAAATTTGACCTGATTCCTAATGTGGTCATATTTTTGCTTAAATTCCGAAAATCGCGTGATTTTGACGGGCTATAAATAGGCCAGTATTGTAAACCATGCAGTCTAGTCTCACACACATGTGCTCTGAAGGATTTTCGTTGGTAACCATTGTTGTGTAATTCCAAGTATTGAGGTAAGTTCACGTGTGTCGGATTGTTGCTAAAAGTTGTTAATAGATTAATGTTAGTAATAATTGAATTCTCCATCCACTGTTATATCTTTGTTTAAAATTGCATTACTTGAAACTGATTGGCACGATTTATAGTAGCTGTTTGAAGTGGATCACATCAGCCGGTCTCTAGTGAAAAAAAATGGCAGCCATTTTGCCTTTTCTGAGATAGGCCTTGTAATTGTTTACACTGGCTGTTTATTGAACAGTTCGTTGCTAAAGCCATCACTATGTTAATATTAGTAATAATTGAATTCTTTATCCACTTTTATATCTCTGTGTAAAATATCATTATTTAAAATGATTGGGAGAATTTACTGTAGCTGTTTGAAGTGGATCACATCAGCCAGTCTCAAATGGAAAAATTGGCAGCCATTGTTTACACCCGTTATTTATTGAAAAGATCGTTGCTGAAGTCATTAATAGATTAATATTGATATTAATGGAATTCTTTATTCACTTTTATATCTTTGTGTAAAATGTCATTATCTGTAATGATTGGTTGGATTTACAGTAGCTGTTTGAAGTGGGTCACATCAGCCGGTCTCAAGTGAAAAAAAATTGGCGGCCATCTTGCCTTATTATTTGCCTTCTAACCTTCTATCTATTATGACTTGTCATTGATTACACAAGTTCTTTATTTAACAGTTTGTTGCTAAAGCCACGTTGTGGTTAATATTAATAATAATTTAATTCTCTATCCATTTCTATATCTCTGTGTAAAATAGATTATAAATAGCCTGATTAATTAATAAATATGGCCCTATTAATTATACCTCTCCCCTCCCCTTTTTCTTTTTAATTTTATTTCTCTTCCTCTCTCTTCCTTTCCCTCCCTCTCTCTCTCCCTGCCCCTTACTCCCTCTCCCCTCCCTCCCTCTCTCTCTCCCTTCCTCCCTCTCCTCTCCCTCTCTAACTTCATGCCACTGAAATTATTTTAATTTTAGAACAATTTTCCCCCCACAGTTCTAAAGTTCATCATCATCATGGAGAAGAAAACTGCAAGTGACGTGAGACAGATGGATGCTGGTGAAGTTTTGCACACGCTGGAACCAGTCAACGCTACAGACAGAAGAAACATATAAACGTTGTGTTTAAACTTTCTGTGCTGATGAAAGACATGCAATATAGTAAGTAACAATAATAATACTATTAGAGTGAGAGAGAGAGACTAATTATAGAGAGAGTGAGACTAGAGAGAGAGAGAGAGAGAGAGAGAGAGAGAGAGAGAGAGAGAGAGAGAGAGGGGGGGGAGAGAGAGAGAGGGAGTGATGTTCTTTACAAAATAGTTTGGTACAAACTATAAACATATAAATAAATGTTACCTAGCTGAACCATCTTTAGTTTCTAATGTAAACGCCGCGAAGTTTCATAAACTAAAATATGCTGCACATATCTAACGGTAACAGCGCCGCAGTGCAGGGAGTATTCACTATTCAGTACGGTGTTGAATATTATAATGCCAAGTTTTAGAATCATTCAAAAACATATCAATCGTGTTCCTAATTCCGCAGGCTCATTTTCTATAACTGGGTAAGTTGCTTAGTGTAATTACAAAAATATGTCCCATATTTCACACTAACTATTGACACTAAAGGGACTTGCTTTTATCCACGTGTCTATGTCTAGCACACGAAACTTGACACTTGATTTAACGGAACACGCCAGTGCCTGCAGCACACACCCAGAATCTTTGATGTCTGTCTATCGCAGACGCATGTTTGCCCAGTTGGACGATATAAATACTCTCTCCTTTGACTCAGAAACTATAAGCACTATAGTAAATCACATCTCGTATAAGAATAATGCTATCGGGGGTAAGAAGAAGAGCACACTTGAATTATATCCACCTCACAGTAACCAAAAACACCGCGACCTCGATTTCATAAGGTTATCGTTTACATGCGCTATAAATAGAATAGGAAAAGTCCGTTGGGATATTTAAAAAAAACGGAGAGCAATGAAACAAATTAAATCATCGTCAACAATCCCTTTCATATTAATATCCTATATGTGGTTGGTTCGGCCATATGATTATTAATCTGAGGCTGGGTGTGGGCCCTAATTGTAACTTCTCTTCTGAGGTTGAACGATAATGGCCAAATAAAAGAGTAGAACACATTAATTCCCCCTCCCCCCAGACACATGCATGGGATCATAGAGGGCATGACCTGCCGTGCCCAACAAGTTTACTGCACTTGCGACAACGTTTTCACCTGTTCCCACTGATGTTCTGTGTTGTCACTTAGGCATAATATTGTGCCACTGACGTTGAAATCGCTAACCGCAGTCTCATGCTAGACCGAATGAACACACCATATACAGTAACTAGTTAGGAAACGACAAAAGGAGACACATACGAGCCAATGTTTCTATCGATGCCATTACGGGAAAAAAATACTTAGTTATAAACCACAAATAAGTATCTCACATGTCTCGACGATAGCCACAAACTATTCCCCGAGTCTGGGAAAATACAGAAAAGCGGATGAACGAGATTTGGGTGTTGAAAGAAGTAGAAACATGAAAGAGGAACTATGCACACAAAAAGATCAATATGCATGAAGGGGCTTCAAATTAACACATTAAAAGTGTGATAGAAATTACAATAACCACTTCATGGTCTTGTAACCTGTCAACATTGTTGTCAGGATTTCAAGAATTATAAGCATGTGACATCACGTTGCAGAAGAACACGTTAGCGTCATAAGGGAAGTTTAAAGATGGCCACCCCACTTTTGACAAGCACCAAAGAAGAGCAGAGTTCTGTTGTGTTTTTTTTAAATCGGTGAAGGCGTGAAACCTGTAGAAATTCATTGTCGAATGATTTAGTATGGTGATGCATGCCTGTCTGTCCAGCAAGTGTATGAATGGAGTAGTAAAAGACTTCATGACCGTGTCAGGCACACCCTGTTGTTCCCACAGCGTGGTTACACACGCCACCAAGAGGATTTTTTTATAACAGGAATCCAAGCACTTTATCAGCACTGGAGGACTTTCATTGAGCGCAGTGGTGACTATATCGAAAAATGATACATTTGTTCTTTGCTTAATCAGAATATATTATATTTTCACCCCACAAAACATTAATTTAAAGTTTTTATTTAAATCCCCCACGTATGTTTCTCTCTATCTCTCTCTCTCTCTCTCCGTGTGTGCAGGCACTTTTCCAACCTCTCTCTCTCCCTCTTTTCTTACATATACCTTGCACATGCCCATATACATTAGCATTATGTCTGTTTGAGCGGTGTATATGTATGTATGTGCGTTCACACATATCAGTCCACCCAGACTTTAGGACTCGCCTCACAATAACATATAGGGGTACACAGTGGGGTTTTGGTTAGTACCATCATCATGCGTGCACCCCTCATGCTTCGTTAGTACATCCACCGAGATTGCTCAGATACCCCTATCAGACTAGTCACCGTCGTGCCCTCCTGCCTCCACCCCTCTTCTTTCAATGTGTTCACTGAACTGTAACACCTAGCACCGGGTATAAAAAGAATACATCGGAGATTTTTCTGAGTTGCTTACAGATCTGAACTGTGAGGTGAGTATGAACATTTTTTTCAATTAAAATTTTTTCGATTCTCATTTTCTCTTCATTGCCTTCATTTTTTCATACTTTTGCTCTTCTCGTCCTGTCGTCACCTTCTGATATAGTCACAGGAGATTTCCTTGACTGTATGTTGTGTTTGTGAATGTGTTTGTTTGCTGATGGAGGCTGTGTGTGTCTTAATTCTGTTATGTAAAGCTGCACTAGGCGGCTTCATGGCTTAGAGGTTATGACTTTTCTCCATAATCTCGTATACTCTCGTCGGTGACGTGATGACGGTGAGAATCAGCAGTGGTTCGAATCACATCGGCAACTTACAGGGTATGTGAGCCAGCCGCTCAGAAAGCAATGGCAAACTACTGAGCATAATCTTGCCAAGAAATCAACATACAGCTGAAAGATGCTGGTGTTGACAGTGATGTCCTGTAAAGGATATGCAAAAAAAAAAAAAAAGCTGCACTACTTTGTGTCATTTTATATTGTTTACATTCTCACAGCTTTACCGCAGTTCCACCTAATTTTATTCATGTTCTTTGATGGACGCTGAGATCATCCCCAAGCTCTTTTTGATTTACTGGGCAATTTTATGTTCAGTAGTTTGCCATTGCTTTCTAAATGAGAGAGCAGTCAACGCTGATGTCTGATATACACACACACAAACACATATGTAAATGTGTGTGTATCATAATCATGTGCCCTGCCAAAAGGCCTACATGTAGATATATCCCCGCAGGTCACGTCCTTGGTGTTCTGTATCAATTCTACTGATGATGTGCTATCATGCCACCCACCGTCTTAGGCCATCCATCATTTCTCTCTGTATGCCTCGGTCTCTTCTACCACTGATCTGTTTTCCGATTCCGATTTGTAGAAAAAAAAAGAAACTTTCCACCTCGTTCAACCCGTCTTAATGACGTTTGTCGCGATATATTCCAATATCTCTCTTCTCATTATGTGAACAAAGAACATTGTCTGTCGCTTTCTAATAGTTGTATGTCAATGTTCATCTACTTTGTTCATTCCTTGAAATTTATTGTTTGTATTTGCAGTGTTGTCTCTTACATAAACTTCACTGTTGTTTTTAAGTTCACTCAGTGGCCCTTAAAGTCTTCCACTATTGTTTCTCTAGGCCAGAAGGTTTGCCTAGATATTTTGTATTTTGGGCAGTCTTGGAGTATATGATCTGCTGAGGCGCTAATCCACACGTGCACATGACTGATTTGCCAATCTTGAATTGTGTTTACATGTGGTTGCCTAATCAATTGTGTCCTGTTCTGACTGAGGTGTAGAACAATGATTTGTTCTGGTCTGCCCATAAAATGGTAACTGTCTTTTTTTCTGAGGTGTAGAACAATGATTTGTTCTGGTCTGCCCATAAAATGGTAACTGTCTTTTGTTCTGAGGTGTAGAACAATGATTTGTTCTGGTCTGTCCATAAAATGGTAACTGTCTTTTGTTCTGAGGCATAAAATAATTATTTGTTCTGGTCTGTCCATAAAATGGTAATTGTCTTTTGTTCTTAGGTCTAGAACAATGATTTGTTCTGGTCCGTCCATAAAATGGTAACTGTCTTTTGTTGGTGTAATGTTTTACTTTCTTCAGCCACTTCCAGGCACACACCAGTTACTGGGACAATCCAAGGTATTCACAACTTTCATCTCAGAAACATCATCTCTGTTGCTTCCAGTCTCTTCCTAATTTGTTCATTCACATTCCAAGATTCACTGACATAAAGCAGAACAGGCTCTTCATAACATTTCAGTATTCTCTTTATGACATTGAATCTTCTCACATAAGATTCTTTTCATCTTTTAAATACAGCTTTTGCTTGATCTATGTTGCTCTGAATCTTTGCCATATGTCTATCATTTGTTTTTATGACAGCCCCTATATATTTAAATTTATGGACTTTTTTAAAAGTATTTTGCATTCTATTGTAATGTAACATTTTGGTATCGTTTGTATTCTTGTATATGACTATGTGTGTATGTGTATTTACATACACATATGTGTGTATATGCATTATGTATGTATATGTGTATATATATTCTTATTCTCTTCCTCCATTTACCCTCCGTGAAGTGTTTGGGGAAGATGTCAATATCTTGTATGCACTATTTCTAAAGCTCTTTGTAAGTTGGTATTCATTTCTCTAAGATTGTTCTTGATGTCATCACTCCAACTTTTATATAACATAGATATACACATGTGACTATTCTTTTTCTGTGTACATGTTTGTTTTCCCATGTGTTTCACTCGTTTAAAAAAAAAAAATATTTTAAACACCTATCATGGGTTTTATTTCAAAGCATGATTGTCTTAGGAAAATACAGCGGTGGTTTCCCCTTGCTTCCGCCAGTTTGTGTTTTAAGGGAATTTGAATCACAAAGACAACCTATCACAAATATCAGAAAGAGGCAGTCATAATTTGTTTTGGCCACGTTATGAGAAGACACAAACTGGAACATGTTGATGCAACAGGAAAGAGAGATTTGTTGAAAGAGAGAGGAAGACAGCATCAGAAGATTCTTGACAGTCTTGTGTCATGGCACGGAAGGGAGTCAACACATGAATTGATCCATGACATCGGAGATCGTAATTTGTGGAGAGGCATGATCGCCCACACCAGCCGGCAAGGCACTGGATGATGATCAGGGGTTTGTTTCCAAAACTTTTGACTTTATTTGTTTTTTTTATTGAAACAAGTGGATTACTTATTTGTGTATGTGGTATTTAAGTTTTCTAGCTAATTATTCTTTTTTTTTTTGTTCTGTTAATAAAGCTTCAGCTGAAATGTTCACTTGTGTCTGTGTGTGTCACCATTGATTGACTTTCCTAGTTATTTTGTGTTCATTCATTCTTTATTATCAGCTTTGCAACCACCATTCCTTTTTCAAACCACTGTCATAGACCTAGGTCAGGTCATGGTCATTCGGTATAGACAACCCATAGCTTGAAGCAGCCCAGCGTGAAGATAAGAAGATTGAGAATCTTGCCTCGTGTGAAAATAGCGAGGCAGGTCTCTGAGCAGGAGACAACTTCCCCTGCAGGTAGTCAGTTGGTTTTGAGCTACCGTCAAGTTGCGACAGAGTTTTTAACTTTGTAGCATGGCCAACAAATGTGCCGCTACGTCTGTGATTAGGTTATGTGATTATTGTGAAGTCATTGTGGACTCTAGGTGTCATTTGTGGCGTAAATATTAGTATGTTATTAAACGCCTAGAGTCAAAAGAAGATGTGAATTTTAATGGTGTCCAGTTGATTCATTGAGTTGCATTGTGTTGACTTAAAGAAGCAGCTGTCGTCACTTCTATAGTACCGGCGCTCATAGAACATTCTTGATGTACACAGAAACATACATGTGTACGAGCGCCGCAATGAGAACCTTCAACCATAAGAACCATAACAGAGAGCCAGCACTTAGCGTAACTGATTCAACAAGCCGAGAAAACTCATGGTGTATAACTCATGATGGCGGGCAACATCAATAGTACAACTCGCCCCAGTCTATGTCATCTGCCCTGGTCAAGACAGCATTCTCTTCCTGGCAGTCACCATTGATTGATTTTCCTAGTTATTTTGTGTTCATTCATTCTTTATTATCAGCTTGGCAACCACCATTCCTTTTTCAAACCACTGTCTTAACCCTTTACAGGGTGGAACGGCCATTTACGTCCGATACCGTAAACGGGCGAAACGTCCCAAACCGCCGGATACTATTATGCATTGTAAAAACGCGATCTCTCGGCTTTCCAATACTTCCGACGGCTACTTTCACTTTCACCGATAGCTTGACAACGTGGCCGCCATTTTTAAGCACCTACTATGAATTTGAACGGACTTTTACAGACTTTTTTTGAAAGTTTTCGGGGTTTTTACGCTTAGTTTTTCAAAATGGATTTCGGCGATTCTTCAAATGATAGCCGAGATTTCGCTAGGTTCAATTTAAATGACATTAAAGGGCACGAAGTTGACTATTAATCGCAGCTAGATATCAGTGAAAAGCGTTACTTTGCATTAGCAGTCGTGAGTCGGACTTTAAACAAAGTGATTATGATTCTGAAAATGTGTTTGTAAATTGCCGTATAGATGACGGAAAATCACAAACAATATGCTGTATTTCGTAAATATTTGTGTTCATATATGGATTACCAACAACAATCACGTGAGTAACATATTCTGTTTGCTTTTCCCTTCATTGTGTTGTTTATTTAACTAAAATCGGTTGACTAACACCTTATTTGTGATGTTTTTACTAATGAAACCCGAAATTTTACCGAACCTGAAAAAATCTTGCCCGTTCAGGGCTAAAAAAACGGACAAGCGTCTGCCCTGTAAAGGGTTAAGTTATGGTTAATAGCTTGATCTATCATTACACCATGTACTCACATTGTACTATAAACAGGGAGCATTTATGTCATTCTTATTTGTTCCGATAACCAAAAACATGTTTACAATCCACTTTGTTCTCTTCGAGTTTCCCAGCTATGGAGCACAAATTCCAAGGTTTTTTATGTTTTATTTTCCCCCACTTTTTACAGCCTTGATTACATCACAATAACTTGTCTGTTGGTATAAACATGAAGGAATGAACACCAGAAGAAGAAGAAAGCCTTGAGAATCTAAATTGCTGTTCTCAGGTTTTTCCAGCTTTCAAGGGTTGTTATGACCCCTGTGTATGCTGGTACTACACAGAATTCATCCGAACCCATGAACATCATGTGTCATGCTGATAAGCATGGACGGTCATGTTTCGTCATCTCACACGATCACCACCTTTGAGGATCAGCTCTGTGTTCTTGTCTTGACCATGCCACATGGCAAAGCCATCCAGATATTTACTTTTCTGTCTTCCCCTTGTTCTTTACCCCTCAATCTTGCCAGTTGTCACCAAATTCTATAATTCATTTCTTCTCATAATATGTCCAAAATATCTTGACTGTCTACGTCTAATTTCTCTATCAGTTTACAGTTTACATTTGCTTCTTGTAGGACTTGCTCATTGATTTCTCTGTCTGTCCATGGTATTCTTTGTATTTACCTCAGAAACCACATTTCCACTGCCATTAGATGTTTGTCAGCTGGTCTGCTCATTGTTCAAGTCCCACATCCATATAAAACTAACAGTCTATCCAAGGTGTGTATTGTTGTGAGCAGATATTCTACTCTGCCAGCTTCTACCTTCCATCTCCCAGTGGAGCACACGCCCTCAACCAAATCATGCCACACCCTTTGTACATTTGTTCATAAACTAATCACACTTGATGCAGGGTCACAACAATTAGGTCTAAGAATTCATACAGGAAAGACAAAGATAATGAGATCCCATTCAAATAACAACCTGATCTCCCTGGGTGAAACCTCACTGCTATAGGCGGAATCATACACCTATTTGGGAAGCAATGTAGACAAGAATGGGGGAACAAATAAAGATATTAAAATAAGAATGTAAAAGATAAGAGGAGCTTTCATAACACTACATGTGGAAGTCAAAGAAAGTTAATCTTAGCAGCAAATGTAGAATTTTTAACTTCAATACTAAATGGATCAGAAACATGGAAAACAACTAACAGAATTACTAATAAGCTACAAACATTCATTAATTGTTGCCTGCACAGAATAGTGGGAATAAAATTGCATAACAGAATCAGCAATGTAGTGTGAGAATTGAACAATTATTCTATAGGTGTGACAGGACTAGACAAATTACAGCAAGCCAAGAGGTGAGAAAAAGATGATGGCGCTGGATAGGACAAACACAGAAAACCTGAGGACAATATAATTAGACACTCTCTTGGCTGGAACCCACAAGTCAAACCAAATAGCGGGAGGCTTAAAAACACATGGAGATGAGAATGTTTAGACATTGATCATCACAGGAAGCTGCAGGAGATAGCAAGAGAGAATCACTTGGCTTGGTCTGGTTGAGTGCCTATGTCACAGTGGGGAATAAAGGACAGAAGAAGAAGAAGAAATCAGTCCTGAGAGAGAGATAGTGAGAGAGTTGGTGTGTCTGTGTGTGTGAGTGAGAGAGAGAGAGAGAGCGAGAGAGAGAGTTGGTGTGTCTGTGTGTGTGAGAGAGAGAGAGAGAGGGCGAGAGAGAGAGTTGGTGTGTCTGTGTGTGTGAGAGAGAGAGATTATAACACATTTTAATGCCTGAACATCCACAGCAGCTTGTGAGTGTATGTCCCTTCTATCACAAAGACATTCCATCCACATATGCATATTACGGAAACACAGCACAGGTACCCCACGGGCCATCACAGAGATACTACACATGCTTCACAAAACATCACAGACACTACAGATGCTCCATAAATATCACAGACACTACAGATATTTAACAAAACATCACAGAGAGACTACAGATGCTTCATAAAATATTACAGAGACTACAGATATTTCACAAAACGTCACAGACACTACAGATGTTTCACAAAACATCAGTGAGACTACAGATGTTTCACAAAACATAACAGAGACTACAGATGCTTCACAAAACATCACTAAGACTATGGATGCTTCACAAAACATCACAGACACAACAGCTGTTTCACAAAACATCAGAGACTACATATGTTTCAGAAAACATCACAGAGACTACCAACACTTCACAAAACATCACAGAGACTACCGACACTTCACAAAACATCACAGAGACTACAGATGTTTCACAAAACATCACAGAGACTACTGGTGCTTCACAAAACATCACAGAGACTACAGATGTTTCACAAAACATCACAGAGACTACCGACACTTCACAAAACATCAGAGACTACAGATGTTTCACAAAACATCACAGAGACTACCAACACTTCACAAAACATCACAGAGACTACCGACACTTCACAAAACATCACAGAGACTACCGACTCTTCACAAAACATCACAGAGACTACAGATGTTTCACAAAACATCACAGAGACTACTGGTGCTTCACAAAATATCACAGAGACTACAGATGCTTCAGAAAACATCACAGACACTACCAGTGCTTCACAAAACATCACAGAGACTACAGGTGTTTCACAAAACATCACATGGACACTACAGATTCTCAAGAAAACATCATAAAGACACTACTGTGATTCATAAAACTTCACAGAAACTACAGGTGTCTAACAAAACATTACAGAAAGACTACAGATGTTTCACAAAATATCATAGAGAGAGACTACAGGTCATTCACAAGACATCCCAGAGAGACTACAGATGCTTCACAAAACATTCCAGAGAGACTATCGGTGATTCACAAAACATCACAGAGAGACTGCAGCTGATTCACAAAGTGTCACAGGTGTATATCATAGTGACACCACAAAGATGTCACAGACACATCACAAAGAAGTCACAGTCATGTTATAGATACCACAAAGATGTCACAGTAACTTCATACAGATGTCACAGTCACTTTATAGGCACACCACAAAGATGTCACAGTCACTATAGCCACATCACAAAGATGTCACTGTCACTATAGCCACATCACATAGATGTCACAGTCAATATAGCCACATCACAAAGATGTCAGTCACTATAGCCACATCACAAAGATGTCACAGTCACTATAGTCAAACCACAAAGATGTCAGTCACTAAAGACACACTATAAATATATTACAATAATGTCATAAAGATATCGCAGTCTCTATAGTTACACCACAAAGATGCCACAGTCACTATAGCCACACCACAAAGATGCCACAGTCACTATAGCTACACCACAAATATAGTCACTATAGCCACACTATAAAGATGTCACAGTAGCATCAAAAAGATGTCACAGTCACACTATAGACAGCAAAAAGACGTAACAGTCACTATAGCCACACCTCAAAGATGTCACAGACAGAAACTCACCATCCCTATTAATAGTAACATGCTTGCTTCCCTTGTGGAGGAGATCCTGGTTTTGCAGAATTGAGCCCAGCAAATCAAAACCTCCAGATGCCACTGAGGCAGAAGTGGACACTGAAGGGACTTCCTTGACAACAATTTTCCTAATAACAGCAGAAGCAATCAATCTGTGACTAAACATATTCTGTCATGTCAGTCTCTACACCCAGATAAACACAATCGAATTAAGTCAAAATATTCCTTCTTCTTTCTTCCTCTTTTCAGGAGAGTGCATCTCACCTAGTTAAGCACCTCAAAGGTCAATGTGTCTGACTTCAGCATGCATTTCTGTCAGGTCTGCTTACTATAGACAGATGCCATTTAAGGTAATGAGCTCTATTTACCCTTGGGGAGGTTTTCTTTCCTAATGTTGCCAAGGTAGTGGTCTTAGAGCTACTCCTTGCGATTCCAAACTACCATAGGTATTTTTTTTTTGCACTCGCTCGCTTTGAACTCAAGCGTAGTCCATACACACTATTTATAGTAGTGATGGACTGAATTTTGCACGTGGGTTAGCTTTCCCTATTAACAGTGTTCCTCGCCATCAGGTGAATCCATTCCGACTTAATAGGTACTTGTAATTAACGTCCCCAAGTCAAGGACGACAGGTCAACATTTTAGTCTAGCTGTCCAGTGTAGGAGATGAACCGCTAACCTCGGCATCAGCACACCGGATGTTTAAGAACACGCGTTCTTACCCATTCGACCAAGCGGACCTGCACCATAGGATTTATAAAGTGCTCAACCCACACTCACGACGCCATGTTTTTCGCCTGTAATGATCTCATTACCCAAGATTGGTGCATAAGGCAGATGTGGGGCCCTGTGAGGTCATGTGTATAGGGCAAAAGAACAGATAGATCATCACGACCTAGAGAGAATGGTGCTGCAGGAAGTGACCAAAGGATATGGCCAACACTCAGGACTCCAAGGAAAGGCCAGATGGACTAATAATCAAACTGCAACTGGTACCATTCTTTTGTCTTCGCTGGTTGTTGAAGATAGGGACAGAGCATGTATGGGAATGTCCAGAGGGCTCTGATGTCGGTTCTTGACTCAACTCAACAATTAACTACACAAGAGATCAGGTGGACGTTAGTTTAGTTTAGTTTAGTTTAGTTAGTTAGTTAGTCGCAGTTCCAACTTCACGGTAACGGGTCGTCCCTATTATGCTCCGTTCCTGTGCCAGTGAATATCACACAAAATGCTACAGGTACACTGTGCATAATGCCATCGTCAGAATGCCAACACAATAGTCCTCCACAGAAAATACAGTTCATCGTCGATGGAAGCGGCAGTCACTAGAAAACCAGCAGCCACACATTACTGCATTAAAAGTCGAGAGGATCGGCTTTCATTGCCCCAAGATTTATCCCATATAGCTCAGTCCCTTTCGGCAGAGCGGCCCAATGAAAGCATCGCACAAAGCACATAAGGGGGGCGTGTTATACCATTAATATAGAGAACCAGTGGCTTTTGGCAGGATACCCAGCACTGTGCTTGGACTGAACTCTACCTTCTGAAGCCCATGCTGGACATTGTGACCTCTCAGCCACTGCTGCCCCTTAGTCAAACTATTAAAACTGTCCTAACATGGCCGATCTAATTCTGACTACCTGTATCTATCAACATGTGAAACTACCCTCTGTGCTTGATGGATGGGCCAATGATATGACCATCATTGTCAAGCAGTGCCATCTCCACAGTGAAGGTTGGCAGTGATGAATCTCTAACAGGTCTCTGTTCTGAGCTTTCATTTTACATTCTGCTACGTTGTATCCTGCTTGGTGTTGTCTGTCCGTTTATTTCTCCGACACCATCTAGCTCTATTGTCCTAACAGTTTCACCGTTTTATGGTTTTCAATAAACCATTATGCTGTTTTAACAGATTCTATGCCAAACAAAAAGTCGGTTTGGACCAAATAAAAATGGATGGCGGAAAATAGAAAGTAAAGGTGTCACAGTTATGACTTTAACAGTTTTTAATATGGTAGTAGACATGTTGTTTTATATATAAAATTAAAGGGGTTGCATAGAGAAAACTAATGGATATAAGCCATTGGCAGATATGAAAAGTTGCTTGAGACGATTAATCATCCCATGGTACTTAATCAGTTAATGACCATAGTGTCTTGTCTTTCTCATTATTATTTCCTTCAGCTAATGCTCTTGTTGTACTGAGTTGTATTAGAGCTTTCTTATTTGTCTCTTTCCCACCCAAGAAATTCATCCAAGTATTGTGAAGAGCTACATTTCAAAAGCCTTATTTTAAGCCCCATCTATATCTCAACATGGCTGAATGGATCACTCTTAAACTTTCAGTGTGCCAAGGTAGCGGGTTCAACTCCTACGCAGGTCAGTTGGATTAAACTGTGGAGGAAAGAGAGGGGGAGAAAGGAAGGTGTTACAAACATATGCCTGGTCCTGATCTCAAGACAACATTAACCACCTGACAAGGAAAAACACCATAGCATGACTTGGACTTCAAACACAACATACATCATTTAACATCTACTAGAATGGATTATAAGACCAGATTACTCCAAAGTGTTCACTTTCTACAAACTCTTATGAGACTGTCAAACATTACTGCCTCCATTAAAGAACATATTAAATGGAACAAATCAAGAGCTGCTAAAAACTTGTATATCACTGCATGCACTGAACCAAAGGAAGGATGCCTAAGTGTGGTTGGAGCAATTTTTTTTCCTGCATATCCTTTACAGGACATCGCTGTCAACATCAGCATCTTTCAGCTGATTGTTGATTTCTTGGCAAGATTACGCTCAGTAGTTTACCACTGCTTTCTGAGCGCCCAGCTCACATACCCTGTAAGTTACCGACACAGAGTGAACCGCTACCAATTCTCGTGCACATCGCGTCACATTACGAGAGTATATGGGATTACGGAGAAAGTCGTGTAACCCCTAGACCAGAGAGACCGGCGGTTGGAGCAATACCAACAATAAAATCAACTTCAGGTGTAATTTGAAGATGAATTCTAAGGTCACTTGTCTAACAATACGAGCTTATACAAATCTTCTCTCACATGTCTCTACTACACTCAAGTTGCAAAGCTATACTCGTGGTGGTGTTGAGATTTCTCAGGAAGAAAGGCCAAAGGGCAGGATACCAGACAAAGATACACACCTAATGGTGAGATTTCTCAGGGAGAACATGCCAACGGGTAGGGGAGAGACTAAAATAATCACAAACATACTGGTAAGATTTCTCAGGGGAGAACAGACCAAAGGATAAGGGAGAAAACAAAACACAAACCTACAGACAAGATTTCTTTTGGGAAGCAGACCAAAGGATCAGGGACAAGATTAAGATAGACATAAATCACTGTAAAGATGTCTCAAGGAGAAAAGGCAAAAAGGTGGGGATCAGACTAAGATAGTCACAAACATACTGGTAAGATCTCTCAGGGGGAACATGCCAACGGGTAGGGGAGAGACTAAGATAGTCACAAACATACTGGTAAGATTCTCAGGGAGAACATGCCAACGAGTAGGGGAGAGATTAACATAGTCACAAACATACTGGTAAGATTTCTCAGGGAGAACATGCCAACGGGTAGGGGAGAGACTAAGATAGTCACAAACATTACTGGTAAGATTTCTCAGGGAGAACATGCCAACGGGTAGGGGAGAGACTAAGATAGTATCAAACATACTGGTAAGATTTCTCAGGGAGAACATGCCAACGGGTAGGGAAGAGACTAAGATAGTCACAACCATACTGGCAAGATTTCCTTGGGAAAAAAGGCCAAAAGGTGGGAATCAGACTAAGATAGTCAAAAACCTACTGGCCAGATTTCTCCGGGAGAACAGATCAAACTAAAGGGACAAGACTAAGGCACTAACTTCTTGCTTTTCTGGTACATTAGAAACAGAACTACAGGAATCACTATTTTTTGTAAGTAAGAAAATAAAAGTAAACATCCTTACTTTTTAATTGGTGAAAAACTAAGTGGTTTGTGAGATGACTTGGCTGATCTGGACAGCAAAGTTTCAGCAGAGATTGCAGGTCGAGCGACAGGCTGCCTTTCCTCTCCTTCTTGGCTGCAATTATACACATATTCACTCATTAAATTCATATTTATCAAGATATGCTCTACTTAACTGTTGTTGTACATGCAAAACATAGATGTGCATTGTATATTGACGGAAGTGTATGGGTGTAATGACAATTCTGACCCATTCAGTCACAGTTTAATTAATATTATGTTCTGTGGTGCCTGCATGTTGACAGAACCCCCTCAGGAAGCAAAGAATAATAACACCATAACCTGCCCAGTGTGTCATAAGAGGCAACTAAGGAGGACGACATGGGGTTGGTTGTCTCTTCTTCATCATCTTTATGTGGAAGGTCTGAAGCAGACATTCATGCCCTTCTCTTCAATCCTCTCTATCATGTCATATTTTGATGAAGTTGATGTTGCTTATAAAAGAAAACCCTAACCTGCACAGTTCACGGTGACTGCACTAGCCAGATGGCCTTAATTCCTCAGATCTTAATTCTTGGCTGCCTTAAAAGAGGGTGGCCAAACAAGAACACTACGCAGGAAGCCAAAGAAGATTGATAAACCAACACAGAACTGGCGTCGTTAGCCGCTACACGCTGCGGGATTTGCTGAGGAGGGGATCCGAGCACTTATGGACTGACTGGTTCGATGTGCAACGAGGATGATCTGTCGACTAACTAACTAACATGGTCTGTACAGGTTGAATCATGGCATGAGTTAGTAGCAAGCGCTGTCTGCATGAAGAGACCATGCGAAGTGACCTACCATGAGTCACAAAAGCATGAAAAGTGGGTAGGACGTTTTGCTCAAGGGCGAAATGCCACCTTAAATCAGTTGGACTCGAGCTATGGTCAGCGTTGGACCTAGTTCTTGTTAAAAGAGCATGGCTAACATTATGCCGCTCTTTTAGAATAGTTATTGTTTAGGCACTGCTTTGTATATTTGTGAATCTTGTGTAGAGCAAATAGTTGTACTGTCGATAGTGTCCAGTGTATAGCCTTAGTAAAGCCGAATGTGAAAAAACTATACCAGTGTCATGTTATACCAGCTACGTTGAGTTCAGTCTAAGTAGTTAACGACTGTCCAAGCTGGAAAGGCTTAACGGCCGTTAGAAGTAGGAGGAGAATCACGATTACGCATCTCTACAGATATAAACGAAGCGCCACTGAAATAGTATCAGTGGTGGCGCGTCAAGATTGATATTGCCGGCCAGGGCATGTGAAGTTATTCTAAACCATTCAAAGCTATTTGAAGTTATTCAGAAATCCAGCAAAGAAATATTCCAAGGTTTGCCACTGACCAACAGAGTAAATAATGCCAGAGGTTGCTGTCCCAACAACCAGCATCTTCTTGGCACTGGCCTACATCGCAAGGTACTATATGCAGTAATGACAGTTTTGACAGTTGCTAATTTTGAGTGGACTTGAAGATACATGAAAATGGGGAAGTGGAGAGAGAAGTGAGTGATATGTGGAGGACATGGGCTGAGCTGCATGGAATAGCTAAGAATAGGACGGCCTGGTTAAAAACCCATGTTCCAATGAGGGATAAATGGCGGAAGGAGAAAGTCGAAGAAGAGGGAGAAGAATCAGAGGTGTGGAAGGAGAGAGAAAGAAGAAGGAAGGAGGAGTTGTTGTTATTTTGTTATTTGTCGTCCAGCTGTTTAAGCCTTACTCATATATCTTCCTCTGTCTTCCTAGTACTTCTCCATATGAGGCTAATTTTTTCACTCCATCTCTCCTGTTGACACCGTCTCCTTCAGATGTCTGATCTGGAGCAGACAAAATTGATCATGAATCTCCCATCCTCTCTGTCATCCAATATTTTTATGAAGCTGATGTTGCTTTTTACTACAATGTGGTTAAGACTTCAAGGTGTTTCTGTTAGTAATGCTTTCCAATACCACATGAAAATATTATCTAGTTTCTTCATACAATAAAGTCATGTTATTTTACACATTGAACTTCATACTACAATAAAGTCTTTAGTGTTATTTTACACAGTGAACTTCATACTACAATAAAGTCTCTAAGTGTTATTTTACACAGTGAACTTCATACTACAGTAAAGACTGTAGTGTTATTTTACACACTGAACTTCATACTATAATAAAGTCTTTAGTGTTATTTTACACACTGACATTCATACTACAATAAAGTCTTTAATGTTATTTTACACACTGACATTCATACTACAATAAAGTCTTTAGTGTTATTTTACACACTGACATTCATACTACAATAAAGTCTTTAGTGTTATTTTACACACTGACATTCATACTACAATAAAGTCTTTAGTGTTATTTTACACATTGAACTTCATACTACAATAAAGTCTTTAGTGTTATTTTACACATTGAACTTCATACTACAATAAAGTCTTTAGTGTTATTTTACACATTGAACTTCATACTACAATAAAGTCTTTAGTGTTATTTTACACATTGAACTTCATACTACCATAAAGTCTTTAGTGTTATTTTACACATTGAACTTCATACTACCATAAAGTCTTTAGTGTTATTTTACACATTGAACTTCATACTACAATAAAGTCTTTAGTGTTATTTTACACATTGAACTTCATACTACAATAAAGTCTTTAGTGTTATTTTACACATTGAACTTCATATTACAATAAAGTCTTTAGTGTTATTTTACACATTGAACTTCATACTACAATAAAGTCTTTAGTGTTATTTTACACACTGACATTCATACTACAATAAAGTCTTTAATGTTATTTTACACACTGACATTCATACTACAATAAAGTCTTTAGTGTTATTTTACACACTGACATTCATACTACAATAAAGTCTTTAGTGTTATTTTACACACTGACATTCATACTACAATAAAGTCTTTAGTGTTTTACACACTGACATTCATACTACAATAAAGTCTTTAGTGTTATTTTACACACTGACATTCATACTACAATAAAGACTTTAGTGTTATTTTACACACTGACATTCATACTACAATAAAGACTTTAGTGTTATTTTACACATTGAACTTCATATTACAATAAAGTCTTTAGTGTTATTTTACACACTGACATTCATACTACAATAAAGTCTTTAGTGTTATTTTACACACTGACATTCATACTACAATAAAGTCTTTAGTGTTATTTTACACACTGACATTCATACTACAATAAAGTCTTTAGTGTTATTTTACACACTGACATTCATACTACAATAAAGTCTTTAGTGTTATTTTACACACTGACATTCATACTACAATAAAGTCTTTAGTGTTATTTTACACATTGAACTTCATACTACAATAAAGTCTTTAGTGTTATTTCACACAGCGAACTTCAGTCTACAATAAAGACTTTAAGTGTTATTTTACACATTGAACTTCATACAACAAAAAAGACTTCAGTATTTTCAAATTCAATGAAAACTTACTCAGCAAAAATATATAGTTCATCTTTGCTTCCAAGTATAGACAAAGAGGAGGATCCATAATCTGCAGACGATCTTGCTGGCCCTTCCTGTCGTGAGCCAGAAGGAGGTAATTTCTGCATTGGAATCGATCGGCCTGCAGGAGGCTTGGACAGTCCTAGTTTGTCAGCAATGCGACCTTTCACACTTGTGACAGCACGAGAAATGGCAGTTCGCGCCTAAGAAATCATGTAATTTGTGAAACAGTATCTTTTGAACACCATGTTAAAGACAAGGAGAATTTGTGGAAATAAAACAGTGAGTGTAACATTAACAAAGAAAGCAATGACTGCTACATTAACAATAACAGCCGGCATTGTAACATTATCAATAAAGTAATGATAGTAATATCATCAACAAATAAATAAATAAAATAAACAGAGGTGATTGTAACATTATCCCCAAAAAAAAGGAAATGTTTAACATTATTTTTTTTCAAAAAGAATTTACTATAACATAAAAGCAATGCTTGTAAGATTAAAAAAGAACTGACTATAACATTTTTTTTTTAAAAGCAACGGCTGTAAAATAAAGAAAATATAATTTACTATAACATTTTTAAAAAGCCATGGTTGTAGCATTAAAAAAGAATTTACTGTAACATAAAAAAGCAATGGTTGTAATAGTATTATACAATTGAAGGCTGTAACATTATTTTTGTTTAATGCAATCCCTGTATTATCAAAATAGCAATGACTATCATTGTGAAAACAAAACCTCTCTGCAACATTATTTATAAAAAAAGGACACACTGTAACATTATTAAATAAAATACAATGGCTAACATTATTATCATCATCACTGCATATTCTGTTGAATTTTTTCATGGACTTCTACTTCTAGCAATCATCTACTTCCTCATATATAAAGGAAGTTGATTGTGTTGTGGCACTTTATAGCAAAGCTGCAATATTGGCCCAAGATACCTATCTCTGAACTCAATTAGTTAAAACATAACTCTATACCAGAAAATAAAAATGTACTTTATTGTTAGTTTTTGAGGAAGGTAATTCCAAAAATGGGTGGGTTCACATTTGTTTAATTGACCTGGGCTACCGAGTCACAGGGCTAAAATGGGTACCATGAACGCCGGCATGATACTGACCAGTGCTGGCTGGCTACAAAAATGTGTTTATACTGACCAGTGCTGGCTGGCTACAAGAATGTGTTTATACTGACCAGTGCTGGCTGGCTACAAAAATGTGTTTATACTGACCAGTGCTGGCTGGCTACAAGAATGTGTTTATACTGACCAGTGCTGGCTGGCTACAAAAATGTGTTTATACTGACCAGTGCTGGCTGGCTACAAGAATGTGTTTATACTGACCAGTGCTGGCTGGCTACAAAAATGTGTTTATACTGACCAGTGCTGACTGGCTACAAGAATGTGTTTATACTGACCAGTGCTGGCTGGCTACAAAAATGTGTTTATACTGACCAGTGCTGGCTGGCTACAAGAATGTGTTTATACTGACCAGTGCTGGCTGGCTACAAAAATGTGTTTATACTGACCAGTGCTGGCTGGCTACAAGAATGTGTCTAACAACCATTGCCCAATGTGCCTGAAGACTTGTAGTACCATGAATGCTGGCATGATACTGACCAGTGCTGGCTGGCTACAAAAATGTGTTTATACTGACCAGTGCTGGCTGGCATGATACTGACCAGTGCTGGCTGGCTACAAAAATGTGTTTATACTGACCAGTGCTGGCTGGCTACAAAAATGTGTTTATACTGACCAGTGCTGGCTGGCTACAAGAATGTGTCTAACAACCATTGCCCAATGTGCCTGAAGACTTGTAGTACCATGAATGCTGGCATGATACTGACCAGTGCTGGCTGGCTACAAAAATGTATCTAGCAACCATTGCCCAATGTGCCTGAAGACTTGTAGTACCATGAATGCTGGCATGATACTGACCAGTGCTGGCTGGCTACAAAAATGTGTCTAGCAACCATTGCCCAATGTGCCTGAAGACTTGTAGTACCATGAATGCTGGCATGATACTGACCAGTGCTGGCAGGCTACAAAAATGTGTCTAGCAACCACTGCTCAATGTGCCTGAAGACTTGTAGTACCATGAATGCTGGCATGATACTGACCAGTGCTGGCTAGCTACAAAAATGTGTCTAGCAACCATTGCCCAATGTGCCTGAAGACTTGTAAATAGAACCATAACTTTTTTTAAAACTAATTCCAAAGATGAGCAGCTGAACAAGCCAGCATAATCAATATAAACCTAATATAGATCTGACAAAAAGTCCCGGGTATGATACATATTACTCTTTAACAGAGACATAATGGGACCAGTTTGTACTAATTCCAAAGATGAGCAGCTAAACAAGCCAGTATAATCAATATAAGTCTAACACAGATCTGACAAAATGTCCCAGCAAGTTAAATTATAAATCTTTAATAGAGACATAATGGGACCAATTTCACTCACCAATGCTGCAGCACTGGTGGATGAGACGGACTTCTTTCTCTTTACTTTCCTTTTTCCTTTTCCCTTTGACCGCCTTTTTCTTGTTTTGGTTTTCTTCCCTGTTGACTTCCTTTTTGTTTTGCGCTTCTTGGCTGTTTTCTTTCTCTTTCGCACTGTCTTCTTTTTTGATGTTCTGCGCTTC
Source organism: Cepaea nemoralis (assembly GCA_014155875.1). NCBI lineage: Eukaryota > Metazoa > Mollusca > Gastropoda > Stylommatophora > Helicidae > Cepaea > Cepaea nemoralis. Next base: position 408,440 of record JACEFZ010006780.1, read on the forward strand.
CGAGTTGTTGTCGTTGTTTTCTTCCTCGTGGCACTTGTAGCTGACGTTGTTGCTGAAACTGAGGGCTCAAATCGTGCTTCTGCCTCCTATGGAGTGAAGAAACAAAGTGTTACTCATCCAATTCTCTAAGTGTGATTTCTGGCCCAAAGTTATAGTCATGGCCGTTTAAAAAAAAAGCTCAATCTTTTAAGCATAAATTTGCCGTTTTTAATTTTCTGCATAAACTTCTTGTTTTTAAAGAATGTTACAGTAATCCCATAATGGGTATAATATGCCAGGGTTTCACATATACTAAGTCATGGCGTTATGAGCATGGTGTCCAACCCTCTTCACAACACCTCTTTCTTTGTCTCTGCTAACCATTTCCCGAGGCTGTGCGATCTGCCAACAGATTTAAGATGATCGCGCTGAAACTTTCTGCGCACTGAGTGGGATAGTGGGTTCATTCCACACACTGGTCAGTTGGGGGTCTCGTTCAGAAAGCAATAGCAAACTACTGAATGTAAAAGTGCCTAGAGGAGGTCAGCATGGTCGAATCAACAAAAACGCATGTTCTTAAACATCCGGTTTACTGATGCCGAGGAAAGGGGTTCAACCCCTACACCAGACAGTTGGACTAAAATGCTGATCTATCGTCCTTGACTTGGGGATGCAAATTACAAGCACCTCTGAAGTCGAAGTGGTTTGCCTGATGGCGAGGGACACTGTAATAGGGAAAGCTAATCCACATGCGAAATTCAATCCAGCACTACTAGAAGTAGGGTGTATGGACAACGCTTGAGTTCAAAGTGAGCGAGTGCAAAAAACAAATTGCGTAAAAAATCACCCGTGGGTTGGTCCCAATGTTTAGTGCTAGCTCCACAGATATACTGGTGGGAAGTAGTCCTATCAGACTAGGGACTCAATCCCAGACCACTGTGTTTGTAAACCAGTGCACTAACCACCACACAACCATGACTACATTGCTGCTGAATAATAAAACCTTAGATACCATCACGCCCAAAGGCATATTGTAAGGCAGCAATCTTGTAAGATGAAAAACACACTGACTAATAAAAAGATGTTAAATGCAACAAGAAAAAGAATGTTGAAGTGCTACATAGAACATGCACTTTTGTGCAGATGTAAAACGTGGACAATAAGCAAACAAGCTGAAAAACATCTGATGGCAGTGGAATTGTGGTTTCTGAGGAAAATGCACAGAATATCATGGACAGTCAGAAAAACCAATGAGCACGTCCTACAAGAAGCAAATGAAAACTGTAAACTGATTAGAGAAATAAGACGTAGACATTTTTGGGGGCACGTTATGAGAAGACATAAACTAGAGAACTTGGTGACAACTGGCAAAAAATCTTGGCAGTTAAGCGGTGACTATCTTAGTCTGATCCTCTACCCTTTGGCTTGTTTTTCCTGATAAATCTTGCCAGTAGTCTTTTTTAAGATCACAAAGTTGCCCGCTATCTACACACAAACATCAGTCCGGTGAACTAGAAGCAGAAGCATGTGTATGGACTACACTTGAATTCAAAGTGAGTGCAAAATTAAAACAAAAAAGAAAAAATTTTCACTTTAACAATCATAAAATAGAATCTAAAACAGAAACCGAATTAACGGAAAAACAAACGTTTCTTTGATCAAAGAAGAAAATGAATTCTAATTTTCAATAAACAAACTGTGTGCATACTTCTAATGCTTCCTGTGCCACTATCATTTCTGCAACTCTTTGTCTCCTTTCTGCTCGTTCAGCACGAGCTTCAGCAATCAGTCTCCTCACACGTTCGCTGACTCTAGTCCGAGCTATTTGCCGACCAGACCCGTGATGCTCTGCGTCCACTGGGAAAAGATAACAACATATGTTAATGTTATTACAAACTAACATTCAACATACAATGCTGCCAATGTTTAACCTCTGTGGTAAAGCGAACAGAGTTTGCAAAGATTTAAAATAACCAGATAATTGCAGAATCACAGCTTAAGATTTGGTCATTTCACAAACAAATCGATTGATATATAAATACTGACTGAATAATCAACTAGCTAGCTGACTGAAAAAAGAGTCAGCTGATTGATTGAACAGCTGACTAGCTAAGATGCTAAATAATCAGCAAACTGACTAACTAGCTAATTAATTAATTGAATAACTGACAAATAACTGGTCAAATAACTTACTAAATAAACTTAATTAGCTAAATAATTAACTGTGTAACCAAATAATTGACTAAATAACTGACTAAATAAAATTAACTAGCTAAACAACTAATTGAATAACTGACTAGATTAACCTACTAGTTACTAACTGACTGGTTAGCTAACCCACTTGAGTGATACCCGAGCCCTTAATAATCTAACCTACCATGCATATTGAAAGAAGTGACAAACGAAGGTTGGTATGACTCATGATTACCTCATCCCATATAAATCTTTACCTGCTAATTCCAACCAACCAAGCATGATGTGATGCTGAGAAAACCACAAGGAGTCCAGATTACCAACTTACTTCTATTCACCTAGAAAAATCTCCATAACTGGCATTGAAATGTTAGAACTATGTATGAACTGGGACAGACAGTATTAATGCTAGGGATCATGAACTTTTATAAGATTAGTTTTCTGGTAACATGGAATGAAGCAAGCAAAAAGCTTTTATGCACAGGTGAAACTGTGTTTTGCATACAGAGGAGAATGTCCATCCAGTAAAGGAGTAGTCCTAATGATATCTAAAGTGGAAGAGAAATAATAAAACTGGAAAGCAGTAAGTTCTAGAATATCAGCAATATTTAGAACCAAAATAAAAGACAGTAAACATGAATGTGATCCTGTGTTATGCACCGACAAATGGTAAGGATGAATCAATTAAGGAGGAATTTGACATGAAATAACCAATTGGTCAATTGTGTACTCTTACTTTGCCAAAAATTAACAGACACATATTTATACGAGAATAACCAACTTCAGAATTGAAAAAGATTAATGGATGCGGTTTTGATGATGGTGGTGATGTATTTAACTTTTCAACTCAATTTTTTTTTAACTTTTCCAAAGAGGATAAGCAAAGAGGATAACTCTTATCAATAAATGATGGTCCCAACATGTCAACCAGATGGCATAAGGGACAATCAGCACTTACACCCTCCAACTTCTGCTGAGAGACACCGGGCACTTATGGCCTTGTCCCAAGTGCAATGCTTATAAGTCGCTTATAAGTCGACAAGGTCGACTTCATTACACCGGGTTTATCCCATATGGCTTGGTCTCTTCCCGCAGCGCGGAAAGCGTCGCACAAAGCACGAACGCCGTAGCTTTTAGCGACGACCCACAGGAGTCTCTGAATCATTTAACTCGTAAACCGAAGGGCGCGGCCCGGAATCGAACCCGCAACCTTCAAAGCACGAGTCAAACGGCTTGATCACTTCGCCACAGAGACTCCCAAGTGCAATGACATTAATTCATCATCACAATCACACTGACCCTTCTCAGACATTCAGAAGTATTTAATAGATGGTGCTAGCCCCATACTTGTACAGACCAGACGGTACTGGACGGGTGATGTGGTCAGAATCATGCCGGATGCCTTTACTTTCCAGGACATTTCCTGGCATCCATTTCTGGCCGGGCACACCTGAGTCCCGGTCAATTCTAGAATCTGCTTCAATGGGATCTGAACACATAATTGAATTGAACAGAACTTTATTTTAAAAGGCTTACAAATTGGGCAGGTAGGCCCGTCTTACATTCGGCCCTTCCAATCACTCATCTTTCGTTCATCAACAGTGCATGATACATTCACATAGGAAAAAAAAACTTTGTCAAAAGAATGTTGTAAGCATAAAAAATGCATATTGTCATGTTATGTGGCACATCCCCCCTCCAACACAGACATTCCTGCACCAACCCACACAGACATCCCTCACCCACACACATCCCTCCACCCACTCACACATCTCGCACCCACCCACACAAAATCCCTCATACACATCCCCACCCACACACAACTCCCCACTCACACATACACCAACCCACACAAACTCGCCCACACACACATGCCCCACCCACCCACCCACACACACATACCTCTCCCACACACACATCCCGCACCAACCCACACACACACACATCTCTCACCCACTCACACATCAACCACCCATACCAACACATTTTCCCATCCACACACACATTTTTCCACCTACCCATGCATTTCACATCCACCCACACACCCCACCAACCACACATACATCCCCACCCACACAAACAACCCCCACCCACACACACATCCCCCACTCCCCCTACACACAAACCAACACACCCACCCACACACATATCCCCCCACCCACCAACGTAACACCATAGAGGTCAGCATGGCCCAGTAGATCAGAGCACTCGCTCTTAAGCTTCCGGTGTGCTGATGCCACGGTAGTGAATTCAACCCCTAAAATTGTTGGACTAAAGTTTTGATTTCTTGTTCTTGACCAGGTGACATAAATTACAAGTACCTCAGAAGTCAGAGTGGGTTTGCCTGATGGCAAGGGACACTGGTAATAGGGAAAGCTAATCTGTATACAAAAATCAGTCCAGTGCACTTGAAGTATTAGCATGTATACGGACTATGCTTGAGTTCAAAGAGAGTGAATGCAAACACATAAAACATAACACCCAGACCGGCAGACAAGCAATCATAATGTATGATGAGTAAACATGACTCACCTGCAACATGGCTCTGCTGGCAATCAGGGCAAAACCATTCGTGGACGGGCACACTAGCCAGGGGAGGATCCAGACAATCACAGTGGTAACTATGAAACCAGCAGAAACATGGCCAGTTAAACAGTAACTGATGTAATAGCATTTCATGATGATGTCAGCACTCAGATTTAACAGATATACAAGTAGATTAAATGTCTTCATACTGGATCATACTGCATGGTCAATACATGGTCTCTAAATTCAGCCCAGGCTTTGTGCCATGGAGAGGTATAACTTCATTTTGCAAATTATCGTCTGTCATGACAGCAAGGTGCTAGTCAGCCACTATCAGAAGATACTATGATTATAATCAGAAAAATGTATAGGACTGCATTATGACCTGTGTTTGCATAGCAGAATACAAGAAATATGTGAACAATAACATGCCCAGTGAAAACAACAACTGATGTAACACCATTAATGTCACCACTCATATTAAACAGATATGCAAGTAGATTAAATGCCTTCATACAGTCAGAGGGTCTGTCAGGTCTTAATCAGATATGATTAAGCTACTATATACCAGTAGATGGTACTACCTGCTTTCTGTTAGTGCCGAATGTTAAGTGACGCTCACCAACACTGACACTCCACATTGTGCCAATGGCTTTGGGCGGAGGAGCACATATGAGAGGATACCAGCCTTATCTTAATGAGGAAACCTAAAGACTAAGTGTCAAGGCAAGGCAGGCCAGGACCTAAACGTTGGTCAGCAACTAGCCTAGGATTGAAGTTCCAACAGGCAGACAATTAGAGCATTGCTTTATTGATCTGGCAGCTTCTGCAGCTTTTCTTGTTCCAGACATATTGATGTTACCTTTCCTCTGGAGTAAACTAGGCAGGCCGAGAGAGAGATTATGCTGTATGGGCAACAAATGGTCTCTACAATTCAGCCCAGGCTTTGTGCTATGGACAGGTATAACTCCATCCCTGGCCTTACGGCCATGGGTTTTAGCTATGTCTTTTTTTTTTCAGTAGCACAATGAAACAAACTTGAGCATAGCCTACGATGTGTGACGTAGTATTCTGTTATGATAATTTGGCGTGTCCAGTGTGTGCCGCGTGGTTACACACCCGCTTCACACGCCAGTGATCGGAGTTTGGTTCCGGATCCGGTCAGGGATATGCACTACTGACGAGCTCTGACGAGCTCAAACGAGAGCGAAACTCGAGTATAGTGCTTCCATATTGACGTGGATAGGCCTTAGGTTCATACCAGAATGCGATCAGCGTTGCCAGTAGTGGGTTGTGCTCAATATTTAAACAAACTATCGTCTGTCAAGACGGCCAGGTGCCAGTGGCAGTATGAAGATACCGTGATTATAATCAGTCAGAAACATGTACAGGACAGTACTATGACCTGTTTGCATAGCAGGATACAATACGTGAGCACAAACACTGCTCGCATATTTCATTGTCTGGTTTGGTGCCTACTAAAGAATTAAATATGAAATTAATATATGAAACCTTTGTCTGCTGAAATATATAACACACATTGCCAATGATGCTACTTTAATGTACACTACATGTTATTAAAGTAGTCTTATATATATGTCCCTACCATTCCTGTTTGTTTACACAGTGGGCGGATTTTCATAGCATATGGCAGCGGCTTCAGCAAATTTAAGCGTGAATTTTTTGTTTAAAATCAGTGTGAATAAAATTCTGATTGATTTAGGAATCGACATCACAGCATTCGGGGCATTCCCATAAGTGCTCCGTCCCCATCCTCAGCAGCCAGCGAAGAGTTCCAACACTAATAGTACCAGTAGCAATCTGATTATAAGTCCGTCTCGCCTTTCCTCTGAGCAGTGAGCGTCGGCCAGATCCCTTCGTCACTCCTCGTTGTCTCATTCTTGCCAGACCATGGTAATCCATTTGCTCCTCCGAGGTGTGCACGTGCTCCCACAAGGCCGCAACCACGTCTGCCTTGTCATGTATCAATACTCCACCAAGTTCTGCAGAGCCAGCCAATCTGTCCGCCTGTTCATTTCCCAGCACACCGGCATGCCCCAGAGAAAAGATCCAGGCGATGCTTGTCACCCGTGACCTCCAAAGCGAAGCAAGCCACTCCGCACGAAGAAAAATTCTTCAAGGCACATGCAACAATGTCATCTTAAACTAACAATTTGTACTACAGACCAACATGGTGGTGTTGTCATCCTTTTATCATAAGAAGGTTGACAGCTGACAGGTCGAAGGTCTGAAGATATAAATCTTTTAGTCATGAGCAGGAGAGCCTGTGTGTTATCAGGCCTATAAGGGAATCAGTAACAGTAGTACTGTACCCCACTATGCATGTTGTAAGCAACAACTAAGGAGGGTTGCCACAGGAATGTTTCCTCATCGCATAGAAAACTTTAGCTACAAAATCTACTCATAAAGAAGTCTTAGCTTGGCATGAGTTGACTGAGGGATAAAAAGCAGACGAGACGAGACAATCAGCAGGTAGCTCTTGACAATCCATAATAATAAAGTTAGTTGCATATCCTTTACAGGACTAGCAGTCAACCCCAGCATGTTTTGGCTGGTCATGATTCCTGGGCAAGTTTACGTTCAGTAGTTTTCCATTGCTTTCTGAATGACCGGCACCCATACCATTTCATAAAAAACCAACACAGGGACGTCTGCTGCCCAATTGCTGTGTTTCAAATGCGGTGTGCGGAATTACTGTGTCCGTAACCCCTTCGTCACAGACCCGGCTGACAATCCATGGTTGTCTGATAAAGGAATTTGTTGACAGAGGATAAAACTTGCTCTGGCAGTTGCCACAAAGTCTAATGGAAGGAAGTTTTATTTTATCAAACCTGATCTCAAGATGTCAGACATTGTTGTACAAACTACATCTTATTGGAATAAAGCAATGGAACTAAATATGTCCTGTAATTACCCCAAATCACATCGGTCGCACAATAGAAGCCTGTCCTCTCTGTCCGAGTGACCACAGACCTCGCAGTACGTGGGATCATCCTCAACCTCCTCGTTCTCCTGGTGGCTGTCCTCAACGGAAAACTGGAAAAAGAGCATTTACAGTGAAAGGTTACACATCTAGGCTCACCATACGATCATGCCAGTATACTTTTATGTGGTTATATTAGTATATATTTTGTCTTTGTAGCTGGTTTTTTAAGTAATATCCTGTTCAACACTTCTGGGTTATAATCAGTATTTATTAGTTCAGATAATGGATTTATTTTGCCTATTAATTTTTTCACTAGCAATTATGATATTTCTCATGAATCTGACAGAATAGAAGGGCATGGTCCAATGCTTGCTGTGCTTTTTCACACAGCTACTTCCACTTCTTAATTCGACATTTATTTTCATTCCTGATGTAAATGCATTTAATGTTGCATTTTAATTTCTTTTCCTATATACATCAGAGCTGTGATATCTGCATATTTTGGCCAACACATCCAATTTCTTCCATGTATGATTCTGGATTTTGTTAACCTTCCCAGGTATTTTTGTAGAAGAGTATCTCTGCCCCCGATTCCCTTTCAATGGTCTGTAGGAAGACTCAATGGACAGATGGAAAAAGTATACAGAGTGTCCTGTGGTCAAAACACAGTTTTCTGACAAATGTTCAACTGCTGTTCACATGGAGCTCTTCTCAAGCACCCAGGGCAGCTCCATCCAGGACCATGATCCAGGCTTCCACTCTCACCCCAATGGCCCTTCTACTCACCTTGGCCTTGTCCCTTTGAGTGACTAATTGCCAAGAAAGCCTGGTATTGGTCTAATGTTCTAGCACCATCCATTTCCAAAATTTGGTTTGTGAAGGATCATGTTCACACACATGAATGGTTCCTTCTTCTTCTTCTGCATTTATCCGGAGTGTTTTTTTCAGACGTAATTGCACTGTGCCTGTTTATTTGCGACCTTAGGCCAACACATCCGGCTTTAGCAGGCGTTTGTTGACCGGGTTAGCCATCCTAGCTGTTTCAAAGGACTTTCGACTCTCACTGTTGTGGTTCCACATCCCAGCTGGTCAAGTTAGAACGATCGAAGACATCACGGTCACCCCTCAAAGGAAGGTAGGGGCAGACCATGGCCATTATCCACCGTCCAAGGAGGCTTCCATAACTGCAGGGCTGACACTTAGCACTCTGATACTGGGCTCACCCATGGAAATGCCAAGTCCTGCTTATGGCTACTTCGCTTCCTTACTTCCATATATTGGGCATTTTGTTCGCCACAGGCCGCTCCCCACGCAAACCAGGAACGGTCAGTCTGCAGACGACATCCACTCAGCAAGCTTTCGCTTCGGACGACTTCCACGAAATGGACTCGCTAGCCAAGTGTTCCATTTCGCTTAATGAGACGTTTTTCCACCTTTGATTACACTCACTCAATGAACTTTTGGTAAAGAATTACATCATAATCATTGCGTGTTCCGGGACGATATTTCCAACTTTGGTAACGCTCATGGGGTAGGCTACAGATGCTGCCGGCTCAGCATCTTACCTCCATGCAGCAGAGGGTGAGTAACAGCCAGGCCCTCACATCCGAGAGATATTGGCTTAGAGGTGTTCAGTCACATCCCTAAACTGAGAGCCGTAGAACAGGTGTATGGACCAAGAATGTGGTGGCACCTTGCAAATGATTCGGACTTTAAAGGCAGTGGATTTGCTAGCAAAGGTATGTTCCATTTCGCTTCACAGACGGTATTTGACCGTCTTCGTTCTTGATTAATAAAAACATTCTTGACAAATGTTTTCGCAGTAGCTCGTCTTGCGGCAATCCAAGAATTTCACCTCTAACGCCGCAATACTAATGCCCACGTTTGTCCATTCAGGCAGCCAAGGCCTGCTTTGAACATTCTAATTTTTTCAAAGTAAACGCGCGGCCACCCGGGGCATTCAGCGAAGATCACCCACGGGAGAAAGCCAGCAGATGGTAGCACAGAAACAGCGGGCATTGAACCAGTGCGAGCCGGACCGCCCGCCTGCACCTGAAATCCAACTACAAGCTTTTTAACTGCAACAACTTTAATATACTCTACTGGAGCTGAATTACAGCGGCTGCTGGCACCAGACTTGCCCTCCAATAGATCCTTGTTAAAGGGTTTAAAGTTTACTCATTCCAATTATGGGGCCTTCGATATAGTTACGTATTGTTATTTTTCGTCACTACCTGTCACTGCCAGGCATGGGTAAGTTGTGCACCTGCTGCCTTCCTTGGATGTGGTAACCGTTTCTCATGCTCCCTCTCTGGAATCGAACCCTGATACCGTTACCCGTTACAAACATGGTAGGCATGTCACGCACTATGACATTTGATAGGGCAGACATTTGAAAGATGCGTCATCGGCACATATGGACGTGCGATCAGCACAAAGTTATCCAGAGTCACCAGTGGGAACTCTGCGCCCCACGAAGGGCAATGACGATTGGTTTTGAACTAATAAAAAGCGCGCTTTCCACGAGTGTCGGAGCTTGGTAAGCATATATTAGCTCTAGAAATGTCAGTTATCCAAGTAGGATCGTGTCATCTAAGGAACCTTGACTGATTTAATGAGCCATTTGTGGTTTCACAGTGAGACAGAGTGAACTTAGACATGCACGGCTTATTCTTTGAGACAAGCATATGACTACTGGCAGGATCAATCAGATATTTATCGCACAGACGGACTATTCACGCACACGTAGGCCAAGAGTACCAGTCGCTCAGTGCCCACCCTCGGTAACTGGTGACACATGCAAAACCACTGGACGCCTTCCGACGAACTTTCAAGCTACGCGTGGGGCTGACTGAAACACTATGCCAGCTTACTGACCGCAGGCCCACTACTCATCGAGAGAGTGGGCACTTATCAAGACTTTATCGAACGGTCGTACAAAAATTGCTCTTTTGCCCGCTCAAACCAAGACTCCAGCTTCGCGCTGCAGTTACATTCTCAAAACACCTGCCTCGCTAACTTGCTTCGGCTGGGAAGCTCCCGATTTGGTGCACCTCACACAGCCATCCAAGACAACGAATGCCAGATGCGGGACTGATTTTGTGAACCAGATGGATGGTTCCAAATTGCTGTTATAGCCGGGGGCGCAGAGTTGAGGGTGAGTGCCCAAACTTTGCAAAATACCCCTATGGCTTGTACATTCATCTCCTCAAGCAGCAAAAATCCAACTCCTGGCCTTCACGTGACGGAACTGTTTTAACTAAAAGAATAGGTGACGACAAATATCTGGCGCCATAAACCAGTCTGCTCTAGATATATATGTACATACATACATACATACACACACATGTGTTTACATATGCACATATCTAATCTCGAGTAAGACCATTGTATAACCTAGCCAAAGAAAAGTGCTGAAGACAGAGGCAACGAGTCAGGAGGAACTTCACAGCAATCAGGATGCCACACCAATATGCTAGAGCCAAAGAAAGAAGAACCACCCCACATGGATAGCTCCATAACTGCTCCAGTTGCCTCCCATAGATCGTACAAGACAAATCACTGCAGTGCTAAAACATAATAACACCAAGAGGATCCAAATGTGTGTATGTAGCAGATTCACATGTGCTATAAATAATGGGTTGCTTTTCTAATTGTGAAATTTGCTCTCGATAGAGGCCTATTCAGTCACCTCTTTTCAATTCCACACTGCCAAGGGATTTTTTTGCACTTGCAATGTGCAAGTAGGTCCTTCTAGTTTATTGCTCCAATCCCAAAAGATCAGAGAAATCCAGTTCGCTACACCAAGATGTGCACTAGAAAACTACCCTACTGTGGGTCTCATTTTGTCCTAGTCTATACAATATAAAAAATACAAAGTAAATGGGCAAGGAGGAAGAAGTCACAGATGTATACAAATTACCTGCTTGAATATTTTTTGCTCGCCTGCATGTCTAGCTAGAATTATTCTGAAGACCTGACGATCTACTGGGCAAGTGTTCACATTCTGAAACAGACAAAATTGAGAATTATTTTAACTCCTCCTATCTGAAACAAGCAAAGTTGGAGGTTATTTTAACTCTGAAACAACAATGACAAACACCAAAGGCTTTATTTTCCTGAACTTAATTGATACATCATATGTTCACTGCTAACTCCATATTTTATACACTTTACTTATACATTTCACATCATATACTTAAGACATCTCACACTTTTACATCATATACTTGACATAAAATTTTAGTTAGTTGCATATCCTTTACACAATGTTGCATTAAACACCAGCATTTTTTTTTTTGCTGTTGTGATCGCTTGGCAAGTTTACATTCAGTAGTTTGCCACTGCTTTATGAACGACCAGCACCCATATCATTTTGTAAAAAACCAATGCAAGGCAGTCTGCTGCCAAATCTCTCGCAGGTCTGTTTCAAACGCAGGTATGCAGGATCATGAACTGCATACGTAACCCCTTCATACGGAGCCGGCGTACTTGACATAACATATCAAATAATTATACATCATATACTAAGACATCACACACTTATACATCATACACTTATACATTATATACTTATGCTTCATACACTTATACATCGTACATTTACACATCATAAAGATCTTACACCGTACACTTACACATCATAAAGTCATACATCATACACTTATACATTATATACTTATGCTTCATACACTTATACATCATACACTTACACATCATAAGGTCATACATCATACACTTAAACATCATAAAGTCATACATCATACACTTACACATCATAAAGTCATATATCATACACTTCTACATCATACACCTAAAGATCATAAAGTTGTACTTAGAAGAATGAGAGATGACAAGACAGACAAAAGAAAGTCAGACAGAGCAAGAGAGACAAGTGATGGCATTAGACAGAATAAGAGAGACAAGGGATGATACAAGACATGGCAAGAAAGGTGAAAGACAGTATAAGACAGGATAAGAGACAAAGACACATTATGAGAAAGGGGAAGAGAGGAAGATGGTATAAGACAAGATATGAGAGACTGACACAACATAATAGATAGCAAGATAGATGAGAGAAAGTCTGAGACAGTGAGAGAGACAAAAGATGGTATAAGAGAGAGCATGAAAGACAACGAGATGATACAAGCAGGGCAACAGAGACAAGAGGCACTAAAACAGGACAAGAGAGACCGGGACATTCAGTATGAGAACAGGCAAGAGACAAGAGATGGTATAAGACAACGCATGACAATCAAAGACATAGCCTGAGATAAGGCAAAAAAGACAGAAAAAAAAACAACATAAAACAGGGTAATATGTAGTGAAAACAACATAAAACAGGGTAATATGTAGTGAAAACAGAGAAAAACAGTGAGGCAGCCAGACACAAAGTGGGACACCAAAAAAAGGCATATAAACAAACAGAACCAAAGCAAGAGAGAAAAGAATTAAAAAACATACTTTAGCCCACGCCTGGATACACTCCAAACAGAAAGAGTGGTCACATGACTCAGGGGTGCCAATATCCTGAACACGCAGACGGTTGAGACAAATTGGACATCTGTCGCAGTTTTCATCCCCAGAAGAGCTATCATCGGCAGCGTTGTCCGCTTCCTCACCTTGCTCAGTATCTTCATCATCATCGCTTTCATCAGTTTCCTCATCGTCTTCTGCATCATCACCCTCATCATCTTCTTCAGAAACACCTAATCAAACAAATTTACCCATGTACATGCATGTTTTTACATATAAATCATGACAAGTTGTGAGCAAGTGAGTCAAACAAGCTATGATGTCTTTACACACAAATCATTAAACTATGGGAACAAGAGAAACAACGGAAATATTCTGAAGACTGTCTTCAACCAACTATATCATTTTCTTCTGCCCTTTTTCCCATAGTGCAGAGACACTCAGCCCTTTATCCCCATTGGTATATAGAACCTCAGTCCTGTATCCCCATTGGTGCATAGACCTTCAGTCCTTAATAGCCATTGGTGCGTAGACCTTCAGCCCTTTATCCCCATGGTGTACAGATCTTCAGCACTTTTCCCCATGGTCTGTAGACCCTCAGCCCTTTATCCCCACTGGTGCATAGACACCTAGTCCTTTGTCCCCATTGATGCATAGACCCTCAGTCTTTTGTCCCCATTTGTGCATAGACCCGCAGTCCTTTATCCCCATTGGTGCATAGACCTTCAGCCCTTTATCCCCATTGGTGCATAGACCTTCAGCCCTTTATCCCCATTGGTGCATAGACCTTCAGCCCTTTATCCCCATGGTGTACAGATCTTCAGCACTTTATCCCCATGCATAGACCCTCAGCCCTTTATCCCCACTGGTGCATAGACTCCTAGTCCTTTATCCCCACTGGTGCATAGACCCTCAGTCCTTTATCCCCATTGGTGCATAGACCGTTGGCCCTTTATCCCCATTGGTGCATATATAACAGTGTAGCCTGTTATACGGGGTTTAGTTAGGTGGCACGGCGTGCAAAAAGAGGGAAATAAATAGATGATGCACGCATGAGCACCGTAGTTAAGGACGCTCACGTGCTGACGTAGGGATAAACAAGGGCTTAGTAACGACTCAGCCGCCAAACCAACAACATGTATCTGCTTTGATAGTCCATGTATCCATTTTGATAATACAGAAGCTTCTTCGAATAAACTGAGTCATTAACAGTCATCGGTGGCTTGTCTTCATACATTCAGTTACCTGCAGTTGCCTTTGGGTTGTCGCTCTGTTATACAACCCAAAATGGTGCCGTTGACGTAGGATTTCTTACTTGAGTTGCCGCGGCCAAACGAAGTAAGTTCCAAACTGCACGTTTTATTGATGCACATCTGAGAACTACTACAGAACAGACGCCATCAAAGTTGCTGTCAAATGCACGCTCAAGTTGAAGAGATGGCGTAGAAATTTAAATTTCAAGATACTTTGGAGGTCCGCTCAAGTTCAACTTCAAAGTCAGGCAATTTTTGTCAACTGTTCAAGCCTGAAGAAATGTAAACTCAACTTTTGTCAACCGTTCAAGCTTGAAGAAATGTAACCCCAATTTTTGTCAACTGTTCGAGCCTGAAGAAATGCAAACCCAATTTTTGTCAACTGTTCGAGCCTGAAGAAATGTAAACTCAATTTTTGTCAACTGTTCAAGGCTGAAGGAAACGTCAACTGATAACGCTCTGGTCATGAAGAATTGTTGCATAGTATGCGATCCAGCCGCATCAGGCTCCTCTGAGGTGGTTGGGCATAATGGTTGCCGAATCTACTAAAGAGGATAGCCTATTTCAATCGTCTTGTTTACCTGACCAAAGCTGAGCTCAAAACGATACAGTTTGTACCCATCCACGGGTAAAATCAGAAGCCAAAACGATACAGAAGTGCCCATCTAGGGGTGAAATCAGAAATCAGAAGACAGAAGTGCCCATCCAGGGGTGAAGTCCGAAGTTGCCCATCACACAAGCGAAGCCAGATACCTGAACCCAGAGGTTTCCGGGACCGAAACTGAGCCAGAACAGAAGCAAATATCACGCTCGTAATTTAGGAGGACTTTGAAGGACACTACTCGGTTGGAAAATATAGCCTTTATACGCCACGTTGTATCCTTAACCTACAATTGAACATAAAAAGTATATTGATTTTATGTAATTATAACATTGTAATTGTGCAATAGTTTTCATTGACTGAAGTTATTAGGGTATTTAACAAAGACACTAAAATGGCACAGGATAAGGCTTCGTTGACACAAATTTTGGGTGGAGTAGGTAGAGCAATAGGCAAACTTAACACAGCAATAAAACAACAAGGGGTAAGTACAGACATTGAAAAATTCAGTGGACAAGCAAGAGATTTTAAGAAATGGATGACAGCGGTAGAAAAACACTCTTTCCTAGTAGAAGCCACGGACGAGGAAAAGAAAAAAATTGCTTACCAGGCTACTGTATCACCGGTTTCGGATCATATTAGGAGGAAATTAGAAGCTGGGGCAGATGAGACTTGGGAACATTTTAAAGATGACCTGGCTCATAAATATGCGGAGATCACAGATCCACAACACGCCTTTTCAGTGTTAAGACAGTCTAAGCAGAACAATGGAGAAAGTGTTCAACTATACAGCGACAGGTTAATTAATTTAGCTGAGGAGGCGTTTCTAGGACAGAACGTACAGGGTGAAGAGGTAGAAAGGATGTTAGTTGGAATATTCGTTGATGGAATAAAGTCGGATGGACTTAAATTCAAGCTTATGAGGGAAAATCCTGCAAGATTATCACAGGCTGTGGATATAGCTGTACAGGAAGAAAGTTTGAGAAGGAGATTTAGACTAAGAGTAGGACGAGAGAATAGGAAGCAATAGAGAAGATAGAATTGAGGAACCTATGGAGATAGGACAAGCAAGGTACGGATGGAGAAGACGGGGAGAAATACAGACACTGCAGGGAAATAATAACGAAAGTAATCAAGATAGAGGAAGACAAATGAGAAATCCTATAAGAGAGACAGTAGCTAGTACAAATATGGTCTGTTGGAATTGTGGACAGAGGGGACACACTTTTAGATTTTGTGACAGTAGACGTGCTCAGGTTAGTACACAAAATAGAAGTGTTAATAGTAGACCAAATAGAAATTTTGGAGAAATGCAAAGAAGACGCGGAGTTAATCAGACCAGCGCAGAAATACTGACACTGGTAAGAAATTATAGAAGGCAACGTAGTCGAGGTTTCCAATCGAATGGCCAGTATGATACCATTACGCTAAGGCCACGTCAAAGTTCAACCTGCTTTAGAAGACAACCGCTTTATAACAACGACAGAAACTACCGCAGACGGGAGGTAAACGACGTGACGAGAACACGAAGGTATGAAGAGAGACAACATAGCAGGCCAGAAGTCAATGGTTGGCAGAGACAGAATTTTTATAAGAAAAGATGGAACTGGAACTGGCCATCTAATAATGAAGAGCTGAGAACATTGCGAAGTCAATGGTTTGAGATCAGAAGGTTGAGATATGCACTCGCAAAGTCAAACAAAAGAGAAAATCAGCATCAGACTAATAGAACCTTAGCTGATGATCGACAGGTGTTTTCAGTTGTTAGAAGTAGACAAGAAAGAGCGACACAGACACAGACGCAGACAGGTAATATGATAGACAATAATACGCAGACTCAGGTAGACACGGTACAACCGACTAAAAAGATAGGAAGGGGAACACAAACTATTAAGACGGTAGAACTTACAGAACCAGCACAAGTAAAAATTGAAAAGGTTGCGCCAGTCAAAATTAAAGAGAATGTATGTAAGCCGTTAAAACCAAGAAACACCAGACAGAAAGTTAGAAAAAGTGTTAAAGCCAGATCTGCAAGTTTGCTAGTAAACGTAGGTACGACTGGCGTAGTAGCAGATGCCTCAGATGGAGACATTGAGTTTCTCCCTGACTGTGACATGAAAGGTAGCGGTATAAATAAAAAGAATATTGGTTGTATGAGTTCCGACTACAGAGATGTTACTTCCTCTTCTACAACATATAATCAACAGGTTGGGGGAACGACCATATACAGTGATTATTCAGAGGACGAGGGAGGAAGATATAAAATATATCGGACGTATACTGAAAATAGTGAGCAGACCGACGCGGTAAAGACAGGAATAGCAAATAAAGGAAATAAAAAGAAAGCACTTAAGAAGAAGAATAGTAATATACAGATAGCAGAAATTTACTCGACTACGGAAGATGACATAAGAAAGATCAGAGAATATATGACCATAAGACCTGAATACTTTAATGACAGTCTGACAGTTATAGATACTGAAGATGAGATAGATGAAGAGACACACACACTAGTAGTAGGAGACAATGAACTATTTGGGTTATATACGCTCTATAGCTGTTAGAATTCTGAGGATGATAAATGGCATATTGCATTGTTTTAGCTTACGAGATGAATTGCGGTTTGAGCATATACATATGTTTCTGTCTAAAATAGGCAGATGAATTTTTTTTGGTGTAGTATCACAATATATGGTGCAGGCAATAGTGTTATTTTGGGTAGAGAGTCACAGCAAGTGATAGATAATTTTAAAGCTGGTGAGTGGTGGAATATTCTACGTGGGTACGCTATAAAGAATATCTTGTGTTTGGTTGTGGTGCGGGGAGAATAGACAATGTGGAAATTGAAATGTCCCTTGTCCGGAATGGCCGGATGGAGTGGGTTGATCATCGTTGAGTGATGTATAACTGGTGTGATTAAAGTAGGGTAGACTCAACACAGAATTTGCACGGAGAGAGATAAACTAATTATGAATGCTCGTACTAGAGTTGACGCGTTGTTTGAGATGGCTTGACTCAGAGCTTTTGGAAGAGTAACTGGAGTATGAAAATGCTATGACGTGATGTCTGAGATAGAATTAAAGTTTCGCTTGTTGGTTTGGGAAGCAGATATAGTAGCATTGGCAGAGGTAAGATGAACCGAGCGTGTCTGATGAGGAGATGTAGATTGAGGAGGAATTGAGTATCCTGTGTAAAATAGCCAGCTGAGCGTGAGAGAGTATTAAGAGTAGAAGACTGTGGGAGCTGATGCTTGAAGAATGCGAGTTCTTGGTGAGGGGGATGAAGTAATTACGTGATGGCTGCGGAGAAAGAAGAGGCGACTAAATCTGAGAAAGTTGTTGTGTGGAGAGGTATGGAATGATGGTTACGAGGTTAGTGGCTCATCGGAATGAGGTTTGTTGTGAGAGATCGTTGATAGTTATGGTTAGTGTGTAAAAGAGATATAGTTTGCTAGATTATGTGTGCTGAAATGATTCTTGGCCGGATGTGTTTCTGGTTGTTGTTTGATTCGAACGTAGTCCGAGAGATATGAGAAATATAGCCGCCAACGTTGTATGCTTGAACGAAGTTAAGAGGGAGTTGATGTGTCAGACGAGAGATGAGAAGTTGATGGAGATTGCTTGGAAGAATAGAGAAGTCTGTGTAAATAACCAGTTAAGCGTGAGACGGTTATGAATAAAAGATTGTGCAAGAAGATGGGTAAATATGCGGGTATTCGTTTGTCAGAATGGAATGTTGTTAAGGAGATTGAATATAGTAATGCGGGAGAATGAGATGTAAGTTGTGATAGTCCAGAGAAGACTAGTTGCAAGTGAGAAAACAGATAGGCTGGGTTAAGCTTATCTATAATAAGTGGAAATAATTGTCAAATTCCAGAGAATCTGTTAAAAGTCGTCATTGTTGATTTGTGTTGTTTATTTCATTTCATTTCATATTTAGAAATGATGGGTTCATGGACGAAAAATTCTGCAGATAGCAGAAGAGAAATTTGGTTTTGACTTAATGATATAGTTGACTAGGTATTAAGATTTTTATAGTATCGTAAATGGGTATAAAACAACACCTGTAGTTCACAGTGCATATAAATGTTAAACTTGTTTTAGAGTAGTGGAATAGGCATGACTTGTGTTCTTTGTAGTGAATAGATATATATTACTCATTGGTCCATATAAGAGACTAATGTTGTTTGATTACAATAAGTAGTTGATTTTATTTGAACTTGATTACTATTTCATTATGTATATTTATTTTGAAAAATGTGGGGATATATGAAATCATGTGTGAAAACCAGGGGGGGGGGGGGGGTGATATTGTTCTATTTTGATTTGTCTTGACTCCAGTGTTATTTATGAATTGTGGTTTTATTTAGCTAGTATGTTACTTTGTTTGTTTATTTTCACTTGCAAAACTTATAATGATGTTACTTCTTGAGTTGCCCTGACCATGTTTAAAATAGTTTTTCTTTTGGCGTTCAGTTGTGGGGAGTTATAAAATATGAACTGGTCCATATTAAAGAGACTTGTTAATAGGGTCCTTGGGAGTTCTGGATGCAGAGTTACGTTCAGAAAATATGAGGCAACTTTAAGAAATGATCTTCATGGGGTAGGGAGAAACACATGGATTGAGAGCCATGGAGGGATATAGTTGGCATTGAAAATGGCTGCGGTTGTCAGCAACGATTGGAATAAACGTGGACTGAGAGCCATGGGGAGTGGATTAAGTAAGCAAGTTCACAAAAAGGGGGGAAAAGTGTTTTGTTATAAATTATGATTGGTTATCATGTTCAATCGTTTTGCATTGTTAAATATTAAGTATAGAAATTTTTAAGTTGTTAGAACTTGTTAGAAAAATAGTTACCAGTTGCTCGCTATGAGTTAATAGAAACACATGGATGTGGGGGATGAAATAGGAGCTGCATTAGACAGCGTTAATAGAAATACATGGATGTGGGGGTTAAAATAGGAGCTGTATTGAACAGCGTTAATACATAGATTGAATGCCATGGGAAGAGAGTGGTTTAACTCAAAAAGGGGGCGGCTGTGCTTATCAGCATAAAATAAACATAAGTATATTCATGGGCAATAGTAATTGGGGGATGCTGTGCTTACAGCATGAAAGAAGAAGTAGAAATTAAAATATAGGAACACTAAAGCCATAGAGGTTGGGAAGGTGTGTTACAGATAGAAAGTGCAGTCATATATTGCTGGCTGTTGTTGGCAGCGCAAATAATACAGGTTGGAGAGTAGAATATTTCTACTGAGTGTAGAAGGCTGGAGTTTTAGATCGATGTAACTTTTGACAAGAGCATTTATTATTAACAAAAATGAAGATTAGCGGATTATGTGATTTGGGTTTTTGAAAACTTTATTTTATAAAGTTTTGAAAGTGCATGGGAGGATAAATGTGATAAGTGTGACTACTTCTTACTACTCTTCGGTGCGCACCAACCACTTTCCTGTCTATCTTTCCTGTCTATCCTGTGTTGTTGATGTTAGTGAGAGTATGATAGCTTGTAGAAATACATAAGAATCTTCAATTTTTGTTAACCATAATTTCGATCGACATTTTATCCATGAAATGAAGCGGGTTGCTTTGCGAAGAATATTGTATGATGAGTTTTTGTGATATAGACTTACGATATGTGAATAATATATGTGGAGGTCGTGGCGGCTGGCTATAAGATAAATCGGGGGGATAGAGAGAGGTGTAATAAATAAGAGTTCCAGGTTAGAGTAGAGGTATATGAATTTTGTAGTTGGGAGTGGAGATAGGATTAAGATTGTTTGGTACAAGATAGGTAAGCGGATTGCTTATGCTTTTACAGAAGAAGAAGTAACTTTAATTGTGTGGGATTATTGGGTTAAGTTACTTGGGTCATAGATTTGGGGTAAATGAGTTGTGGAATTAAGACTTTTCGGGGAAAAGTCTTGTTAGGGTAGGAAGGTAATATAACAGAGTAGGCTGTTATACGGGGTTTAGTTAGTGGCACGGCGTGCAAAGGGAAGGAAATAAATAGCTGGTGCACGCGTGAGCACCGTAGTTAGGTAGTTAGGGACGCTCACGTGCTGACGTAGGGATAAACAAGGGTTAGTTACGACTCAGCCGCCAAACCAACAACATGTATCTGCTTTGATAGTCCATGTATCCATTTTGATAATACAGAAGCTTCTTCGAATAAACTGAGTCATTAACAGTTATCGGTGGCTTGTCTTCATACATTCAGTTACCTGCAGTTGCCTTTGGGTTGTCGCTCTGTTATACAACGACCCTCAGCCCTTTACCTTCATTTGTGTACAGACCCTTGGCCCTTTATCCCCATTGGTGCATAGACCCTCAATCCTTTATCCCCACTGATGCATAGACCCTCAGTCCTTTATCCCAATTGGTGCATAGACCCTCAGCCCTTTACACTCATTCGTGCATAGACCCTTGGCCCTTTATCCCCATTGGTGCATAGACCCTCAGTATTTTATCCCCACTGATGCATAGAACCTCAGCCCTTTATCCCCATTGATGCATAGACCCCCACTCCTTTATCCTCATTGATGCAGACCCCCAGCCCTTTATCCCCATTGGTGCACAGACCCTCACCTCAACTCTTTATCCTCATTGATGCATAGACCCTCAGTCCTTTATACTCATTGGTGCATAGACTTTCAGCCCTTTATCCCCTTTGGTGCGTAGACCATCAGTCTATCCTCACTGGTGACCCTCAGCCCTTTATCCCCATTGGTGTATAGACCCTCAGTCCTTTATCCCTATTGGTGCATAGACTCTCAGCCCTTTATCCCCATTGGTGCATAGACCCTCAGCCCTTTATCCCCATTGGTGCATAGACCCTGTCCTTTATCCTCATTGGTGCATAGATCCTCAGTCCTTTATCCCAGTTGGAGCATAGATCATCAGTCCTTTATCCCAATTGGTGTATAGACCCTCAGTCCTTTATCCCAATTGGTGTATAGACTCTCAGCCCTTTATCCCCGCTGGTGCATAGACCCTCACCTCAACTCTATATACCATTGATGCATAGACCCTCATCTAAACTCTTTATCCCCATTGGTGCATAGACACACACCTTAGCCCTTTATCCCAATTGGTGCACAGACCCTCACCCCAGCCCTTTATCCCCATTGGTGCATAGACTTTCACCTCAACCCTTTTCCACATTGATGCATAGACCCTCAACCCTTTATCCCCATAGACTTACAGCCCTTTATCCCCACTGGTGCATAGACCCTCACCTTAGCCCTTTATCCCCACTTGTGCATAGACCCTCACCGTAGCACTTTATACCCACTGGTGCATAGACCCTCTCCTTAGCTCTTTATCCCCATTGGTGCATAAACTCTCACCTCAACCCTTAATCCACATTGATGCATAGACCCTCAACCCTTTATCCCCATAGACTTACAGCCCTTTATCCCCACTGGTGCATAGACCCTCACCTTAGCACTTTATACCCACTGGTGCATAGATCCTCACCTTAGCACTTTATACCCACTGGTGCATAGACCCTCACCTTAGCACTTTATACCCACTGGTGCATAGACCCTCACCTTAGCACTTTATACCCACTGGTGCATAGATCCTCACCTTAGCACTTTATACCCACTGGTGCATAGACCCTCACCTTAGCACTTTATACCCACTGGTGCATAGACCCCCACCTTAGCACTTTATACCCACTGGTGCATAGACCCTCACCTTAGCACTTTATACCCACTGGTGCATAGATCCTCACCTTAGCACTTTATACCCACTGGTGCATAGACCCCCACCTTAGCACTTTATACCCACTGGTGCATAGACCCTCACCTTAGCACTTTATACCCACTGGTGCATAGACCCTCACCTTAGCACTTTATACCCACTGGTGCATAGATCCTCACCTTAGCACTTTATACCCACTGGTGCATAGACCCCCACCTTAGCACTTTATACCCACTGGTGCATAGACCCTCACCTTAGCACTTTATACCCACTGGTGCATAGACCCTCACCTTAGCACTTTATACCACTGGTGCATAGACCCTCACCTTAGCACTTTATACCCACTGGTGCATAGACCCTCACCTTAGCACTTTATACCCACTGGTGCATAGACCCTCACCTTAGCACTTTATACCCACTGGTGCATAGACCCTCACCTTAGCACTTTATACCCACTGGTGCATAGAGCCTCACCTTAGGACTTTATTCCCACTGGTGCATAGACCCTCACCTCAGTCTTTTATCCCCATTAGTGCACAGACCCTCACCTCAACCCTTTATGCCCATTGGTGCTTTGACACTCAATCAACCCACTTGAAACCGTCCTATCTTTTGTTATCTCACACAGCTCCATCCATGTCCTCCATATATTATTCATCAGTCTACAATTCTCTTCTCTATGTGTTTTTAGGTCTACATTTAATTAGCTTTGTGTGTTTCAGACAAACGACTTTCTAGTTATACTATTTTCAGGTTTACTGAATGTGGTCCGAATCAGTGTCAGCCTTTTTTCCCTTTACTCACTGGAGCTGAATGAAGACACAGTGAAAAATAAAACAACCTACATCAGGCTGCTTGAGTTTGGATTTAAATATGGCTATGACAAGGCGAGTCTATGAGGCAATGAATCTGAAGTGTTTACAACCAGTGTGCTGGAACAATGTTGGGCGGCGCTCACCAAACCCAACACCTCACATTGTGCCAACGACTTTGAGTGCAGGAGCACAGTTGGGAGGGTACAAGCAAGAAAATCCTAGTATAAGGAAATGCAACCTAAAGAGTAAATGTTATGCAGGGCAGACCAGGCCTTAAGCCTTAGTCGGCAACTGCTCTAGGATCAAAGCTACGACAGGCGGCTAGTTAAAGTATTGCTTTGCTGATCCAGCAGGCTTCTGCAGCTTGTCTTGTTCCAGATGTATTGGTGTTACCTTTCCTCTAGAGTACACTAGGCAGGCAGAGAGAGAGATCATGTTGCATGGGCAACACACTGTCTCTAAATTCAGCCTAGGCTATGTGCTAAACAGAGAGGTATAACTCCATTTTACAAACTACTGTCTGTCAAGATGGCAAGGTGCCAGTCAGTCAGTCACATTATGATTTAGAAAAGATACCAAAACATTCTGTTTTACAGACATACCTTCATCAACATTCTCTGTTTCCTCATCTCCACCTTCTTCATCGTCTTCGTCGTCATCACTTTCTTCACCATCATCATCCTCATCGCTTTCACTATCTTCATCATCTTCTACATCAAATTCTTCATTCTCTGCTAAAACATCAAGATTCTTTTCTTCTCCATCCAGCTCCGCCTGAGGATTTGTCTCATCCTGTTTCAGCTGCTCTTCTCCGGATGACATTGTCACGGAAGCTGACTTGTTCTCTTAAACTACTTTCTCTCCACAACCTCACTCGTTGAGAGATTCCCCTGTAAATAAATAAAATATATTTATAAATAAAGGTGTATGTGAGACATAATCATTCATTCCTCTTGCCAACATACAGTTCACGCAAATCAAATTATGCGCACTTCACAAACGTGATCGAAACGCAATGGAAAACCATCTCATTTTCCAGTTGGGTTCACTCTCCCCTCACTGCATCAATGTCCAACACAGTTTCATTTAACTCCATCCATCCATCATGTGCCATGTCAATAAGCGGCGTGGGCGGTCATGTTTTGCCAACTTACTCGATCACTAGAGTCGTGGATCAGCTCTGTGTTCCTGTCTCAACCGTGTCACGCGGCCAAACCATCTAGGTATTTACTTCTCGGTCTTCCCCTTGTTCTTTTCCCTTTGATCTTGCCAGTTGTCACCAAGTCATTTCTTCTCATAACAACATGCCCCAACAATTTTGACTGTCTACTCATTTAACTACCAAATCCCTATTTTACCGTTCGCTTATATGGGCGCCTCCTCTACCCCCTAGCAGATGATCTCTCCTCGGGTAGCGAGGCCAACCCCTGGGCTTGTGACGTTATTGACCTGTAGTCCATTGACCCGCCTTAACACACATCCAGTTCATTCACTCCACAGATAGTCATCAAACGAGTTGATCTTTTAAGACATATCCAGCCACAACAAGGATACAGATAAGTAACCTTTATATTTTCATGTGTAGTGTTTTTCATATAGTTGTGTCGATTTGTGTTTGCTTATTCTATGCTGATGAAGGCTTTAGCCACAACATCCATTTTGTATCTTGTAATTGTATTCTAGTAACGCTCACAATCTACTTCTCGTTTTTGGTGATTTATTCATTGTCCCTTCTGCCCTGGAAAGTGTAAATGCACCTTACATTATTGTTTATTTGCTTATTAACTAAGGCAAGAAGGAAACTTCATGGGTATTAAACCTAAGATCTTTCACAGCATTAGGCAGATTTACAGACACTCATAGAGGATTCCAAGAATTGTAATTCTACCATAATCTTTCCTCAATGTGTGCAATGAGACAATGTAGTACTAACATTCATCCACAGAAGCCTCAAAGAGTTCATTTTACCATAATCTTTCAGCACTGTGAGCAAAGAAGATTTTAACACAGAAGCCAAAAACAATATGTTACACGATTTATATATATAAATATAATATAGTTATATATATATATATCATGTAAAGTGAACAAATGAATAATACTTTAGCCGAAACACTTAAAACACAAAGTTCGAATGTAGAGCATTTAGAAGATTATCAGAGACCATTCCTACATTCTGTCAGGCAAGAAAATAGCTCGTAATTCACACATATGCTGCCATGTCTGGCAATATTATTTATCAAAAACATTATAGGCCTAGACATACTGTCCTATGCTGATTGTGGTAACTACTAACCAAGGTCAAACGGTGACAAGTTTCACAAATCACAAATGTTTTACACGTTTACAGGATCAAACAATATGTACTGCACATTTACTAATGGTTTTAAACATATTTAAACAATGTAGTAATGGATCACACTGAGAATTTTACGATCACATTTACATAGCTATAACCTTGACAAATTTTACAAGTTCAAGAATTATAGTTTTAGATAACAAAGACGAGCAACACACGTCTACATATATTAGGTTCTTAAACAAGGACGAGCAACCCACGTCCACACATGTCAGGATCTTATATTTGGCTCGTTAGCTAACACGTGTGAGACAGTACAAGTATAACGTGATTCGACATAAGACACAACGCCACAACGTTCTATGGATTTATTGCCACATTAAATACAGAACGATAATTACAACAATCTACAATATATAACTCACGACGCTCACAACCACAATACAGCTCATAGGTCTGACGCTCAAGATATCAGTCGTTCGGCTTTCAACCACAGAGATCCATACAAACGCCTTGCTCTCATCACACATGTCCTTCCAGTCTCCGGTCCCAGCTCGGTCTGAGCCTAGCACGCCAACTGCCCACTGCCTCGAGTGGCATCACGTGGCCTGCGTGCGTCTGTCGTCAGCCTGACCGCTGGTCGCGTGTCAGGTAACAATCTTGCCAGCCGACAATTCTTGTCCGCCGGGTGTCGTAACGATGTTGCTGCATAGCTATACCATGTTAGGCTCTGACAACCACGTAAATGACAAATTTGTGTGTGTGTGTGTGTGTGTGTGTGTGTGCATTTGCTGGCTTTGAAGTGCTAGTACTTTTAGTGGCACAGGACTGAAATTTTGCATGTAGATTAGTTTTCCCTATTACCAGTGTCCCTTGCCATCAAGTAAACCCACTCCGACTTCAGAGTTACTTGTAATTTATGTCCCCTGGTCATGGGCGAGACATCAATATATGAGTCATTCTTCTTCTTCTTCTGCATTTATCTGTAGTGTTTTTTTTTTCCAGATGCTATAGCGTTGTGCCTGTTTAATTGCGCCTTTAGGCCGACATATCCGACTTCTGTGGGTATTTGTTGACCGGCTTAACCTTCCCGGGAACATATGAGTCCAATAAATTACAAATGGTACCACATGGAACCAGAAGAAGAGGCCAATCATGCAAACGATGGATAGAGGGAATAACAGACTCCATGGAAATCTCAATATATGAAGCTAATAAACGGGTACTCTCCCGCTGTTAATGTTTCACCTCGACACTGCAAGGTGCAAGAAGAACAAGATGAGATGATGACAACGACTAATGGCACTGGTGAGCTCCTGTTGTTGGAGATGCGGCTGGGCTTATCTCTCTGTACGCCTGCTGTTTACAAGACACAAACAATTCAGTTCCCTTTCTGCCTTCAGGCAAAGCCTGTGTCCTAGAAAAATGCATTTGCCACTTCTCCTTACCAATAAGACGTCAAACAGTTAATTTAACCAGGGATGGTTTTAAAATGATCACTTAACTCTTTGCGTCCCTATGACTGCTATATTTAAATTATTAACTCTGTGTCCCTACGACCGCTATATTTAAATGACTAACTCATTGCGTCCCTACGACTGCTATATTTAAATGATTAACTCTTTGCGTCCCTATGACTGCTATATTTAAATGACTAAGTCTTTGCGTCCCTACGATTGCTATATTTAAATGATTAACTTTGTGCCTCCCTACGATTGCTATATTTAAATGATCAACTCTTTGCATCCCTACAACTGCTATATTTAAATGATTAACTCTGTGTCCCTACAACTGCTATATATAATGATTAACTCTGTGTCCATACAACTGCCATATTTAAATTATTAACTCTGTGTCCCTACGACCGCTATAATTCTCATTAAATTCACCATGATGCTGGATTCTATTTTTTAAAACTATGTTTGGCAAACAATGCTAACCCACGTATGGTTGACTAACTTGCATTTATGATTATGTATGTGTGTACAGATAGCCATGGTAAGTGCTGTCACTAACACATCGCTAAGCCTATGTGTTTCGAATCCCCACCAAGGCTGGTAATTTTTTTTATTTTTTTTTTTTGTAAATTACTTGGGCTCCCAGGTTGACAGAACCTAAAATGGGTTTCACGATATTTTCTGTAAAGTAAAGGTGCACCATACCGTCCAGTGTAGATTGGTCTATTAAAATATGAGCTAGTACGTGTGAGGGAGCAGTTTTAGCATAATTGCTAGACACTGCTGACCCTGTGGTCAAGGGAATCAATGCGAGGGAATTGATCCACATATGGGAGGATGTGGATGTTTAAGAACTGACTTGGGCTCCTAGATGGACCCAGGCTAAAATTGGCACCAAATCTTGGGGAGTAAAGAGGCCAGCGTGATACTGACCACATCGCCCACCAAGTGGTTGATAAAAATATGGACCTAGCACCGCATGACCAATGTACCTTCCAGTGTGTAAAAGGGTCCTTTGCTTTTTTTGTTGTTTAAAAAACAGTTTTACCCATTTGTAATCCTGCATACCGCATTCGAAACACAGCAGTATGAGTGCCGGTCATTCAGAAAGCAAAGGCAATCTACTGAACGTGAACTTGCCAAGAAATCACAAACAGCCAAAATAAATGCTGGGGTTTACTGTGGTGTCCTGTAAAGGATATGCAACTAACTAACCCAATGTGCCCCAAGGCATACAAAAGGGCCCATTGCTTAAGTTACTTATGTGTATATAAAAGTACCATTATACATTTGCTGAAATGGTGTCATGCATATTTAGTTCTTGATGGATTTCTGTACTAGGTGGTAGAATTCAACTATAATTACGCTGACACACAAAAGTGAATAATAAAACATATCCTGTCAGTGCATTCCAAACTTGATTATTCACAAGACTCGAAGATTAAAATCATTACTATGATGGTAGTGTAACATCTCTATAATTTTTACAGTATAAATTACTTATAATATTTAATAACATTAACTCGTATTTGGATAAATTCTTCTTCTTTCATTCGCTATTAGGATAAATGAAATCCTGGCACAGTAATACTGGCTGAACAAAATTACTTCACTCTAAAGCTTAAACATCTGGCCACATTGATTGCCTGTCAAGATGGTGGTACAGGTCTGTCAAGACACTGGTCCAGGCCTGTCAAGATATTGGTCCGGGCCTGTCTAAACACTGGTTCAAGCCTGTCAAGACACTGGTCTAGGTCTGTTTATACACTGGTCCAGGCCTGTCAAGAAACTGGTCCAAGCCTGTTTAGATGTTGGTCCAGACATGTCAAGACACTGGTCCAGGCCTGTCTAGACACTGGTCCAAGCCTGCCAAGACAATGGTCCAGACCTGTCAAGATACAGGTCCGAGCCTGTCTAGATACTGGTCCAGGCCTGTCAAGATATTGGTCCATGCCTGTCAAGACACTAGTCCAGGCCTGTTTAGACACTGGTCCAGGCCTGTCAAGATATTGGTCCAGACCTATCAAGACACTGGTCCGGGCCTATCAAGATATTGGTCCAAGCCTGCCTAGACAGGTCCGGGCCAGTCAATATACTGGTCCAAGCCTGTCAATATACTAGTCCAGGCCTGTCAAGATACTGGTTCGAGCCTGTCAAGACTCAGGTCCAGGCCTGTCAAGACAGTGACCTGGGCCTGTTAAAACACTGGTCCAGACCTGTCAAGACACTGGTCTGGACCTGTTAAGACAGTGATCCAGGTCTGTCAAGACGCTGATCCAGGCCTGTCAAGACAGTGGTCTGGGTTCAACCCTCAGCTGAGACATGATTCTTTTTTCCTACCAGTTCTTAGTTCTTTTCCTACCAGTGGCTCTAGGTCGACCCAGCCTCACAAAAATGAGTACAAGCCAATTTTTAGAATATTCTCAGAACCGTATGGGAAGGAAAAAGTGATGAGAAGGGAACTGAATGCCTCACTGTGTATGTCATGACCTAGAATATGTTAAACTCAAACACTACAGCAGAGTCCGCCATGGGGCAATTTTTTTAAATGACACATGTATCTTAAGTAGATAGTATAATTAATGTTATGACCTTCTTACAGTAAATAGTATAATTAATGTTTATGTATAAAAGTTGAAATTGAAGTATTGGAAAGATCAGGTTGTGTCACGGTTTGTTCCATGCTCAGTCTTCGTAGACTTAGATGGATAGGACACGTTAAGAGGATGGATGATGGTAGAATACCAAAGGACATCTTCTTTGATGAATTACAGATGGGTAAGAGATCTCAGGGTCGGCCACTATACTACGATACAAAGATGTATGTAAGCAGGACATGATGATACAGGCACTGAACGTGTTGCATGGAGGGTAGATATCATAAATGGAATAAAGACAAAGGAGAAAACGATTGCAGATAGGTCACACACTAAGCACGAGAGACGTAAGATGGTGTGTCATGGTGAAAATGATGTGTTCACATGCATCCATTGTGGACAAACATCTACAGAGCGAATTGGTCTGATCAGTCACATTCGCTACCACCATGGGTTACAGTTATTATGCCTTTTTTATAGCACAATGTAACAAACTATCGTCTGCCAAGACGGCAAGGTGCCATGAATGTATAACAACTAACTATTACAGTATTATAACTATTATCATAACATGTAAACATTATAACTATGTAAACGACTCTCTTATAGTAGACAGTATTATAACTATGTAACTGACTCTGTCTTACAGTAGATAGTATTATAACTATGTTACTGACTCTATCTTACAGAAGATAGTATTATAACTATGTTACTGACTCTGTCTTACAGTAGATAGTATTATAACTATGTTACTGACTCTGTCTTACAGTAGATAGTATTATAACTATGTTACTGACTCTGTCTTACAGTAGATAGTATTATAACTATGTTACTGACTCTATCTTACAGTAGATAGTATTATAACTATGTTACTGACTCTATCTTACAGTAGATAGTATTATAACTATGTTACTGACTCTGTCTTACAGTAGATAGTATTATAACTATGTTACTGACTCTGTCTTACAGTAGATAGTATTATAATTATGTAAACAACACTCTCTTACAGTAGGTGGTATTATAACTATGTAAACAACACTCTCTTACAGTAGATAGTAAATATAACTACATAGATGGTATGCAACACAGTGGTTGATGGATGAGTACGCGAGTGGGTGGATGTGTGTGAGAGATGAGTGTATGTGTGGGGGAGGAGTGTAGTTGTGAGAAGATGTGTGTGAGCGACAGATGTGTGTGGGTGGGGTATATGTGGGTGGCGGGGTGTGTGGGGGTGCGAGGTGTGTGTTTTTGGGTGTTTATGGGTGGGGGATATGTGTGGGCAGGTGGGGAGATGTGTTTATGGGTGGGGATGTGTGAATAGGTGGGGGATGTGTAGTTGAGAGGTGGTGAATATTGGGTGGGTGAATGGGTGTAGGCTGGCTGATGTGTGTGTGGGTGGGTGGGGAAAATTGTGAGTGTGGGATATGCGTGTGGATAGGTGCGGGATGTGTGGGTTGGTGGGGGTATGTGTGTGTGTGGTTTCTTCTCCTTCTTCTTCTCCTCCTCCGTCTTCTTCTCCTCCTCCTCCTCCGTCTTCTTCTTCTTCTTTTCTTCTTCTTCTTGGTGTGTGAGGATATGTGTGTGGGTGGGGGATCAGTGGGTGGGTGGCGGCATGTATGTTTGCCTGGGTCTGTGTGAGTGCGTGGAAGTATGTGTGGGTGGGTGGGGGAGGTTTGGTGGGTGGGGGATGTGTTGGTGGCTGCGGGATGTGAGGGTGAATGGGGGATGTGTCTCACAACATTGCAATATGCACTGTTTATGTTTACAACTTTCATTTGACAATGTTTTTTATTGTTTTCTCATGTGAATGTATCATGTTTAATATGCATTGTTTATGCTTACAAAATCCATTTGACAATGTTTTTTCCCCCTATGTTAATGTAACATGCACATTTGATGAATGAAAGATGAGTGATTGAAAGGGCCGAATGTAAGACGGGCCTGAGTGCCCAATTTGCTACCCTTTTAAAATAAAGTTAGTTCGTTCGTTCTCTTACAGTAGATAGTATTATAACTATGTAAACAACACTCTCTTACAGTAGATAGTATTATAACTATGTAAACAACACTCTCTTACAGTAGCCAGTATTATAACTATGTAAATAACACTCTCTTACAGTAGACAGTATTTTAACTATGTAAACAACACTCTCTTACAGTAGGTGGTATTATAACTATGTAAACAACACTCTCACAGTAGACAGTATTATAACTATGTAAACAACACTCTCACAGTAGACAGTATTATAACTATGTAAACAACACTCTCACAGTAGACAGTATTATAACTATGTAAACAACACGCTCTTACAGTAGATAGTATTAAAACTATGTAAATAACACTCTCTTACAGTAGGTGGTATTATAACTATGTAAATAACACTCTCTTACAGT
This sequence comes from Cepaea nemoralis, assembly GCA_014155875.1. NCBI lineage: Eukaryota > Metazoa > Mollusca > Gastropoda > Stylommatophora > Helicidae > Cepaea > Cepaea nemoralis. The sequence continues at coordinate 440,686 of JACEFZ010006780.1, forward strand.
AGATAGTATTATAACTATGTAAATAACACTCTCTTACAGTAGGTGGTATTATAACTATGTAAATAACACTCTCTTACAGTAGACAGTATTATAACTATGTAAACAACACTCTCTTACAGTCGATAGTATTATAACTATGTAAATAACACTCTTTTTACAGTAGGTGGTATTATAACTATGTAAACAACACTCTCTTACAGTAGACAGTATTATAACTATGTAAATAACACTCTCTTACAGTAGATAGTATTATAACTATGTAGACAACACTCTCTTACAGTAGGTGGTATTATAACTATGTAAATAACACTCTCTTACAGTAGAAAGTATTATAACTATGTAGACAACACTCTTTTACAGTAGGTGGTATTATAACTATGTAAATAACACTCTCTTACAGTAAATAGTATTATAACTATGTAAACAACACTCTCTTACAGCAGGTGGTATTATAACTATGTAAACAACTCTTTCTTACAGCAGATAGTATTATAACTATGTAAACAACACTTTCTTACAGTAGACAGTATTATAACTATGTAAACAACACTCTCTTACAGTAGATAGTATTATAACTATGTAAACAACTCTCTCTTACAGCAGATAGTATTATAACTATGTAAACAACACTTTCTTACAGTAGACAGTATTATAACTATGTAAACAACACTCTCTTACAGTAGATAGTATTATAACTATGTAAACAACACTTTCTTACAGTAGACAGTATTATAACTATGTAAACAACACTCTCTTACAGTAGACAGTATTATAACTATGTAAACAACACTCTCTTACAGTAGATAGTATTAATATTATAACTATGTAAACAACACTCTCTTACAGTAGATAGTATTATAACTATGTAAATGACTGTCTTATGATAGATAATACTATAACTATGTAAACAACACTCTCTTACATTAGATAGTATTATAACTATGTAAACAACACTCTCTTACATTAGATAGTATTATAACTATGTAAACGACTATCTTACAGTAGATAGTATTATAACTATGTAAACGACTATCTTACAGTAGATAGTATTATAACTATGTAAACGACTATCTTACAGTAGATAGTATTATAACTATGTAAACGACTATCTTACAGTAGATAGTATTATAACTATGGAGGGACGCAGAGGTGTTTCCAAGGCACCACGGACGGGTTATATACTGGCCAAGACCCACTGACGTGTCCTCATCGAGCATCCTGGGCAACAGGTCCCTTCGGGGTCCTGGCTAAAGTCAATAGGATCGCCGATTCCTCTGAAGTCGGAGAGTGTCTGCCTATATGGCGAGGAACCACCAGTCTGCACACAAATAAGCCAGACATGGGACAACGGATACTCACGCAAACCTCGGGTCCTGTATGACATCACACTGATGTTGGACAACAGGATGCCTTCATCCGACATACAGGACTTCGCGTTGGAGCTCAAGCCAACGAACACAAGCAAGCAATAACTATGTAAACGACTGTCTTACAGTAGATTGTATTAAAACTATGTAAACAACTGCTCTTACAGTAGATAGTATTATAACTATGTAACTGACTCTCTCTTACAGTAGATAGTATTATAACTATGTAAACTGACTCTCTCTTACAAGTAGATAGTATTATAACTATGTAAACAACTGTCTTACAGTAGATAGTATTATAACTATGTAAACAACTGTCTTACAGTAGATAGTATTATAACTATGTAACCAACTGTCTTACAGTAGATAGTATTATAACTATGTAAACTAACTGTCTCTTACAGTAGATAGTATTATAACTATGTAACAACTGTCTTACAGTAGATTGTATTATAACTATGTAAACAACTGTCTTACAGGTTAGATAGTATTATAACTATGTAACAACTGTCTTACAGTAGATAGTATTATAACTATGTAACCAACTGTCTTACAGTAGATAGTATTATAACTATGTAACTGACTCTCTCTTACAGTAGATAGTATTATAACTATGTAAACAACTGTCTTACAGTAGATAGTATTATAACTATGTAACAACTGTCTTACAGTAGATAGTATTATAACTATGTAACCAACTGTCTTACAGTAGATAGTATTATAACTATGTAAACAACTGTCTTACAGTAGATAGTATTATAACTATGTAAACAACTGTCTTACAGTAGATAGTATTATAACTATGTAAACAACTGTCTTACAGTAGATAGTATTATAACTATGTAAACAACTGTCTTACAGTAGATAGTATTATAACTATGTAAACAACTGTCTTACAGTAGATAGTATTATAACTATGTAACCAACTGTCTTACAGTAGATAGTATTATAACTATGTAAACAACTGTCTTACAGTAGATAGTATTATAACTATGTAAACAACTGTCTTACAGTAGATAGTATTATAACTATGTAAACAACTGTCTTACAGTAGATAGTATTATAACTATGTAAACAACTGTCTTACAGTAGATAGTATTATAACTATGTAAACAACTGTCTTACAGTAGATAGTATTATAACTATGTAAACAACTGTCTTACAGTAGATAGTATTATAACTATGTAAACAACTGTCTTACAGTAGATAGTATTATAACTATGTAAACAACTGTCTTACAGTAGATAGTATTATAACTATGTAAACAACTGTCTTACAGTAGATAGTATTATAACTATGTAAACAACTGTCTTACAGTAGATAGTATTATAACTATGTAACCAACTGTCTTACAGTAGATAGTATTATAACTATGTAAACAACTGTCTTACAGTAGATAGTATTATAACTATGTAAACAACTGTCTTACAGTAGATAGTATTATAACTATGTAAACAACTGTCTTACAGTAGATAGTATTATAACTATGTAAACAACTGTCTTACAGTAGATAGTATTATAACTATGTAAACAACTGTCTTACAGTAGATAGTATTATAACTATGTAAACAACTGTCTTACAGTAGATAGTATTATAACTATGTAACAACTGTCTTACAGTAGATAGTATTATAACTATGTAAACAACTGTCTTACAGTAGATAGTATTATAACTATGTAAACAACTGTCTTACAGTAGATAGTATTATAACTATGTAACAACTGTCTTACAGTAGATAGTATTATAACTATGTAAACAACTGTCTTACAGTAGATAGTATTATAACTATGTAACCAACTGTCTTACAGTAGATAGTATTATAAATATGTAACTGACTCTCTCTTACAGTAGATAGTATAATAATAACTATGTATAAAAATACCTCTTACAGTAGATAGTATTATAACTATGTCACTGACTCTCTCTTACAGTAGACAGTGTAATAATAACTATGTATAGTAACTAACTCTTCTTCTTCTTCGTTCATCCGGAGTTTTTTTTTCGGATGTGATTGCGTTGTGCCTGTTTACAGCAGAGCTGCGTTCTTGCGCCATTAGGCCGACACATCCGACTTCTGCGGGGTAACTAACTCTTACAGTAGGCAGTATAATGATTATGAACCACAACTATCTCCTATAGTAGATAGTATAATGATGACAATATATAACAAATATCTCTTACATTAGGATGGTATCTTCTTCTTCTGCGTTCATCTGGATTTTTTTTCCGGATGTGACTGCGTTGTGCCTGTTTACAGCAGAGCTGCGTTTTTGCGCCGTTAGGCCGACACATCCGACTTCTGCGGGCATTTGTTGACCGGGTTAACCTTCCCGGGGACCACATTAGATGGTATAATAATTACTACATACAACAACTATCACTCCCTGCTGATGGGATACTCACATTCTGCCAGCTTCTAAAGTGCACCCATGCTCCATCAATATGATCAATTCTTGTCATTTTGTAGCTAACCTGATGTCTTATCTCCCTTTCTGCTCATGATCACACCGATCAGAATTACCTTCTTTTTTTATTAAACAAAAATATTCATTCCTTTGTTTTAACGTGTCCCAGATTTCAACAAGTCAAAAGATTCCTGAATTTCTTATTTTCTGCAGGATTTTTTTATTTTTCGCACTCGCTCGCTTTGAGCTCAAGCGCAGTCTATACACACTACTTCTAGCAGTGCTGGACTGAATTTTGCATATAGATTTTTTTATTTTTTTTTTGCATATCCTTTTACAGGACATCGCTGTCAACATCAGCATCTTTCAGCTGATTGTTGATTTCTTGGCAAGGTTACGCTCATAGTTTGCCATTGCTTTCTGAGCGACCGGCTCATATACCCTGTAACTTACCGATGCGGCTAGAACCGCCACTGATTATCGCGCACGTCATGTTATTCACGAGAGTATATGGGATTATGGAGAAAATCGCTAAATCTAGGCCAGGGAGAGCGGCGCATATAGATTAGCTTTCCCTATTAACAGCGTCCCTCACCACTACGACTTGAGGAGTACTTGTAATTTACATCCCCCAAGTCAAGGACGATTGGTTAAGTCAACCTGTCTGGTGCAGTGTTTGAACCCCTTACCTCGGCATCAACACACCGGATGTTTAAGAACACGCTTTCTTATCCATTCGGCCATGCTGACCTACTCTGCAGGATCTTATACAAAAGGTGTGTACAAGAGCTGGTGACAATGATAGAGTCAATGTACCGAGAATAATAAACAAAATAGTGGGGAAATCACACAAGTGTGAGAGTGTACGTGTGAGCATGTGTGTGAGTGAGCAAGTGAATGAGTGCTGTCAAAATATCGCTGTTCCCATCAGGAGTTGGTTATACAGGGTGTTTGTCAAGTCTCGTTATACTTTGTATGTAGAACAAATTTGAAACATGAAGTACAAGTCAACAAAAAATGTGCTAAAAAATTCATTAAATTAGTTATAATAATTACTGCTATGGTTTAACGCTGTTTTGGGGGAAGCTGGAAAGTACCAATGAAGTATTCATTATAACAGATGTAGGAAATGTCCACCAAGGGCTTCAAAACATATCTGTACATGTCTCTTCATATTGTCAAATACCTTCTGCAACATGTCTGTTGTTATTTCCATGTGTATCGACTACCATTTCGAAATACTTGTTTAAGCAAGACAATTTTTCTTCCATTGACGCCATTCTGTTTGGAGTGCAAAGAATTACTTCAGTAGATGACAGCCATTCACTGTATATTGCTTCATGATGGACTGTGGAGCACATTTTTTATGACGTCATATACTTCATTTTTTAAATTCTTCCATATACAAAGTGTAGTGAGACTTTACAAACACCCTGTAATATCTACTCTCGAAGGTAGATTGATGGGCTTCACTCTCAGTTCGTGTAGTTGGACTAGCGCCAGAGTCTTGTCAATACCCACAGAGTCAGTACTGCATTATTATATCAGCCCTGCCCATGTTTATTCCCATTTGTAAACCATACATAGGAAATACCCAAAGAATAAGCCACAGATTCTTGAGTCATAACATGCCTAATGCTGCTGGAACTATGAAATACGACATTGGATGGAACAAGATGTCACAGACAGGCAAGTATCCAGTGTTCTACAAGAAACAATTAGCATACATACCCCTCAATTTGCTCAGGGACACTAAGCACCTAGAGTTTTGACCAGAGTGCAACTGTGTTAGTTCTGTTAATGAAACAAATAAAACCAGTAAATATTTGCAATTAATTTTATATTCAACATTCTATTAAGTGACTATGAGAAATGGCATGGGTTGAACTGCGGTAAAGCTTTATAAAATACATGAATAAATCACAAAGTGAAAGTGTGTGGAATTGTTCAGCTGTACAACACAAGAAAGTCTGTTACAGTAAATGGTAGAATGACATTACAACACAAGAATGTCTGTTACAGTAAAAGGTAGAATGGCATTACAACACAAGAATGTCACAGTAAATGGTAGAATGACATTACAACAACACAAGAATGTCTGTCACAGTAAATGGTAGAATGACATTACAACAACACAAGAATGTCTGTCACAGTAAATGGTAGAATGACATTACAACAACACAAGAATGTCTGTCAAAGTAAATGGTAGAATAACATTACAACAACACAAGAATCTCACAGTAAATGGTAGAATGACATTACAACAACACAAGAATGTATGTCACAGTAAATGGTAGAATAACATTACAACAACACAAGAATGTCTGTCAAAGTAAATGGTAGAATGACATTACAACAACACAAGAATGTATGTCACAGTAAATGGTAGAATGACATTACAACAACACAAGAATGTCTGTCAAAGTAAATGGTAGAATGACATTACAACAACACAAGAATGTCTGTCAACGTAAATGGTAGAATGACATTACAACAACACAAGAATCTCACAGTAAATGGTAGAATGACATTACAACAACACAAGAATGTATATCACAGTAAATGGTAGAATGACATTACAACACAAGAATCTCACAGTAAATGGTAGAATGACATTACAACACAAGAATGTCTGTCACAGTAAATGGTAGAATGGCATTACAACAACACAAGAATCTCACAGTAAATGGTAGAATGACATTACAACACAAGAATCTCACAGTAAATGGTAGAATGACATTACAACACAAGAATGTCTGTCACAGTAAATGGTAGAATGACATTACAACACAAGAATCTCACAGTAAATGGTAGAATGACATTACAATACAAGAATGTCACAGTAAATGGTAGAATGGCACTACAACAACACAATAATGTCTGTCACAGTAAATGGTAGAATGGCATTACAACAACACAAGAATCTCACAGTAAATGGTAGAATGACATTACAACACAAGAATCTCACAGTAAATGGTAGAATGACATTACAACACAAGAATCTCACAGTAAATGGTAGAATGACATTACAACACAAGAATGTCTGTCACAGTAAATGGTAGAATGGCATTACAACACAAGAATCTCACAGTAAATGGTAGAATGACATTACAACACAAGAATCTCACAGTAAATGGTAGAACGACATTACAACACAAGAATGTCTGTCACAGTAAATGGTAGAATGGCATTACAACACAAGAATGTCTGTCAAAGTAAATGGTAGAATAGCATTACAACACAAGACTGTCACAGTAAATGGTAGAATGACATTACAACAACACAAGAATGTCACAGTAAATGGTAGAATGACATTACAACAACACAAGAATGTCACAGTAAATGGTAGAATGGCATTACAACAACACAAATGTCATAGTAAATGGTAGAATGACATTACAACAACACAAGAATCTCACAGTAAATGGTAGAATGACATTACAACACAAGAATCTCACAGTAAATGGTAGAATGACATTACAATACAAGAATGTCACAGTACATGGTTGAATAACATTACAATACAAGAATGTCTGTCACAGTAAATGGTAGAATGGCATTACAACACAAGAATCTCACAGTAAATGGTAGAATAACATTACAATACAAGAATGTCTGTTACAGTAAATGGTAGAATGACATTACAACAACACAAGAATGTCACAGTAAATGGTAGAATGGCATTACAACACAAGAATGTCTGTCACAGTAAATGGTAGAATGACATTACAACAACACAAGAATGTCACAGTAAATGGTAGAATGACATTACAACAACACAAGAATCTCACAGTAAATGGTAGAATGACATTACAACAACACAAGAATCTGACAGTAAATGGTAGAATGACATTACAATACAAGAATGTCACAGTAAATGGTAGAATAACATCAAATCAAATCAAATCAAATCAACTTTATTAGGGTCACAAATTGGGCGCGCAGGCCCGTCTTACATTCGGCCCTTCCAATCACTCGTCTTTCGTTCATCAAGAGCATTATACATTTACATAGGAAGAAAAATAAACATTGTGAAATGAATGTTATAAACATAAACAAGGCTAATCATCTTGTGTTGTAATGTCATTCTACCATTTACTGTGACAGACATTACAATACAAGAATGTCTGTCACAGTAAATGGTAGAATAACATTACAATACAAGAATCTCACAGTAAATGGTAGAATGGCATTACAACACAAGAATGTCTGTTACAGTAAATGATAGAATGACATTACAACAACACAAGAATCTCACAGTAAATGGTAGAATGACATTACAACACAAGAATGTCTGTCACAGTAACTGGTAGAATGGCATTACAACAACACAAGAATCTCACAGTAAATGGTAGAATGACATTACAACACAAGAATCTCACAGTAAATGGTAGAATGACATTACAACACAAGAATCTGACAGTAAATGGTAGAATAACATTACAACAACACAAGAATGCCTGTCACAGTAAATGGTAGAATGACATTACAACACAAGAATCTCACAGTAAATGGTAGAATGACATTACAACACAAGAATCTCACAGTAAATGGTAGAATAACATTACAATACAAGAATGTCTGTCAAAGGAAATGGTAGAATGGCATTACAACACAAGAATCTCACAGTAAATGGTAGAATGGCATTACAACACAAGAATGTCTGTTACAGTAAATGATAGAATGATATTACAACAACACAAGAATGTAGAATGGCATTACAACACAAGAATCTCACAAAAATGGTAGAATGACATTACAACACAAGAATGTCTGTCACAGTAAATGGTAGAATGACATTACAACAACACAAGAATGTCACAGTAAATGGTAGAATGGCATTACAACAACACAAGAATGTCACACTAAATGGTAGAATGACATTACAGCACAAAATGTCTGTCACAGTAAATGGTAGGAGGACATTACAACAACGCATGAATGTCTGTCACAGTAAATGGTAGAATGACATTGCAAAAACCACAAGAATGTCTGTTACAGTAAACGGTAGAATGACATTGCAAAAACACAAGAATGTCTGTTACAGTGAATGGTAGAATGACATTGCAACATCACAAGAATGTCTGTTACAGTAAATGGTAGAATGACATTGCAACATCACAAGAATGTCTGTTACAGTAAATGGTAGAATGACACATGACATTCTGTCACTCGCTATTGTCTTCTTGTCAAGCTGAACAATTCTACCTTCCATTTCTGTTGATTTACTTTTATAAAATGACTATAAGAAATTACATTGGTTGAACTGCAGTAACGCTTTAAAAATAGTGAGTATATAAAAAAAAAAAAAAAAAGTAGAACTGTTCTTCTTTACAACACAAGAATTTCACTTACAATAAATGGTAGAATGACACTTGACAATCTGTCACTGTTATTTTCTTGTCAAGCCGAACAATTCTACCTTCAAGTTTTGATAATTTATTCATACAAAATGACTGAGAAACAAGGAGAAAACAACATTAACTTTCCCAGAATAATCATCTGTCACAAAGCCAGATTTAAGGGAGACTGAAAGAAATTTTTGAGCCACAGTTGCACTGCAGCTGGCACGCTTCCTGCTTGCCCAGTGGTGAAACATTCGAGATCACCTTCCAGTCAGATTTGTTAAAACTTACCTAAGCTTTCAGGTCAACCTACCATAAAATGGGTACTAGCAAATGTGGATAGCTGGTGTTTTTTTCCGCTCACTCACTCAAGTGTGGTCCATACACACTACTTCTAGTACTGACGGACTGAATTTTGAGTGTGGATTAGCTTTCCCTATTAACAGCGTCCTCGCATTCAGGCAAACCCACTACGACTTCAGAGGTGGCAGCTGGTGTGATATTAATCACATAACTCATGAAGTGCTGATAATCTATACAAATGTGGGCGAGCATTATATAACAAATATGCTTCACAGCATGTCAAAGGGATCTTACTTTTATTTTTTTAAACTTACTTTTACTTTTAAAAACTTACTTTTACTTTTACAAATTTACTTTTACTTTTAAAATTTTACTACTGTCACTTTATAAATCTTACTACTTTTACTTTTCAAAAACTTCATACCAGTGTTTACACTAAATTACCATCACATAACATGAAAAGATGATTCCAGTGCTGAAGACTGGATGGGAGTCACAATAGCGTAGTGGGCAGGGCACATGGCTATCAGCCCAGTAGTCTTAGGTTAAAAAAATCTCCCTCAAAATTAGCTTTTTTTTTTGGCACCAACTCTATAGGCGACTCACTTTTATGGAATGAATACTAGTACATTTTCTGAGTGACAAGACAGAGACCAGTGCAACTCACCTATGGCCACCTAGCAGTCATGTATCAAATTCTAATTTAAAAAACAAATAATTTTATCCAAATCAGACAACACACCATCAAGTCACTGATAACATCTCAAGATATTCACATGTATTACTTTGAACTGCAATTCATAATATGTCCAGCAGATAATAAAATAAGACCATTTGCAACCAATCATCTGCTTACAATAAATATAAGCTTACACAGTTGAAAAACAACACCAAAAACACAATTCTAAAACAAGTAATTTTCTTTAAAGCATTTTATTAATTCATTTCATATTCACAGAAATATACATATAAAACATACATACAATCAGCACAATGTTATATAATGGCAGTAACAAAACAACATGACACACCATAAGAAGTGATGTTAAAAAAAACATTAACAAAAGAACATTACCACAGCTGAGCTCAACAGTCTCAACACAACGTAATGCTTTTTTCTCTAAACCTATTCTTTCTCAACCTTTATGAGGCCTCAACAGAGGCAGCACTCAATGGCTCTATGAAACTGATGCCAACCATTCACACTAAAAATCTATACCATGTCCAAGCATGCAGACTTTGAGTTGGATTCAACATACGCAACAGCTTTTCATGAACGTTGGGCACATCACATGCAGAATTGGATATCATTAAGGTATTTCAGAACCCATGTGGGTTCTCTAAAATTCATTTGGGGGGAAATGCTATTTCTTAAAGAAATAGTTATAAATGAGCATAATGGTGTTCCCATGATACAGGCTACGAAGTTATCTTCTATTGGCACCCCAATGCCATTCTTACGACTGTTGCAGTGATGCCTAGGAGTATATACTATTAGGCTTACATTTTCTGTAACTAAATGGCAAGCAAGTTCAGTAGTATGGCACTAACAGCCTTGGTTCTGAATCATGACGACACAAGCAATAGACTGCACAATTTATTGCCTGGAATAATTCAATATATCTCGCGAGGAGCATACTACAGAAGTAGGTCAACACAGAATAAAACAATGAGTCCAACTGAAATACATAACAGGTAAGCACATGTTTCAATATAAGTGCCACAGTAGTTTTAGAAATACTTGGAGACTTAAAAATATGGAGAAGATGAGTTAAAGACAGTGATTAAAACTATGAGTAGAACGTGTAATAAGCTGCAGGAGATAGCAAAAGATAGGATGGTGTGGCATGAGTTGGTTGAGGGTTTGTACCTCAATAGGGGAAATAGGGGATAACAGGTAAAAGAAAAGAAGAAAGAAGAAAATAGTAGTTTTAACCTGATTATTTTAGTCAGTGTAAAACTACTGTGGTAGCACACTGAAACATTATTATGTGTTGTGTATTTCAGCTGTAAGGATTCACTTTGTTGCTTTATTTCTGCAGTATGCACTTGATGAGAGACAGCGAAACATGCCAGGCAACACATTGAGCAATCTAACGTTTGTGTCTTCATTATTCAAATTAGCCCCATTGTTACCAAATGTAACAAACACATTAGGCTGAGGCCCTGCATAGAAACAATGCATAAATCTTACAAGGCATAGTATTAGAGTTTGAATGCGTTATATTTCTGGTTGCCTCTTGCTGCAGCAGTCACTACAGATTTACCTGACCATCAAATCTCTAGTCCTTGTTACAAGTTTGGGAGCTTCTCGGAGCTTTAGACACAGAAAAAAATCCATTGCCAGAGACTTACCACTGTGCTGTAATGCCTGTACTCTAACGGTTACAGCGCTACATCACTGGGCAATGACTATATTGAAAAGACTATTGCACCATTTAGCCCAGAGACAATAAAAGATGTCCAACACTATTCCACACATGGTGTGAAATATTCTTCCACATGCAACAGGTGACATTTTTATGAGATGGGATGACCAACTTCCTTTATCACAAAATAGAACACAATCAAGTGACAGTTTCATGCAATGATGTGTGTTGCATTGATGCTATCACCTAGTCTTAAACTGGCCTTCACAGTCACATTCATTAGAAAGTTACCTATCAGAACTCTGTGTATAAGGGAAAGGAAAGTGTTGTGTAAGGGCGAGATTGTTGCTTTGAGCAAAAGAAGTTTCCACAGACTTCACACCTGTGTGAATTTACTTCTTGTATGGTTTATGTTACCGTCTGTGTAAAAGGAGCGTTGTGTAAAGGAGAGTGCCATGTAAGGGGGAGAGAGACAGTGCGTGACTATATTAAATGTGTAAAATGCAAGATTTTGATCTTACTCTACATGTTAGGGATAAATTGGGCCATAGAAGACAGTTACAGGATATTCATCTCAAAACTAAACAATGTAACCAGGTGTCAGCATTAGACAACATGCACTTTACACTAGCTGTGCTAATGCAGGGGCTTGTCTGCCGGCCTGCTGGTTATGTGCTGGAACCCATTATTTGGGTGCCCAGCTTGACCCAGCCTACTATGGGCAATAGGAAATCTGGGAAGGAAAGCTAATGACCACATCACACACGGAGCGCCAATTGGTCTACAGGCACAGGGGGGTAAAGAACTATATGCCAAATACGACTCAAGGCACGTAACAGGGCCCTTTACTTTTGGTTTTCTATAATTTTACTCTGCAATAACCATTCATAAATCACAAAAAGGTGTTACCTTCAAAGAAGATTAAACCCTGAAACTCCAAACATGCTACAAGTCTTCATGTAGTCAATGAAAACACAAATAGCACTCCATGCATGTCTGCACAAACAGAATATACTCCAACTAGTTCATTATCTAAACTGTGACTCAAACAAACTATCATTACATCAGTAAATTTTGCACAGGTCAGTGATGATATCTGGGAGGTTTTCACACCCGAGTTTACTGCTAAATTAGAGTAAGGACACACACAGGCTAGTTAGTTCCCTATCACAATTTTGACCCCAAAAAAATTGCCGCCATATTGATTGGAGGATTTTCAGGGCCGAGATGTAGAGGGCTACGATTTAGCAGTTGTTGGCCTTTTCTGCTGCTATGCTGTAGGCATGTCAGATATTTTTTATCTTTCCTCAAACAGATCAAATCCTATGTTGCCTGGCACTGAATGTAGTCTTCAGATTTGAGAGATTTCCATGGCAACAGCCCCAGCCACGCACTCCAACCGTGAAACTAGGTAAAGAAATCTCGCTCAAACCTTGCAAATATGACATAGCACTGTTATTTTCTCATCCCAACTATCTTCATCAGAGAATAAAATCAATCACATTACACTACAAGGGCAGATAAAATAACAAACAAAATAAAGCAGATAGATTGTACCTTAGCGAGCCCTTTGTTTCACATTGTACCATTGTAAGTGTGTGTGTATGTGGGTGTGTCACTTCATGTAGGTTTCATTTTCGCTATAATATATTCTAGAAATATTATTTTCTAATATTTCAGGTCTCAGTCAGCAGTGACTGAAATTATAAATTAACTTTAAAAATCACACAAACACAATATCATACTTGCATTTACATTTATATACAAAACACCACACTCTATTTTTCACTCAAAGGTCATTTATCAATTATCTGGTCTGCTTTTTAGCCCATTCCCCATTCTGTTTGACCGGGGCTGCAGCGGAATCCTTTGTCTGTGCATCTTTGGCCGCATGTTGCTTCTTCTTTAAACCACCCCCAGGAGTCTTTCCCTTTTTCAATTTGCCCACGTACGCTACAACAAGCTGTTGAATCTTCTGTGGGTTTATGTTGCCACTTTTGCTATGGCAGACCTGCAAATAAAGCATTATTGGTGTATGTTAGGGAAGCGTATTTATGTGAATGAGGCATATTCTGATGGATGTAATCATTTCTAGACAGAAGGAACAACAGATAAAGAATGCATAAAATGGTAATCCCACGGCATTGACATGTGCAGTTTTAGACTTAGTATTCTGATGTAAGGTGACCTATGCTCTTCTTTGACATCTTTCCTGGTAAGAAAATTACCTGAATATTCTTAAAATTATCCTATGTTCATTTTATGAAGCTAGATTTGTCTTGTACACCCAGTTTAAAATATTCTACATTTTTGTTAAATGTTGTAATTGGGTAGGACCTCTCTGATGTCATACTATAATTTGTCAAAATTGAAGCACATCAATAAAAGAACACCAACAATGTAGTGGTCACACAATGCAAAAAGATGTTATCTAATTTCACACTTCTCTTCAATCATTTTCATCTAGATTGAATTTACTGCACAGAAGAAAATAAAAATGGAAATTGGTGAAGAATAGTATGGATTTGTGGAAGGAAAAGGTACAAACAATGCAATATACACATTACGAACACTATTAGAAAGTTCAGTAGAGACAAAGAAAGACATATATTTGTGCTTCATAGATTATACTAAGGCATTTGATAAAGTAAAACATGATGAATTGATTAAAATGTTGGAAGATATTAACATTGATGGGAAAGATCTCAGAATAATAAAAAATATTTACTGGAACGTTTGGTTCCAGTAAATATTTTTTATTATTCTGAGAGCAGCAATTAAAATGGGCAATAAAGAAGGAAATTATGAACACATAAAGTTGGGAGTAAGACAGGGATGTGTTTTGTCACCGCATCTCTTCCCCCTCTTTAGCGAAGTAATAATGATAGAGATCAAAGAAAAGCCAGGAATAATATTTGGAGGTTATAATATAAATAATAAACGCTATGCAGATGACACAGTATTGATAGCGGATAATGCAGCAGATCTACAACAATTGTTGGACATTGTAGTAACAGAGAGTACACAGAAAGGACTCTCCTTGAATATCAAGAAAACAGTAACAATATCACTATTGTTACTGTTTTCTTGATATCAAAGAAACAGGCGACACCTAAATGTGAAATAGAGATAGAAGGGAAAATTCTTCACCAAGTGGATAGTTTTAAATATCTAGGGACATTTATAACATCAGATGGAAGATGCACAACAGAGATTAAGAGCAGAATAGGGCAAGCAAAGGCTGCATTTAAAAAAATGAAGAATATCTTATGCAATAAGTCGCTATCATTGAATGTAAGAGAGTGCTAAAGAGCTATATAGAACCTGTTTTGCTGTATGGCTGTGAATCTTGGAATATAAATGAACAAATTAGGAAGAGATTGGAAGCAACAGAGATGTGGTTCCTTAGACAAATGTTGCGAATTCCTTGGACTGCCAAAGTAACTAACGACGAATGCCTTAAAGAGGCTGGCGAAACTAGAACATTATATACAACAATAAGAAAGAGACAAACAGCTTTTTTTGGGTCATGTGATGAGAAGAGAGGCGCTGGAGAACATCGTGACAACTGGAAAGATCGAGGGGAAGAGAGGCAGAGACAGACCACGAGAAATGATGCTGGATGGATTGCGACGGTGGCATGGAGGAATATCAACGGCAGAGTTGATCCAGAAAACCAAAGATCGAGATCTGTGGAGAGTCATGAATGCCTATGCCAGTCGGCACGGCATTTGATGATGAGACATTTTAACTATTCCACTGTACTTGAACTTTTCTTTTAACTTTAAAAAAAAATTATTTTGAAAGATCTTGATCTATACCTACTGCAACTTCACTTCTGAACTACAATAAATGATATAACCTAAAATCCAATCCAATAAATCATACCCCCACTAATTGTATGTCAGTGACAGTAACACAAAGGTGATAACATTTAAGAGGTCTTAACTGTGTTACAAACACAGAGATGACAAGGCAAGTGAAGAAGTTGTAACACTGTAAAGATCAAGCACACTGCACTCAATCTGCTCTGAAAGTATTCCTTATGTGTATTCTTCTGTAGCTTCAAGCTCCATTCCCCCCCCCCACCTGTCTTTTTTATTTCAATGCTGCTACTTCTCTCCCTGGTTCTTCCTCCTCTTATTACAGTGTAAACCGCTTAAGGTGCTCTCGGATGTAGTGCATATCTGTTGTGAAGTACAATTTATTTATCCCCGGAAATTTTTCTTTTTTGTCTCGTCTCTTATAAGAGAGATTTCTGATAAGAACTATTTCTTGGGTCTGCACTGAATCACCTTTTTGTTTTTATTGTCTACGACTTTTTAAAATTTTTAACTTCATGATGAAGGTTTTATCTTCAAGTGATTCCTACATTCGGCAATATGTTAATGAGCATGATAATCTCGTTGCCTGTTCGTTCTGTAATGTTACTGGTCCAGATTTTATTGTGTGTCTCATATTACCACCACCCTTGAACTGTTTCTTGGGGGATCATTCTAACAAGGTCCCACAGGATGTAAGACAGCCATGGCAGAGCAGTAGCTAGCATGCTTGCCTGCTGACCTGGTGATCATGCGTTTTGACCTGGTGCCTAGCCCAAAATGAATACCAGCATCTGTTCTGTGAAGATTGATGGCATTTTAACTGACCACATCACTCAAGTACTAATTATAATTAGTTTATAAAATATGGGACTAACATCATACAAATAATGTACCTTAATGTGTGGCCCTTTATATAATAATAATTTACTAACGGGATAAAAAAATGGGGATGGAAGGAAATGTACTGCAGCAACTAGGATGGAAGAAAATATTACTGGATGAGGGTCAGACAATTAAGATACTTCAGCCATATAAAGAGAGACAGTTCAATGTTTAAAGGGTGTGCTAGAGGAAAAACAGACAGGAAGTGTTCAAGAGAAATACATCGTGTGTGGGTGAGAAATATCAATGGATGGACCTGAAGATGCCTTTTATGATTTTATTGTCAAGACACAAGACAGAGAGCTCGAGACTCAATTCAGCCAACCTTCAATGTGGAGCTGACAATGATGATACTTCCCTAATGACAATGGTGGTTCCTGGTGGTCTGGATGCATATTTACTGTTAATAATCATTTGTAATAACATATGTCCCTTTTTTATGCCAGGGCATGCAGATGTAAGAGGAAAAAACGACAGATAGATAGGCTGGCTTGCTGTTCTGGGGAGCTCACGAGCAATGCCCCAGGTTGACATTCTGAACATGCTCGGGGTGACAGGATGAGTCAATGACTCATGGGATGAATGTGATTCTGCAAATCTGACAAAATTGCAAGTTAAACAGGGTGACACTAGACAACAGCAGAAAGCCAAAAAAGGTTTTAAAAAAACGAGCAGATAGATCTGCAGGCTGGCTACTGTGGGGACCTCACGAGCATTATCCCAGGTTGACATCCTAAACAGCGCCCTCAGGGAGGCAGGTCAAGTAAATGACTCATAGAGAGTGATGCGATTCTGCAAATTTGACTTTTGGGTTAAACAGAGTGACATTAGACAAGAGCAAAATACAGGAAGCTAATGAAGAATCCCACAGAACTGGTGTCATCAGCCGCTACACGCTGAGGAAGATACTGAGAAGAGGATCAATAGTCTGATGTGCAATGAGGATCATCTGTTGACTATTTACTTGTACATTAATCTGCAAATAAGTTTCACCAATGATAGACAACTTTCAAGTTATAACATACCTTGGGCACAGCTTTCCGGAGTATCATTTTATATTGCTCTTTTGTGATTTTCTTTGCGCTGTAGAATGGCTTGATTGCTAATTTCACCTCGTCAATGACTCTCTCCTGTAAGTGCAGCTTCTTGAGGTACTGTGGACAGCAAGCACAAAGAAGATATACAAAATGTGTCAAATATACACAAATTCATGTGTGATACATTACACATCAAACAGGGATATTCAGAAAGGTTCCACTTGACAGAGACATTTGATTCTTGATTTTTGGTGGCCAGACGTGTGTATAAAAATTTTAGGATAGTAAACAAAGCCTATTTACACACCATTAACTCATTCTGCCCCAGCAGCTGACACATAGGCCCATTTTGTAACTCCTTTTTGCCACATTTGATGTTGAAAACAGCGAATGACTGCTGCCAAGCTGCTACTGAATTCAGAATGAACAGAAAATATAACTTGTTAGTTCGATGACAGATACAGATGAACGCCCGCTTGTACCCTTTTTTTTTCTCTTGCTTTTAACTCAACGTACACCATACAAGTGCTACTACTTCTAGTGCACTGGACTTATTAACAGGCTAACCTAATCCAGCATCTCAGGTACTTGTAATTTACAAGTCAAGGGCACAAAGTCAACATTTTAGTCCTACTGAACAGAGAAGGGGAATCCACACACCAAAAGTTTAAGAGTCAGTGATCTTTTCTGTTCATTCTGATGCCAAAATGTTGATACAGATTTGGAACTGTCATGTATTATGGTCCAGGGCACCTTTCTCTACATTAGTTATTACCTTAACCCCCAGCTATCCCAGATTGTTTGTATCCAAATGTAATATTTTAACGTTGCTGCTGCTGGCACCTGGCAGTCTTGATAGATGAGTCTGTTACACTGTGCTTCATATAAGACGTAACTACAACCCATGGCGCATAACTTGGTCCAATAGTCATCCGCACACTTCCTGGCTGCCTTTTGCACATCCTTCATAGCTCGTTTCAGCTCGCAGGGTGTATTTTACATTGTTCTTTCCTTGTTTCTTAAGACAGCTATCTTCTTTTTATCAACCACGGGTTACAGTGTCTAGCTATTTGCCACAAACTAGTCCTGGCTTTGATGATCCAGAGTGCCATAAACACCTGCTGCTGTTTTACTTTTTACTTGTGTTTTTTATAAAAAAAAAGTAACAACTACCTAGGACAGAAAGTGTTCCGCCCTTATCCAAGAGGGCTAGGTATTCCATCTCACTACCCATCATTACACACCACCGACTCTAGGAACAATTTTCAGCCCTGTGCTGAGATCGAACCCTGTACCTATGATTCTCAGCTGGACACTGTTCCCTCTCAGCCTCAATTCCCTGTGGTACTGGTTCATCCCCTCACAATTCCTTTTTTTTTTCTGACCAGTTCGGTTTCGGAGTTCATCTAACTTCATAAAGCAGGCAAAGTATAAGATAATTCACAGAATTGTCCGAGAAGATAATTCACAGAACTGTCTGAGAAGAAAATTCACAGAACTGTCATGCTGCATGGGCAACACATGGTCTCTATATTTCAACCCAGACTTTGTGCTATGGAGAGCAGCTATATATGGGGTACCAACAATCTTTATTGATGACGTCCAACTGAAGATAGTAGACCATTTTACATATCTAGGATCAGAGGTAAATAGCAAATTATCCCTAGATCATGAAATCAACATCAGGATTGGTAAGGCAGCAACAACAATGAACAGGTTAATAAAACGAGTCTGGTAGAACAGGAGGCTTAGTGCCAAAGCAAAAGTCCTTGTCTATAAGGCGTGTGTCCTTAATACTCTTCTTTATGGCAGTGAAGCCTGGTCAACTTATTTGCACCAAGAGAAATGTTTAAATAGCTTTCATATGCAGTGCCTGTAAAGAATACTTGGTATTAAGTGGCAAGACAAAATCACAAATATTGAAGTATTGGAAAGATCAGGTTGTGTGCGGGTTTTTTCCATGCTCAGTCTTCATAGACTTAGATGGATAGGACACGCTAGGAGGATAGATGATGGTAGAATACCAAAGGACATCTTTTTGGGTGAATTACAGATGGGTAAGAGATCTCGAGGTCGCCTCTACTATGATACAAAGATGTGTGTAAGTGGGACATGACTGATACAGGCACTGATAATGCACACTGGGAGAAAGTCGCCGCCGAACGTGTTGCATGGGGGGCAAATATAAGATATGGAATAAAGACAAAGGAGAAAATGATTGCAGATAAGTCACACTGAGCGTGTGAGACGTAAGATGGTGCATGATGGTGGAAATGACCATGTATTCACACACATCCACTGTGGACGAACACTTACAGTGGGTCTGATGAGTCTAAATTCACTCTCGCCATGGGTTGTAGCTATTATTATGCCTTTTTGAAGCACAATGTAACAAACTATTTTATTGTCTGTCAAGACAACAAGGTGCCAATAATAATAATAATAATAGGGTATGTGAAGGCCTGACACCTCACATTCTCATAGCAGTGTCTGCCATTATATTATCTTTATCTATGGACATATCAGAACATGTGTATAAGTAAATAAAACACCTGTTTGCAATATGCTACAAACATACCTTTTCTTTGTTGGTGAGATCCACAGCTGAGGCAGGCACATCGTCATCGTTAGCTTCTAACTTCTTCTTCTTCCCAGTGTGAGACTTGGTCTTGTCTTGTGTTGCTGCTGCTGCTCCTACAGATGTCACCTGTGCTTTGGGTGTCAATTTTTCAATAGCTTTACTCAAAGCTTTCAAGTACATTGCTGGCTGAATTAATCCTTTATCTGTGCCAGAGGCAGATTTGGAACTGTCATATAATGTGGTCCTTGTCACTCGTGAATCTGATTTTCGTCCTTTCCTCCTCTTTTCAACTCTGTCGCTGTCAGATGAGTTTGGAGATGGGAGTTCTAACTCACAGTCATCATCCCCTGGGCTCATGTCCATGTCCACCACTTCAGTTGACTCTGACTGATCGCCCCGAGATGATCGAACAGGACCAGAGACATTTGTGGCCGAGCTGCTCACGAGTGGACTTTTTCCAATGACAGCGGGCTGCATGGTTACTGCTGGCAGTGAATGTTTAAGTACCTGGGGAGACTGTGATATGCTATGATCTTCTCTGTGAGCAGCGATTTTAGCTCTTTCTAATGCTGGCAGAAGACTTGTTAGTTGAGCCAAAGGCGCCAATGCAGAGAGTGATGCTGGTGGGAGAGCTACATTAGCCTGCTGAGGCATCAGCTCTCTTTGGGGTAGCGGATGAGACAAGCGCGGAAGTGATGCTCCTAACTGTAGTGGCTGTCGAGAATTTTCTACAGGGAAGAAAGGACGCGGATCTGGTGTAGGCAAAAAACCCTGACGAGCTGGTGGAAAAAGGGGGCCATTACCCTGAGGCATCATGTTCGAATTAGGGCCATTAGCATGCGGCCACGGGGGAAATCTCTGAGCTTGCCCAGGACCAGCAACAGCACCTCCAGGGAAAGGCAGTAATGGTGGAGGTTGCTGTGGCACTTGCTGCTGTGGCAGTGGTTGCCGCTGAAATGGTGAAATGAGGGGCAGCTGTGGCCGGGGCCCTACAGGCATGAATGGTTCTTGAGAATGGGACATTTTTGAGCTTGGTTCTCTTACTAAAGGGCCAGGTGGTGGAGTAGGCCGTGTCTCTTCTGGTGGAGGGTGATCTGGAGGTACAGGCCCCAATGCAGTTGAAGTATGTGCTGGGCTACTGTTGATGTCTGGTGTAAAAGATGTGTTTTCCTGTTCCTCTGCCTCTTCTGTAGGATGAGCAGGATCATAATCTGATTCTTGAACTACTTTATCATGCCAATGAGGTTGAGCTTCATCACTGTGCTCATCTCTCGTTGGAGTCGCATCGCCTTCTGGCTCCTCAGCTGGGTCGTTGGCTTCTTCAGCTTCAGGCTCCGCAGGATTGATCTGTATCAGGGCGCTGCTTCTGGAGTTTCTTGACAGTTCAGGTGGCGGTGGTATG
This sequence comes from Cepaea nemoralis, assembly GCA_014155875.1. Classification (NCBI taxonomy): domain Eukaryota; kingdom Metazoa; phylum Mollusca; class Gastropoda; order Stylommatophora; family Helicidae; genus Cepaea; species Cepaea nemoralis. The sequence continues at coordinate 462,202 of JACEFZ010006780.1, forward strand.
CTTTCACCATCAACTAACTTTGTACTGTCATCTTCTGTGTTGGCATGAGTGATATCTACTCTAGAAGGGGGATCTTCTTCTTCGTCCAGGTTAATCACAATTCTCTCAGGCTCAACAAGAATGACGTCGCTTGATCCATCTTCATCAGGATGTATAATGATTGAGGAAATTGTAGCGATGTCCACTGTTTCTGTTTCTTGTGCCGCTGTCACTGCTGACAGACGACGATGAAGAAGCACTGCTACTTCTCTGTTGCTCTCTTCTTTCCCTCCGATGTCTGCGATGACTTTCATCTCTTTCTTCCGATTCACTCTCCTCATGAACTCGAACATGTCGCCGCCTCCGATGATTTTGATCTCTGTTCTCCTTGTCTGATCCTGCTCTCTCTGATCTGTGCCGTGGGCTGCGTGACCGTGAATGTGAAGCACGTCTAATTCTTCTTTCCGTTTCTCTCTCATGACTTCTTTCGCGGTGCCTACGTTTTGATCGCTCTCGCTCTTTTTCCCGCTCACGCTCCCTTTCAGCTGATCGTTCCCGGGATTTTGATCTGTGACGTCTATGTCGTGACAACCGATCTCGGGATCTTGACCTGCGAACTCTCTCTGCAGTGTTTGATCGCCGCCTATGCTCACGTGACAAACTCCTGAAGCGATGTCCTCTTCTCTCATCTATCTCTACTCTACGACTCCGGTCTCTGTCTCTGTCCCATACCACTGCTCTTTCCCTTTCCCTTTCACGTTCTCGCTCCCTCTCTTTTTCTCTTTCCCGGATTCTCAACCGCTCTCTCTCCCTCTCATTTCGACTCCGCTCCCTCTCCCTCTCTCGTTCACGCTCCCTCTCTCTGTCTCTTGGAGTGCCATGGTGATGTTCTCTCTCACGTCGATTCTCTCTTACATCTCTCATCTCATGCTGTCTCCTATCCCTAGATTCATGTCCTCTCTCATCGTGTTTTCTACTCTTTCTGTGGTCAACTTCCTGGGTGCGAATTTCCTGAGTCTCATTCACATTCTGCTCAAAGCTTTTCACTGAATCTTCAGCCTCAGAGCTGTGGCGTTTTCTATATATCTTTCCACCTTTTTGAAATGTTCTATCATCATTTTCAAAGGATCTTGACAAGTTTTCTACATTTTCCTCTAACTCCTCTCCTCCTTCATCTTGTACAAAAAACCCAGCCAAAAATGAGGGAAATTTTTGAGAGTCATCATCTCCTTGGTTACCCTCTTCAATAGTAGCAACTTCCCGTCTGCTTTTCTTTTTCTTCTTCTCTTTTTTATCCCTTTTTTTCCATTTCTTTTTCCCCTCCTCGACAATTTCTCCTGGCTCCCTCTGCTCGTCATCATCCTGAGTGCCACCGCCTATATCAAACACCTGCTCGTACATCTCCAGTGATATCTTGTCCCCATAGGATTTTCTGTGACTATTCCCACCCTCACCTTCCAACTCTCCCTCTTCCCTTGTCTCTGTACTCTGCCTATCCCTCCTGATCTCCACAAACCTTTGGTCCTCAGCTACAGAATCATTTAGCTGCTTGCCATGACTCTTTTTACTTTGGTCTTTCTTCAACTTCTTCCCTTTTTTTTTGATCTTCTTTGATGTCAGCTTCTTCTTTAGTTTTTTAACTGGCTGGGCCATATCCTCCTCTATTCTGTCAGCATCACTTTCCTCCCTGAACAAATCAACCAGAGCTTCCTCATTGCGAGTGTCCACCTCCTCCTGTTTCCTAAATCTATCCCTGTCCTCTTCCTCTTCCTCCTGAGAATACAAACGCCTCTGCTCACTACTAGGAGATTCAGATTCTTCTGGATCTCGAGAAGGATTATCTTCCCCTTGTTGAGAAAAATTATCCTCCCCATGTTGAGAAGCCTTATCTTCCCCTTGTTGAGAAGCATTATCTTCCCCTTGTTGAGAAGCATTATCCTCCCCTTGTTGAAACTCCTTCCTTTGTTTATCTCCGTTATCTGTGTCAACCCAAGGACTATGTGGACCATCTGGCTGTTGACTTTCTTTATCAAAGGGTTCTTTCTCTAACACAAAATCACTATCATCAAAAGCAACAACTGGGACATCAATATCATCGAGAATGGAACTCCGGCTGTTGTCATCGGTATCAACAGGTCCTAATGATGGAGTTTCACGTTGAGATTTGTCAGCTTGTGGTGGATTTTCTGCCTGTTTATAATAGTTATCTTTGTTCCTTTCATTGTCCTCATGCTCAATTTCTTTAGACTGGCTACTACTATTCATTTTATACTTGTTTTCATCATCATCATCTGCACTGTCTGCACAGGGACTTGGAGCACTGTCTTCCTGGGTCATGGGCACCTGGGAATCCCACCTTCCATCATTCTCATCACTGATAGGTGAACAATTTCCTTTCATATTCAAACTTGTGTTACTTGTGTTAGTATTCTCCTCCTCATCACTCAACGTAGGCTCTGCCGGGTCATACTTCTGGTTGGGGCTTGTGGCATTTTTATTTACGTAATGACCTTTATTAGGACTTTCAGAATCAGAATCTCTAGTAGGTTCTGAAGGGTCGTAGTCATCAGTGGGTTCAGATGGGTCATAATCTTCCACCAACGAAGTTTGCATTCTGCTTCCCCCTGTTACATATTGCACTGTGGATTCAAGAAGAAAAAAAACAAATACAGTTTAAAACACCTGAGCAAAAATTGTATAAACTTTAATATGAAACGTTCCATATAGTCCAATCAGTCATAGCCTTTCCCTCTTCTATCCTGGCCAGTAGAACTATTGTAGGAATGTGAAGTGGTTAGTCTTTCCATATAGTCCATCAGTCATAGCCTTTCCTCTTCTATCCTGGCCAGTAGAAGAACTATTGTAGGAATGTGAAGTGGTTAGTCTTTATATATAATACGGGGAGATCAGCATTGATAAATGGATAAAAGAGCTTGCTCTTAGAACTTCCGGTGTGCTGATGCCTAGGTAGCGGGTTCAACCCCTACACAGGTCAGCTGGACTAAAATGTTGACTTCTCATCCTTGACTTGGAGATGTAAATTACAAGTACCTCTAAGTCAGAGTGGGTTTGCCTGATAGTGAGAGACACTGTTAATAGGGAATGCTAATTCACATGCAAAAATCAGTCCAGTACACTATTAGAAGTGGCACATGTATGGACTACACTGGAGTTCAAAGCTTCACTTACCTTCACTAATACCCATTTTACAGTGCAGTCTAAGACATTCTTCCTCAACTGGCAAGTGAAACCACCTGCAATTAACCCTGCACACATTCCATAAGTTACTAAGTTATGCAACCATCACTTGCCCACTTTCGAGCGCAACCTGGCTTCTCCACCAGCAAATATTAATCTGTGCACTGACACCTTTCCATACCATGATCCAAGGCTGTCAAGAATCTTCTCCCTTTGTATTTGCCTTCTCTCTTTCCACAAATCTTTCCAGCTGTCACAAGTTCCAGTTAAAAGTTATCTTTGTGTCTTATCCTCTTTCAAAACATTCAGATTACTAATTTTGGCTATCCGCGGAATTTTTAACATTCTTCTGTAAAACCACATCTCTGATGTCTCTGGGGAATTTTTTGCTTGCTTACTAATTGCCCAGGATTCACAATAAGTTAAACCTTGTTTTGCATAACATACAAGTTTTTTTTCTTTTTCTTCTTCTTCTGCGTTCATCCGGAGTTTTATTTTTTTGGGACGAGATTGCATTGTGCCTGTTTACAGCAGAGCTGCGTTCTTGCGCCGTTAGGCCAACACATCCGATTTCTGCTGGCATTTGTTGACCGGGTTAATCTTCCAGGTTTTTTTTTCTTTTTCATACTCACACATGTGAGTATTTTAAAAAACTCAATAGTTACATCTCTCTACAAAGTGACCATTTCATTAATGAATAGACAATACAGTGGCAATCAATGTTATAGACAAGTTGAGCATGTTGAATATAGATCAATTATTTACCCGTTCCAGGTTTTCGTGGGTTTATATCTGCATGCTCCTCTTGCTGCGCATCCAAGTCTATTGCCATACCTCCTTCATCCTCAGATGAGTCCCATCCGTAATCCATTGCAGGTTTCACAACAAAAAGTTTACACAGACTGTGCCAGGTTGTCTTACATGTAAGTGTTATGCTGTCACAATTTGCAATCTTCTAAACATCATTAACAAATTGCCCATCTGAAACATTGAGAAAAAGAAAATTATTAAATTAAATTGACAAACTGCACATGACTCAAATATATGAGCAAAGCCATGTAAAGAGAGGCTACTTACATGTGACAGAAAATAGTACTATGGATTGACTACAGTGTTGGCAATGAAGTGCACAACCAACTACATCAGCACGGCTTCTACACAAGTAAATAAGCCAAAGTATATAAAGTCACTCATTTACATGCCAATCAGGCATACATAAGTCACCCATTTACATGTCAATCAGGCAGATGCCATGGTAGTTGGCCCTTCGTTTCATTAACTAAACAGTGATATGGTCTGTATCAGGATGAGCACCTTTAGCTGCCCAGAAATATTTATGGTATAGATTTTTACAACATTGGACCCACTTCAGACCATTACAACCACTCCTCCTTCAAAAGGGACTCAAAAATTGGTAACATGTCTGTATCAATTAGAAAATCTCAATAACAAAGCACATTCAATATTAATTTATTCATTGATATAGCAGTTGCATTGTGTGGCAGCAGGCTTACTGGAAGCACAGTAAAAAGTAAAGATTCTCTTATCGTACCATACTGTTTGTTGAGTATATAGTGATAGCCCCATATTTTTAAAACCAATCAGGAAACATTACGCAGTAAGTAATCTTACTATAAAGGACATTGTTTTAAAATTTGCTTGAAATTTGCTGATTAAATTACATTCTATAAATAATCATAGAAAAAATGTGAATCATTCAAAAATTTTATTACATATTTTGAACAGGAAAAAAGCAAAGAATGCATGCATTATTAACATCTAACTTAACAAGTTGAAAACAATACTAGTATTCAGTTTTTTATTTGGTAAAGGGTCTTGTATTTAGCAGTTATCTTCTAAGCATTCCGGTCTTCTCTCATAATCATACATGGAGATCGTCAACTTAGTGCATGAACTCCACAACATGGGCAAGGATTTGTGTTTGCCAATTTTACATGTAAATAGAAAAGCCACAAACAATATGTTGCACGATATATTGCCTGGCTTATTTCTCTACATCTCGTCAGGTGCAGTATGCACCTAACGGCTTCTGTGTTTAAATTCACCCAAGGGAATACATTGTTTTGAAATTCACACGTGCTCAAATGTTTGGCAGTTAGCTTTTCTAACATTTTTTCACTCAGCCTGATCAGCTGCCTGTTGTTTTTTATTCCCAAGTTGAAAAGGGATTTTTTTTTATGCGCGCAACATGCATACTCCAAGCTTTATCGTCCTTGTCTAAAAACGGTAGACATCTGACACTCTATTTCAGGAAGAGTATGCCATTTTTTCTTACTTTACACCAAAAAATCCAGTCCAGACTATGAAATGAAACAGGTATGCTAGAGTCAGAGACAGATGGCATAACCACTAAGCTCCTATGCCCCCTAAAAAATACTGGTATATTTTTTATAAAAGCAAGTCTAACCATAATACAACTGCAGGTCATATCATACCATGATAGAATAATCAACATTCAGTGTACCGAACACCTGGAGAACTGGAGTGTGCACAGAGGACAGCCAGCATGTATGCCCTTCTAGAACTATCTAGCACCTAACACTTTGCTCTGAATGCAATGTCAGCTCAGTTAATAAAATCAATGTTGCATAAAATAGATCATCATCTAGAGCAGTGGTTCTCAAACGGTAGGGAATCCCCCCAATGGGTGGGGGTGGGGGGTTAAGATTATTTCAAGATCGCGTTAATATAAGAACTGATTACTTGATATTGTTTCCTCCTCCATACTTCAGTTCTGTACCTCTCACCCTTCTGAAATTCATTTTATAACGTTAGAAGACCCGCAAATCACGTTTTATGTATACATCTAGACTTGTTCTAACATGTTATTAAATTTAGCTTCCATTTTTAAGTATACTGTGTTTGGGAGGGGGGAGATTTATAGGGAGGAAATGCGAAAGGGGGAATGACGCTCTGAAAATATGGTGAAGGGGTGCACGGGCCAAAAAGGTTGAGAACCACTGATCTAGAGCCTTGGGGGATTATGTTCTCCACTGGCAATCTTAATTCTCAGCCACTCTCAGATGGAGAGACTGGAAAGAATACAAAACTGGAATATGCACATGATACTAGGGGCACAAAAAATACAGCATGCACGGTGATGCAGTACCTCCTTGATTTTCCAAGAATGGGAGATAGAAAAGGATTTGCAGAACATGTACCTACCACCGAGTCAGTGCCAACATACAGAAATCCACTGCAGTTAGATCAAGAAACACTGAGCAGCAGGTTAAAGAGAGGGAAATCCAAGATGGGTCAGACCACGGACATTATCCAATAGGTCTCTCCACTTGAGGACACAGAAGCTGGTGAAGAATGGAATACAAGTGCCTAAAGTGTGTGGTACAACCTTTTCAGTACGTATCAGCCCTCAGGAGGTAAAGACAACAAAACTCGGTAATTATGGTGGCAGAAGTTCAGGTCTTGATATTCGAGTATTTGACAACGGGGTTGGATTCAAACGTCAAAAATAATTATACCAATGTTTAGTGAAGATAAGTGAGACACCAACTCGTTTCATGTGTGCATTATATATAGCAAATAAAGAACATTTTTTTTTTAAACTAGTTTGGAATATATAAGAAATTAACTTGGCCTGCATACTAACAAAAATCACAGGTGCACATAATTGACCTGTGCTAATATCCAGAGCAAGCAGAAAGGATTCAAATCATTAGACTGCTCGATCCATTCAAATGTATGATGTGCATCACTAGAGGGAATTTCCTTGAAAATACTATGAGTAAATCAACAAAATTGAAAAGTATAATTCTCATTCTTGAAAATACTTGAGGTGAGTAGACAACAGGAGTGAATACAGGATTTGATTTTTTTTAATCAAATTAACTGTTATAAGTATAGTAAGTAAATCTCTGAATTTTTTTAGAGTGATGCATATGTAATGTGCAAGTGTAAATTTCAAACAAGTATGGACAGAGTGAGAAATTGTAGAACCCAATAGCATTCCAGACACATGGTGTCCAAAGATGGGAACTTGATTACATGGGGTGCCTAAAGATTAGATAAGCTTAAGCTATGCTCTACTAGCATCCTATACTCATAACAACTATTTTAATATCATAGTGTAATTTGAATGCACATGCTGTGGTAGACTGACCCTGTTAGATTTTGTCTCGAAATGAAACAGTGGGGAAAGGGAGGTCTAAAGAAAACACCGCACCAGCACAGGTTGTAAGAAAGATCAGCTTGCAATTGTGTTTTCCTGTTTCGCATTCTAAAGACCAACGGTGTTATTACTATACTGCAATTACAAACTATCAAATACTGTTTATTTACTGTCCAAACATAACTGCCAATGTACTATTTACATACAGTGAATAATAAACAGCCCCATAGTACTCATCCACTACAGTCAAGCTAAGAACATATAGTACCACAGCGCTGGTTACCTACTGTCATTGTTGAAAATTAATATTCAGCATGCTGAAAGACTGAGGTAGGAAGAGACAAAGACAGTTAAATTTGACTAGGAAAACATGAAGAGAGGGAGAGAATTGTGCCAAGGCCAAGAAGAGAGAATATGTGTTTGACCGGATGAGACAGAGCTTTGCTTGGTAGAGATGCAGGCAAATGATAGGGAAAAATACAGTACAAGATCAGACTATGGGAGTTAGGAGCGGCAGACTTCATCTTCCATTTACTTTGCCACGAGCTCTCCAATACACAAAATAAAGGCTCCCCAAAATCTCCTTTAAAACACATGAGCCATGACCCATAAAAGAACAAGAGGAGCAAAACGGTATTTAGAGTGGAGGATGAGAGATGGAATCTGAAGCTGCCTTGAGGATTAAGAGGAACAGCATATGACATTTATCTCAGGAATCCTTGTGTTCAGGAAGTTACTATGAGGGACTGAAAATACTCCTCAAAAGATATGAGCTCGCCTCAGCTGCTTACCGGGAAAGGTTTATTTATAAGACATTTCCCATGAGACTTAAATGTCTTGTTTTCTGAGAGGCTGCAAAACAACCTCTTTATTGGGGAAGACATGGGAGGGTATTAACATTCATACACCTGGTTGCAGAAAATTAAGTCAAGCATGCAAGGAGGGATGATTTACCAGCCATGGAAGAGAGAATGTGTCCAAGCCAATACAGATCTTACTGGCAGAAAATAGGGCCCACAGATTAGAAGGAATGCTATCTTGACTGAAAGATATCAAGCTGTCAATGGGGGATTCTCTTCACTCAAACCCCAAAGGTTAACCTTAGCCAAAGAAATAACACAAACTCCAGTGGACATCATGAAAATAATTGAAAGTCAAGGGACCAACCCAAAACTTCAACATCTAGTACTATAATAGGGTTAGTTAGTTGCATATCCCTTACATGATGTCGCAGACAACCCCAGCATTTTTTGGCTGTTTGTGATCTCTTGGCAAGTTAGCGTTCATTAGTTGCTTTCTGAATGACCAGCACCCATACCATCTTATAAAAAACCGAACGCAAGGTGATCTACTGCCACATCACCCGCAGCTGTGTTTTGAACGCGGTATGCAAGATTATGAACTGCATCCATCGCCATGGAGCCGGCCTATAATAGAGTGGAGGAAATAATTTTATAAATACTACCAAGAATATACAAACAACATCAATCTGCAGAAAGGAATCCAATCCCCAGTACAATGAATGCTTGTACCTCTAAGGAAAAAACCAGGGACATACATCAATAAATGAACAGAACTAATGTGACAGACCACCATAGTGAAGTCACCTTGCACCAGTTCAATGCCGTTATATCTGGTCAGTTAACATAGGACATTTAAGTGCAGAAAGTGACAAAAATAAAACTCTAATCCCATGTCCTTATCCATACCCCAGGTGACCATTAACTAAAAGTATGTCACTGGGATTATTTCAGAAATGTTAGATGTATCTAATGATACTTGGATCTAAACATGTGTACCTAAAGGCACCTACAACACCAATCATTCTTGCTGTTGTGCAGACCAGGACTCAGGCAAACATAAATAGTCCGGGCATCCACTGAATTCCCTTCAGGTAGAAATCAAGGAGGCACAGAGTGGGGCTAACACGCAAGCACACAGCTATTGGAATTGCCCAAAGCCGAAAATCCTCCTCAGAGATTTAAATCAAAGAAGAACTACAAGGTTGGAAAAGAGTAACAGGAACATCGTCAGAACAATTGTCCATCCACCTACTAGAATCAAGTACTGAAAATATGGCACACCATTATCCTTCTGTAAGCATACAGGGACTAGTGTTATCACATGAATTTCCTGCCATTATTCATCAGAAATTGCAAAGGACATCAGATGGTATGTGATTCCTGTTCAGAGTCTCAATTAAAATGCAAAAAATATCTATAATGAATAGGCCATACTAACGAGCAGCAGCGTTATGTTGACAGAACAGGATCAAGACAAGAAAGTTATACAATGACACATGCTTAATATTAGGATAAGCAGCTGCCTTGCCAGGAATTAATTCTAATTGGGTGACAGATACTACATGCGGCTGGACTACCCAACAAATTCATAACTAATTGCTCTCAGCTCAGGAGAAAATTCATGGAAAGAGTGGTCCAGATTTTTCAGACAAGCCATATTCACACTGGTCCATACCACCCTCATCCACATGATCTTGTTGAAAGATTCCACGGAACCCTGATGTTAATCCTAACAAAACTAGCAAATGAGAAAACAGAGGTCTGGAATAACTACCTTCTGGTTGCATTATATGCATATTGGGAAGTTCTTCACTGATGACACTTCGCTTTAAAAGTAGTAGCCCTGGTAAGAAATGGACTGACAGGAGCAGCAAAACTATTTTCACAGAATTTAAATATGTGAAGGAGCAGAAGTAGTAAATGCGAAAATTTTTGACCTCTCCTTTGCAAAAGGCCCAAAGAATGAACACTTTCTACTATAGCAGGAAGATGAAAAAGATCCTCGAATTCAGGGACAAGGCTACATAGTGGCATCAAAAAACTGGAAATTGGGTGGCTGGAACCCCCTCATAGTGTAAAGTGTCCCAAACTGTCTATAAGACATCCATAAAGGGTAATGTTTACCATACAAATCTACTCCACAAATAGTAGACCCAACAGTAAATCTGTTGGCGCTATCAACTGCTATAAACATTAACAAGGGGTACATCACAATTGTTGAACACCTATTCAACTTTCAGAAAACAACCAAACATGTGGTGGGGAAAAACCCTACCCTGAGGGAATATAAACAGAGTAATTAAGTAAACTCTAAAATCTTCCAAAAACCGTGATCACAGATACCATTTCAACCAATCTGGTAGAGTAAGAAAACCTACCAATATGCGGCCCTATCCGCAGAAAGTGAAAGACCAAAATAAGGGAAGAGTTTCCCAAACAATAAAGGTAGAAAGGACACGACTGATATGACGTACCCAAATAAAAGTGACATGAACAAGGACAGTGCTCTAAACTATACTCTGAAGTCCAGTATACAACCCTTTTTTACCCCGGGAAGGTTACCCTGGTCAACAAATGCCTCCAGAAGTCGGATGTGTCGGCCTAACGGCGCAAGAACGCAGCTCTGCTGTAAACAGGCACAACGCAGTCACGTCCGAAAAAAAGAAACTCCGGATGAACGCAGAAGAAGACAACCCTTTATTGAATAGGATCATGTGTCATGTGAAAGCAGGTGAGACACCCACTCAGCGAATTAATGCATTATTGTGTAAAACATATTTCTTTTTACAAATTGGAAAATAAAGTTACGCACAATTTTATTAGCACTTCTGACATTTAGATTGGGGCTGGATTTTGCAGCTAAATTTTCCTACAGAATGTGGTAGATAGTGCCAAACCCAACCCTCCTTGGTCACTCCTTACAAACTGCATAGTAGGTTATATTGTTACTAATTACTCTTTGCTTACTTTAGGGACCTGGTGTCACCGCCTCACGTTCACATATAATAGAGGGCTGCAACTCCAGCCCAAGGGAAACCAGTGAGTCGCGCAGGACCCGAGTAATCTAGAACCTTCTCGAAAGAGCTGGTCACAAAGTCCATGATTCCGTGGACACTGATGTGGCCCGCCTAATGCGGGGTCCACGAGGAACTCGGACAGAGTTACCGCCCGTGTCGAGTTAGGACACGCGGAGACCGGCAGAGGACAAACGGACTTGAGAGAGACAACAAGGCCTGCCTGAGAGGGACTCATAGATATTCATAGATATACTTAGGCTAGATAGTGTGCTAGATTGTTGTATGACAACTATATGTTGGATGTTTAACTATCTGTGATATGTAATATAAGAGAGCGCGGGTCTGTTTACCCACTGCGCCAACTGTACACTTTATACAATAAATGTTCTATATCCTAGCGAACAGTGTATTGTTGCCTGTATGAACCCGAACCGTTATTTAGATCAGAGTAAGATGATGACAGGCTTTTTGGGGGCTAGTTTTCCGGTTGTGGCATAGAATGTATTCTTAAAAACCTGTTAAATGCCATGTAAAATTAATTATTTAATCATATCACATTGATTTTTGGTAAAACATTGATTTTTGGTAACACATTGATTTGTTTAAATCAAAGAAATTGTTAACGTTACAAATTTACATAAAACTAGTAGCTATCTAGCGATAAAATAGAAGTAACCTGAGTCCCTCGGCAATGGTCTCACCATTGCCACCCACAGTGCCTCTTTATTTTGATTCTGTAAACAATTTTTTTTTTCTGACATGTTACTATTTTGACATTTTTTTGTGTGACAGTGACTAATGTTTTCTCGCTCCACGAGCAGATTGTTCCGCAACAAGTGCCGCGTCCAACCGATGAAACCTTTCCAACAGTAACGAGAGTGCAAGACAACATCGAGGAGCTTCAAAATTCAGAGCTAAGTTTCACCTCATACTCATTGTACTTCTAAGCTGTACTTCTCATGTTTCATCAATGTATTATTTTGTATCATATTGATTTCTTTGCATATTCATGACCTTGTCACCAACATAACCTTGCATTTTGATTTATACATTAATAATTAGGGGAGTTAACCAAATTTTCGACCACACAACATATTTTTCTAAGGGATTTAACTCTATAAATTGTACAAACAATTAAAATACAAAATGTCTAGTTTAGATAAATGCATTGAGCAAGGAATAAAGTTAGGTTTATAAAGAAGAGAAACTGTCAGAATGGGCACAGAAAACGCACGCAGAAAACATTGCCCGTGAAGAAAGAGCGATAGAACGTGAAGAAAAGAAATTGCAGATGGAGGCCGAAGAAAAGAAATTGCAGATGGAGACATCTAAAGGTAAGGAAAACAAGAATAACCGAACTAACAGAGAGGAAGGGTCACTCTTCTATGAAAGGTATGACGAGATATGGAGAAAGTTGCATGGTGTCTGCCAACTTTCTTTTAATTAGGAAAATCTACAGAACTGTACATGAGGCATAGTGAGCAAAATCCCATAGGCAAAATACCAGAGAACACACATATAAAATTTGGGCGTAAAAGAAATTCTATAACTGCAATGCACAAAGTAATAACTAAATTATACGGAGAAGTGAAGCAGACATTTATTACCTCTCCCCGATTTGAGTTAAAAACAGATAGCAGGCCGACTGGTACATGCAAAGGCTGACGGAATCCAATTCTGACTTCCCCCTGTTCATAGAGGTCACCCTTTCCCCATCTGCTTTCAACCCAGAAACATTGTCTAAAATCTGAATTAATCAGGGTATTAGTCCAAAGTAATCAGACTTCTGTGCAGATTGTGCTGAGTGAGCCACACATGCAGCAAACCACCTGGTAGTGGAGTACCACTAAAGCTCTTATGGTCAGGTATATGGTCAGAGAAGCCTTGGCACAGGTCACTAGGAAGGAGGTCTATGAAGACATGATACATGTTGAGGATATTAGGTGTGTGCTGAAGAGAGCTAAAGACACAGTGCCAGGCCCAGATGGCTTTCAAACTCAGCACGAAAATGGCTGAAATACCCAAGGATTGGTTGGTTGCACAGATACCTGGTCCCACTCCCAAAGTCAGGTAAGGATCACTCAAGACTTAATGGTTACAGAATCATAACCCTGCAAAATATCCCCTGGCAAAGTCCTCGAAACGATAGTAGCATGCAGGCTCCAGCGACATTTGGAATAATAATCTGCTTCCCAAAGGGCTCGGAAGTTACCTGCCTGGGAAGGACACCTGGGCCAATATGGCAACTTTTGCATTTGATGTCTATGAGGGCTTCCAGGATAAACAAAAGACAGTGGCAGTAACTCTGGACCTGGAGGATATGTATAACAGGGTCTGGTATGATCGGTTGATATGCACTCTGTTGGACATGGAGATCTGCTCGTGGCTTGTTATTTGGGTTGCTGCAGTCCTTTATGAGTGTAAAATTGCACTGCGCATGGGTTCCTGGACTTCTGACCCCCAAACTATTACACCTGGGCTGCCAAAGGGATCTGCCATGTCCCCAGTGCTCTTTAATGTCTACACCAGCAAATTCGTTGAGACACCAGGTACTGGTAGAATCTTGACATTTGCAGATGATGTGCTGATGTACAGAGAGGGGAGAGACAGGGAAAGTTTGGCTGCAAACTATCAGATGGCAGGAAACAGGGTGGAAGAGTGGTGCGGGGATGCAGGGGCCATTATAAACCCAGACAAGGCATCAGTTGTATGGTGATCCAACAACTCTGGATAACCGGATGATGAAGGCAGATGTCCCGTGTATTATGTTGAATGGATGTCCTCTTAGTAGAGAGAGTAAACTGAAGTACTTGGGTATCAACGTTGATAGGTATATGTCTTTTAAGGATCATGTGGAGGCTTTGGTGGTGAAGGCTGGTACTGGACTTAATGCATTGAGGGCACTGGCAGCAACCGGGGTAGAGCAGAGGATGCCTTACAGGCTCTTTAAGCAGTTAATAATATGTCATTGCATATGGGTTGGGGCTGCTGACAGTATCAAAGCGCCAGCTTGAAAGTTGAAGTGCATACAGAATGCGGCCATGTGGGTGATCCTGGGGTGCAAAGAGCACACATCAATTATATGCATGAGGCATATCCTGGCACTACCAACAATGACGGATAGGTATAGGGTTTTTCAAGTCAAATGGTACCTGAGAGTTGCTGCAGATAGTGATCATCCGCTGCATGAAGCCATGGATATGGTCATGGGTCATAGACTAAGATGAGGTAGGTCCTGGAAATATCTATACATAAAGTGTGTGATCTAGAGACCATCAATCATGAAAAATAGTGGGTTAAAGTTCCGGAAGACATGTCGGACTAGCACAATGCAATAGTAACACTGGGTGATGAGTGCAGAGAATGGGCAGAGGGCCGCACAGTTTGAAGTGCAACAATTGGTCCAGAGTAATACATATCAAGGTGACATAGTGATCTACACTGAGGGGTCAGTGGTGAGAAACAGATGCAGTGGTTGGGGTTTCATTGCGAAGGCCATTGGATGATTCTTGGAAAAGGAGAGTCTGACATATGAGACGACTATGACCTCCAGCATGACAATGGAGGTAGAAGCACTAACAGCAGCATTTTCGTTGGTTAGAGGAGACCACTGCAATACAGACTGTATTCATTACTTAGTAAGGTGGAGAAAGGAATGTTGTATGTGGAATGGCTGACCTCACTTCAGAGGTCAAACATAAGAATTGTATGGATATTTTACCTTGGCCATGCAGGAGTGCGGGGGGAATGAACAGGCTGATAGGCTGGCAGGGAATGCACCTCTTGGTGGTAGATGACCTATGGACAAGGGAGAGGTGGTCGTGCGCCTGTGGGACCAGGTGGAGAAACAGATTGAGAACCAGTACGTGGAAAGAATGAGATTGCGAAGGATTGGCAGGGGTTCTGGAAGAATCTCAAATCAGAGGGAAGACCAGGAGAACTTTCAATCAGATAGCAGTGGGAGCGATTAGTAGTGTGACTCTTCGCTTACTGCTGAACAAGGGGACAGAGCGTGACGGGAAGAGTGCAGTGATGTCAGTTCTTAGCTCAACTCAACAACTTTCTAAAAACCAAACTCATAGCATGAGCTGTACCTTGAATGTGTGCATAAGTGATTGGGGAAAACACCACAGGCATACTAAGAGAGTGAAGGCAAATCCAGAGGGCTACCAAACGCCACCTCAAATAATAACAGACTCAAAACTGTTTTTTGCTTTCCTTACTAGGACTGCTTCTCAAACATATCTGCAAAAAGCATTTGTTATTTGAAGTATTTTATTATCACACTCAAAGCTTACTCTTCACTTTTGTTTATTGTGAGCCCTGCTACTGAGTGAGTGCGTGGGCGACACTGTGAGCTGTGAAATTTGTGTGGAATGCTTTTACATCTGTCCTGTACAGTGACCAGGATGTTCGGAACAATGGCTACCAGCTGTTGCTGAATTGACTGATTTGCCTTTTCGGTTCACGAGTGCATTTTTTAGGAGACTCCTGGGAGTTTGTGCTTTATGCGACACTTTCGGCGGGTCGCCCTGCGGTAAAAGACCGAGCCATGTGAAAAAACCCGGGTCAATGAGGTCTTTCTGGTGACTGCAGAGTCCATCGCTGATGAACTGTGGTTTTTGTGGATGAATTTTGTGTTGGCATTCTGGTGGTGGCATTATGCATAGTGTACCTGTGCGGTTAGGGTTTGGATTGCCAAGACTCCTGTCTATTCCACTTTTCACATTGGACAGCAATGGAGCATTTTGTGTGATATTCACTGGCACAGGAATGGAGCATAATGTAGATGACCCGTTGCCGTGAAGTTGGAACCTCGACTAACTAACTTACCATTATTCTACAAAACTAGCGGACTTTAGAAGACGGTTGGCCTGTTCATGAACAGGAAATTCTGACTAACATTACAATTCTTTCTAATTACTATACTGGTGTCTCAATTTGAGATTTAATTTGTAAATTTATATTGTAAAAATGTGATAGTGTAAGGTATTGAAATATAATTTTTTTTTTATTTTGTGTCTCATAAAATATGACGACTTGGTTATGGAAATATTACTGATCCCTTGTATTTATGGTTCACTATTCCTATTGTTTTATGTCCCTATTGTCTAATTATCCTAGTCAATGTCATAGCAATCTGACCGTGTATTATTGCTATGTTGTAGTCACTGCACCTTTCTGCTAAAACTATGGTTCTGTAATGACTCTGGCAAAGTAAATGTCAGCTGCGTTGACAGCAGCAGGATAAACGATGAAAATATTTGGGACAAAGATGTTGCTGTAGATCTAACACAGTGAGAAAGAGGTGAGATTTCAAGAGTGAGGAGAGAGAATGAATTTGCCAACACAAAAAGAAAATGTGTGTGGAAAAGGTAGAAAGGGGGAGAGAGGAAAGAAAGCAGTTTCAGGATCAAGAAGGAAACAAACTGAACAGACAGACAGAGAGTGAGAAAGACCTTGAACAGAAGAGTGAAAAAGATAAAAACTATGAGATTAGATCTCATCATCCACTCACTCTACAACCAGCTCAATGACACCAAATTCAAAGGCTCTCTTCTCAAAACCTCCTAGTGGGACCCATGTGCTTTCATCTAAATTCATTTAATGACAAAAAACAAAAAGACACTGCCTGCAATAATTTCAGAGAATGGCTGAGACCACTGAGCTGAAGGAGACAGAAGGAAGGAATATGAAACTGTCTCGAGGATTACAAGAAGCATCGTACCATTTATATCTCAGGCTACCTTCAAGCCAAGAAAATTACCTTGAATATTTTAAGCTAGCCAGCTTTTTCAGCTGCCTTTGGGCAACAGTTTTGTGATGCAAATATGTCTTTCAGGAAATCTATTCAACCAACTTTCCATGGGATTGCAAAATTACCTCAGTAAATGGGAAATTTTGGACTGCACATACACAGGCCACAGAAAATGTCTCATCACATGTAAACCTTCCTGGTGTAAACTGTGCTGCATATATGGAGGAAATAACAGCCCTGACATAAATTTCTACAACACAAATGGGAACTTATTTTCCCACAAGCCTCAAGGAGCAACTCCATTTTACAACATTATATCCCCACAACCAAATGACCTCTATCCAGCAACTCTGTGGAAAAGGGGTCCCCTCAAAAGCAACAACACAATGCTATGACAGAGTTTAGGAAATCCTATTGCAAAAGTTCACATAAGAAAAGATAGCAAAAATAAGAACCCCATCCTGCTTACTGCATGCTTGTCGACAGAAAAAAAAACACCAATGATTGTTTTTCAATTTAAGTAAAGAAAAAGACCACTGTGATAGGAATTACCACAGTCAATAGACTACTGGTCGAGTGCCTATGTGACACTGGCCTCCAGTTTAATGCTGGTAGATTCATGTCAGCTAAAAGAGGACGTTGAAATCAAAAAGATGATTAAAAGCTCCACCCCTCACTTTCCCCATACCAGATCACCTTCACATGCATTGCTGGAACTATTATCAGTGGCGGTGTTGGGTGACTTCATATACGCCCTGATTCCAGGCTGCAGATACATGTACTGGGTGAACAAATGAAACATAATAGATGCTGCTGTGCACAACATGTCTCAAGCCAATAAACAAGAGTTTCGGCTCCCACTAAATTCCATTAAAGAGAAAATTGGGGATACACAGACCCAGGACAAAACACTAGCATCCTGCTATCGGAAATTGTCCAAAGATCAGGACCCTCTTCAGATATGAGACCTATATAAACAGCCAAATTGTTATACTGGAGGGCAAGAACGTGGGCAGGTCATTGCTTTGAATGATTGCCAGATTTAATTACTATACATGCGGTATACCATATTCTTTAGCAGGCATATAGAATATAATTGCACCCAGACTTTGGATTGTCCCAGTGACCCAGTGAGATGTGCCTGGGAAAATGCCATTCAAAAGAGAGGTGGTCGACATTTTTGATTCTCTTCATAGAAAAGGACACTATATACTCAGTGGTCAGTGTATGCTCAATGTCGGGAAGAAACAATGGTCTCTGAATATGTCATGAGAGACTTGGAAATACCTTCAAACGGTTTGGTTTCCCCAACCAAACCCTCACAAATAACTAAATTCAGAGGAAGACATGGAAGTGCTCTGGATTATGAAAACACTTTATCCACACAAGCCCATAACATATTCAGTCAAATATTCTTACAGAGAGATTCAACAGATCACGCATGTCGACCCTGAAGAAACTGGCATTAAAGATACCAGAACACTGGGATGACTACCTTCCGGCTGCATTGATTTCATACTGGAAAGTCCCCTATGACTTTACTGAACATCCACCGAGACCCCTGAAGGCCATAATAAACGTATGAACTAAGAAAAACACAAGATATAACAGCCAGAGAATAGACAAAATTACAGGAATCTAATAAAAAATTTTGGACCCATTATGGGAAGAAAAAAATTAGAGAACTTGGTGACAACTGGCAAGATTGAGGGGAACAGAAGAAGAAGACAGAGAAGTAAATACCTGGATGGCTTGGCCATGTTGTATTGTCAAGACAAGAACACAGAACTGATCCACGACTCTGGTGATAGTGTGAGATGGTGAAAAATGACTGCCCACGCTTATCGGCATGGCACATGATGATGAATAAAGAAAGGCATAATATACAATAATTAGATGGCCTAGCAGTAGCAGCAGCTAATGGAAACCTCAAAGTCCATTACAGCACCACACAGAAAATAGCAAGAATATTTAGTCAACCAAGTGGACTCAAAAATAGTAATGGGAACGTTCTCATGACGTTAAAGATAACATGAACACACAGACCAAATACTTAAAGAAACTCCTGAATAGAACAGTCCCATAAGGCACACCCGATCAAAACACCCTGCACTTACCTGATAGCCACATTAAAATGTAACAGAGAATAGCACTTAAATGAATTCATCACTTTATTCTGGATTTGTAGAATATGAAATGGCCTTAGAAAGCATTGATAGGCAATATCTATAAATTGGTGGGGAACTATGGAATCCCACAGAACTTTAAAAAAGGCAACATATGAAGACATTATTTGTGAGGGACAATTACATAGGTGTGACAGGGAAGCCTTTAGACATGTTTATTAATGCTACTGATTACTGATTTGATTATGAAGACAATACTAATTACCAACAGAAATGGATCCTGAAAGAGCAGCTTGATGATGTGGGCTTCACTGACAACATTGCCAATCTGTCCCAAACAATAAATCAGAAGCACACAACAAAAAACTAAACACACTTGATGGAAAGTCACAACAATTATATCTAAAACTGCATAGAGGAAAGACATAGAGTATGAGAATAAATCAAACTAATTATATCCCAATCTACCCTAGTTAGTTTAGATCCGACGGATCAACATCACGGCACACGGGTGCAACCCATAAGTGCTCCGTTCTTCTCCTAACTCAAACCTGAGTCTGGAGAAACTCAGCTCAGTGCATGAACTCCGTAGCACAGGCGAGGATCCTGAAATACTTTGCGTAGATTTTTAACATGAAATTTTGCCCGGGCAGCGCCGTTAGGCTACTCTTTTTCGATTTCCAACTGCCAAGGGATTTTTTACGTGCCCAACAATACACACGGGCGTCCAATCTCACTACCCAGAGACCAGGGGACATTTTTCTAGAATTCCACAAGAAAAAATCCTGGTCCTCACCGGGGCTTGAACCCGGGACGTCCAGCACTCGAGGCGGACACCATACTTCGAGACCACGCAGCCCCCCATATCTACCTTATAGAAATTCACTTCAAAACATACTGACGTAGAAATGTAGATAAAAGACAAGAGAAGAGATAAAGATAAGATAATACAAAAGGAAGGAGGAGCTTTCATAGCATTACAAAATTTGTGGAAGTCAGACGAAATTGAAATTCAGAATCCACAACAAATCACTACCGCTGTATGGATAAGAACAATGGAGAATGACTAAAGCAATTACTAATAAACAACAAACATTAATTAACAGGTGCCTGCACAAAACAGGACTAAAGTGGAATGATAGAATCACTAACAGAGCTTCTGGAGAGAACTATTATTATTAGTTTCATTTTCTTGCCAGGGCATGCGGGTGTGTACAAGGAAATGAGCAGGCTGAAGGCTTGCAGGTAAGTCTGCTGTGGTGGGGTGGGGGGAAGCCATGGACCAGGCTTATATACTGAATGCTCTACGAGAAGTATGTCGTTTCCGAGAACCAAGTGATGACTGTGAATCTACAACCATGGTCAGACTGAGAATGGCAAGTTAAAAGAAAAGTCAAACAATAATACAATGCAGGAAGCTAAAGAAGATTAATAAACCAACACAGAACTGGTGTCGTCAGCCGCTACACGCTGCTGGATTTACTGAGGAGGGGATCCGAGCACGTATGGACTGAACTGATTCGATGTGCAATGAGGAGGATGTTCTGTCGACTAACTATGGAGAAAACTAAACAAATTCTAGTGAACCAAAAAGTCGGGACAAGACACTGGCACTGATATGACACACAATGAGAAAATCTGTTTGCAGTATAACTAGAAAGTCCTTTCTGTGGAACTCACACAGCATTATAAGTACAGGAAAACACAAAAACACATGAAAAGTAAACTTAGAGACAGATTAATAATATGGGGAAGATGCAGAGCGAGCTGTAGAAGATAGCAAAAGATAGAAGAGATTGGTATGAGTTGGGTGAGGGCCTATGTTCCAATTAGGGAATAAAAGGCAGCGGAAGAAGCAGTGGAGACAAATACAAATGACAGTTAAATGTGCAGCAGAGGGCATAATAGGAAGAAGAATAGCAGATAACAGGAAACTATGGATGACCAATGAAATGCTGAGAAAGATGGATGAAAGACACTAATTATTAAATAATAATATTGAACAGGGGAGGAGTATGTATAAGAAAATCCAGATTGAAATAAGCAGAAATTCTAAACCAGCATGAGAAATTTTGAAGTTGTTTGCAGTGAAGCTAAAATAAGATCAACGATCGCTGTAGCCTAAACAAAAACAATGAGAAAAACAAAACATTCCAACATCAAATAACATCATCACTGAACTGCAAAAACGAATAATCAAAAAAACATATCTGGCTCACAGAACTATACAGGACTTAGAAGAAACATGGACTATAACCAAAGAACAAATTCTTCTTCTGCATTCATCCTGACTTTTTTTTTTCAGACGTGATTGCGTTGTGCCTGTTTACAGCAGAGCTGCGTTCTTGCGCCGTTAGGCCGACATATCCGACTTCTGTGGGCATTTGTTGACCGGGTTAACCTTCCCGGCAAAGAACAAATGAGAACTGGGAAGTACTTCTAATCTGGTGTAATCAGAGGATGCCAAAGAGTGAGATGAACACAAAAAAGATCAAATGAAAACATTCTTAAAGACACTGGGATAAATAAACAAACTACTGAAAAATATCAATGTGAATGGAACACCCAGGCATTAAGAAAATAATGGCATGTCCTTTGTAGTATGTTGCCATCATTGCGATCAACCCCAAACCCAGGTTGATTATCTAGGCATACAATTCAGAAATTATTGAACTTCAAAATATACTTATTCTTATGATAATTTGTTTAAATCTTCCCATGGAGCCTAGGGCCTCAGCCAACTGAAGCCAGGCTCACCAATCTTAAGACGTTCATAATATATTTGATTTTGCAGCTAATGTTTTCTACAGTATGGGAGACCCAAATAAATTCCCCTACCGCCCACATCATAAATATATACTGCACATCCAGATCATTATTTAACTGAAAGTGACATTTGGAAGAATAACATGCTGGACTTAAAGTAATAAGCGAAATAAAATTGCATAACCTAGTTAATTATTTGGTTACATTCAATCCATCCAGCACAACTAAATATATAATAACGAAGTGATTTTCATTGATTTGTTGCAGTTGGATTCCATTATTCATTTTATACAAACTCAGGTAGCGCAACAAAGACGCAAGAATAAAATTGGGGGAGAAAAATAAATAGCCACACTCATGAGAATACCACGGTAAAAATTACTGTTTTAATAGTACTAACTTAACGGCATTCAAATGCAAAATTCTTGCCGTTTTTTTCTTTCTTAACCACCATCATCAAACGTCCGTAGATTTACTAGATAATATATGACCGACCAATCAGCCTCAAAACGAGGCTACCAAGCTGCTGTCACACAAAAAGACTGCTGTGTCAATGACTGCCTTAAACACAAATTTACATACAAAGGCTTTGGACTATGCCCTGCTTAAACACTTATGACAATGCTTTACAAACATGATTACATTTCTCCTAGGAAGTCAATAAATCTAGAAATTTAGTTAAGCTACAACAAATTTCTCATAAGTTTAAAAAAAATGCACTAGGAATTCAATTTATATAATGTAAGTGGTAAAAAAAAATTTTTTAACTTCTTTCAAAAAGTAAACAAAAAGGGGGAAACAACAAAACTTAAAACTGAACAAACTACATACTTACTTCTTTTTGGCCATGACAAGCAAAGTCTTTTTGTGTGACGTGACAGCTTCCAAAACATCTCGGAGCAGACAACGCAAAAGCGATCGACTATATTGCCGGATGCGGTATACGGCCAGGTTCTGATTGGAGTCGATGCCCTTCATTTGATGTGAAGGGCTGATCCAATCTATACCCAGGCCTTTTAATTGTCTTCAGCACGGAAACTGACAACCAGGTTCCATGCCGCTAGAACGGACAGTAGCTCGGTCTCTGCATGCTTTTCATCTCTCCTAGCTTATTTACCTACGGAATCAGGTCAAACGTATACCTGATATGACAGAAAAAGCATGTCCGCCGACGGTCAAAACGCATTCACTTTCAGACACATACAGCACTCTCTGTCCATCCTGCAAGAAACTTTAATGCCCTGTAGTTTAACTCTGAAATAAACACCAACTAATGCTCCCAAATAAATCGCAGCCTAAAAAATTTTGCAATTTTAAATATCTGTAAATTATAAACACCCCCCTCCAAAAACATTTAAGAAAGGGAAATTTTCCTCTGCTACTGAAGATGTGTATTAATAATAAATCCTACATCTCAGTTATTTGCACACAAAAAATGGTGATCTCTGCTCGCCTGTCAGAATTTTTCTGCAGCTTCAAAATTAAATGAAAAGCCAGATATATGTCTTAATACCATTAAAGCTTGATAACAAAATTAACCAAGCAAATATAAAAACTGGCACAAATTACTGTCATTATGACTCTGAATGCTACAGACACTTGGTCTCTTGAAGCTTTGTTTTTTTTAAATTCTGCAGTTCCTCTAGTAAGGTTGCATACTTTACAATTCCTACAAATGAACTCATATTTCTTTAAAATATGTTGATCTTTAACATTTCAGGGTTTTTAACATGGGACTACATTGCAATATACAATTTAGTCATCAGATTCATTAATTGACTTTAATTTGTAATTGCATCCATGTTTTGAACTTTGACTACTTGCAATGTGTATATACAACTGCTTTTTGAGGCCACAAATTAATATGTGCCCTGGAGTTATTTTATCATGAACTTTTCATGTAATATTTATAATCTTTACATTACTTCTGCAGTTTTTATTTATTTAATGTTCTAGGGAATTGGTTCTCAAGATCTTACTCCTCCTGCATTTCAAATTTCTATAAATTTCAGTGTGCGCTTTGAGTATTTTATTAGCTGCGTATATTTTGAAAGAGACTTGTAGAAAAAAACATTTGAAGAAAATTATTCAAATGTATGCCTTTTCAAACCAGTGGCTTTCAGGTGTTAATATTATTAACATTATGATACTGATTATATTTTATGAATACCAAAACAACAGAAATATGATGGCCTGACATCTCTGTATAATGACACATAACTGATACTGCATAACCACTTAAATTACTATATTAGGAAGTAACAGCACATTTTGGCAAATCATCTTTCCAGGGTTACTGCATCCCTTTTCAAGGGTGCAGCAGCAGGTTATTGTGCTAGATTTACATGTATGCGTTCATTCATTCAGTAGCATGTCCCTTGTAGAACTTCGCTCCCATAACAACTGTCCAGAAAACCTTTTGGTCATAACAAGATGCCCTGCGTCTGATACACAGATCTAGACATCATTTTGCCACACCCTACACCCATCTTCATTTTGGCCTTCCTCCTCTTCTCTTCCCAGGCATATACACCTCCATGATTGTTTTCTCAAAACTTTCATGACGTTTCAAGTGACCAAAATATTTCAATTTTCTTTGTTTTATCATCTTTAGTAGCCAACCATCTTCAATATTCAGTTCTTGTCATATGGATGCATTTGGTTTTTTTCTGTAACCAAGATATCTTTAGGACCTGTCTATAACATTTATATTCAAAGGCATTTATGTGCTGTTCCTTTTATTCTGTTGGCTGGAGGAGACTACTGCAACACACATTGTATTCATTACGGATTCAAAGAGTATGCTTAGTAAGGTGGAGAAAGGAATGATACGTGTAGAATGGCTATTGTCGCTTCAGAGGTCACAGATTGTGAGAACTGTATATGTATTTTGCCCCGGCCATGCGGGGGAATGAACAGGCTGATTGGCTAGCAAGAATGCACCTCTTGGTGGTAGATTGCCTATGGACAAGGGGAAGGTGGTCGTGCACTTGTGGGACCAGGTGGATAAGGCGGAGGAATAGACTGAGAACCCATGTGGAAAGAATGAGATTGTGGGGGATAAGGCGGAGGAATGGATTGAGAGCCCATGTGGAAAGAATGAGATTGCGGGGGATCGGCAGGGGTTCTGGAAGAATCTCAAAACTGAGAGAGAAGACCAGGAGAACTATCAATCAGATAGCGGTGGGAACGATTAGTAGTATGACTCTTCGCTGGCTGTTGAACGAGGGGACAGGAGCACGTATGGGAATGTCCTGAGTGCAGTGATGTTGGTTCTTAACTCAACTCAAGTGTCTGTTCAGCTTGTTTAGTAAGTGTCCAGGTCTAACAGGTGTATGTGTATGAAAGATATTAATGTGTTGAACATCAAACCTATTAAGTCCTAGATTTTATTGAGCACATACATGAAGTAAGGAGGTTCCTGATATTTAATAACTCTTATTTTTAATGTGGCTACAGCAGTTTTATATATGAAACCAATGGATAAACTATCATGACAGTGCAATATGAAGGTATTTGTACTCAATTTATGAGATTTTTTACTAAATTTAACCATTTGTTCTAATGTAAAATAATTATATTTTTTGTACTACAAAATAGTAATTATTTAAAATTATATATAACATGAGTACATAAATTGTCGACTATATCATTCCATCAAATCTGCAGCACTTCATCACTATGGGAAAGTTGGAGGTGAAGCGAGGGAAGGCAAGACCAAGGGAGAAGATGCCGGACAGTTTGGCATAACAGCAGAAATCAGACATTATTGGCAGTATGTGAGAATACAATAGATATGATTCACCAATGCCAAATGGTATGGACTATAAGAAGACCTAGCTCTCTTACAATTCCTTATGTCTAGCATATGTCACTTAATGACACCTAGAATCTGCTTTATTTTACATTTGTTGGTCTTACCACATCACTGACACCTATAATCTGCTCCATGTCACAGTTCTTTATGTCTAGCGTATGTCCCTGACACCTAAACTCTATTTCACATTTGGTACGTATAAAATTTGTCATTGACACCTAAAAACTACTTTTCACTTGTTTTGTCTAACATTCCAGGCGCGTTTTTTAAGTAAGTCCCGTTTTGACCACACCGACAAACACCAATGGAAAACGGAAATGTGCAGTATGTTTATGTGGTTCATTAACTAGCTGTGTGCTATTTTTTCACTGTCGAAATCTTGTTTGATGCTGCGTGTGAGTGATTTATAATGTGGGCAAAAATAAATACTCCCGCCAGATGCGAGGTTCGTGCTGTGATCCGTTTTTTGCTAGCAAAAAACAACAGTGCTGAAGAAATTCACAGGCAACTCATGAGGTTTATGGGCCAGATGTTATGACTGATAAAATGGTTAGGAAATGGTGTCGAATGTTTAAAGAAGGACGAACAAATATCCATGATGAAGATCATATTAGTCGGCCCAGTGTGGTGACAGACGACTTGGTCGAAGAAGTGAACCAAAAAATTCAGGAAAATCGTCGTTTCACAATTTCTGCGTTGTCTGTCGAATTTTCGGAAGTTTCACGTTCACTGATTTACGACATTGTGACAAGAATCCTTGGATACAAAAAATTGTGTGCCAGATGGGTACCGAAAATATTAACCGATGAACACAAGCAGAAACGCATGGCTTCGGCTCAAAAATTTTTGCAGTGATATCAAAATGAAGATAAATTTTTGGGGCACATTTTCACTGGAGATGAGACCTGGATTTCCTACACAAACATCGAATCAAAGCAACAGTCGATGCAATGGCGACACTCATGGTCCCCGAAAGCAAAGAAGTTTAAGCAAGCACCTTCTGTCAAAAAGATCATGGCCACTGTTTTCTGGGACAAAAAAGGGGTCTTGTTTATTGATTTTCTTGAATGTGGAAAGACAGTTAATGCCAAATCTTATTGTGACACTCTGATAGAACTTAGACGTGCCATCCAAAACAAAAGACATCGGTTGCTGTCTTCTGGAATTGTGCTTTTGCACAA
This sequence comes from Cepaea nemoralis, assembly GCA_014155875.1. Taxonomy (NCBI): domain Eukaryota; kingdom Metazoa; phylum Mollusca; class Gastropoda; order Stylommatophora; family Helicidae; genus Cepaea; species Cepaea nemoralis. The sequence continues at coordinate 488,994 of JACEFZ010006780.1, forward strand.
TAATGCTCAACCTTACGTCGCATATGGAACTGTTCAATTGTTGTAAAAATCTCACTGGGAAATTGCTGACCACCCGCCCTACAGCGCAGATCTGGCGCCAAGTGATTACCACCTTTTCATGCACCTAAATAAGTGGCTGGCATCCCAGCGGTTTGAAACTGATGATGAACTGCAGACAGACGTTAATGAATGGTTCAAGACCCCCGGGAACAAATGCCCGCAGAAGTCGGATGTGTCGGCCTAACGGCGCAAGAACGCAGCTCTGCTGTAAACAGGCACAACGCAATCACATCCGAAAAAAAAAAACTCAGGATGAACGAAGAAGAAGAAGAAGAATGGTTCAAGACACTGGCGGCAGACTTCTATGACATTGGAATTAAGAACCTGGTGCCACGATACCAAAAATATGTTGAAGTCAATGGTGACTATGTTGAGAAATAATGTAAATGTGTGGTTCACTTATAACTGCAATAAATCATTTTATATATAATGGTTTTTTTTAAATTTTATACCGGGACTTATTTAAAATAAAAAACGCGCCTCGTATGTCACTGACGCCTAGAATCTGCACTCTTCCACACTGTCCTACATATCATTGACCCCACAAATCTACTGTATGTCACAGTTCCTAATGTCTAGCATATAGTCACTTAGAATCTGCTGCCTTTCACATTTTGTATCACTAGTATGTCACTAACTGACACTTTCCACCTTCCCATTCGATCTCTTTTACTGAAAATGATGGCACAAATGTATGCAGACTAAAAAGACTGCATAAAACAGTCAGCATTAAAAAACATCCCACGTAACCAATACTCATGTTTATGGTTTTCCTTTAGTTTTTCAGGTTTCAATGTTAAAATGTCATGGTATTTCACCAGTTATTACGGGTTATGATGATTCCAGGTATATGTGATTATTGACAAACATTTGCATTGCTAAGCCTGTGCTCTCTACTATGCTATCATGGATATCTGTGACTAACCTTTTGGAAGTCAGAACTTAGTGCCCCAAACTCAAGAGTCTCAGGATTAAATCCAGCTGAGGACATTCTCAGAACAATTTTTCACAGCAATCTCAGGATTCCCTGAATCTCTTCAGTTGTCAACTGCCTCAATCTCTGAGTTGTTAACTGCCTCAATCTCTGAGTTGTCAATTACTTCAATCTCTGAGCTGCCAACTGCCTCAATCTCTGAGTTGTCAATTGCCTCAATCTCTCAGTTGCTAACTGCCTCAATCTCTCACTTGTCAATTGCCTCAACCTCTCAGTTTTCAATTGGCTCAATCTCTGAGTTGTCAATTGCCTCAATCTCTGAGTTGTCAATTGCTGACTCAATCTCTGAGTTGTCAATTGCTGCCTCAATCTCTCAGATGTCAACTGCCTCAATCTCTCAGTTGTTAATTGCTTCAATCTCTCAGTTGTCAATTTCCTCAATCTCTCAGTTGTCAATTTCCTCAATCTCTCAGTTGTCGACTGCCTCAATCTCTCAGTTGTCAATTGCCTGGATGTCTCAGTTGTCGACTGCCTCAATCTCTCAATTGTCAACTGGATACCCAATCTTCTTGGACAGGGGCAAAAACAGGACACCATGTTGCATATTATCCACATTAACATCATTCAGTTTTCATCTGTAATATGTGCAGAACACCCTAAGGCTTACAACATTTCTCTATAGTAAACCATATGTCCTGCAGCTGTTGCCATCAATCAAAAATTGTCCACATTTTGGTCTTCTGCTTCTCAGTCTCCCAGGTTCTCTCCATAATTATCTTTTCAAGACGTTCATGTACATTTACATCCCCAAAATATGTCATTTTCCTCATATTTATTTGCCAATAACCGAATCTTCTTCAGTATTGATTTCTTGTTGGATAGATGTGTTTGTTTTTCCTTCCATCTAATTAATTTTGAATACCATTCTGTAACACCTATATTCAAAGGTAAGTGTGTGCATCTCAACTGACTAGTTACATATCCAAGTTTCACAGATATATTGCCTCAGCATATATCCTTTCTCTTAGTATTCTAAATTTTGTTGTTATATCTGTTGAAATTCATACAGGTTTTCATTGCTTTAGTCTTCGCAGACCAATGTTTGTTGTTCTTTCCATTTCTGTCATCTCATGTCCTTCATACATAAAAAGAGTAGATATTAAAACCATTCGCTGTAATTTGTCTTCATTGGTAATTGAATCTGTTGTATTACATGTTTAATCGGTTGCCATTATTTCTGCTTTTTTTTTTGCACTAAGATAACTGTGTGTATGTTCTGCGCTTTTTTAATTCCTCAGCATTTGGAGTTTGTTATTTACCTCAATACCACTGAGATGTCTACTCATAGCAGCCTGCTGCCATTTTATCAGTTCAACTTTACTGAAGGAATTGAGTTGGTACTGCAGGCATATTCATCCAAAAGATCATAATAGGACAGTTTTTCTTTGATTGCTTGGCAGCTGACTTAGTCTAGTTTTCCATCTGCCTCTAGACAAGATTATGTACAGAGATACCTCTCCCAATAGTTATATGTGCTCAAGTTTTATGCCTCATTGCTCAGTTCTTTGGCTGAGCTTTCACCATGACCATGTTTCATCCTGCATTCTATACCTTCTACTGCCCCCAAACACTATGTTACTTTAATTCCATTGGACCTGAGCAGTTAAACCACCAATCTACATGTCAAACAAAAAAGGTGGGACACTATTGCAACATCAGGTCACATTGTGGTTTTTCTGCAGCTAAGAAATTTGGTGTCATGTGGATTACCCTCTGTTTTGGAAACAAGAGCACTGAGTATTGCTGTTGTCTTTCACGGATCCTTTCAGTCTAACGAAGAATAGACAATATGATAATTGGGAGACATAAAAGATGTAGGAAACCTTTAGCTCTACAGTGGGTTTTGGGTTGGTGTCAGTTATGTAACCTTAATAAGGCACACACTAGATTATTTGCTGAGCATTCACTTGCCAAATGAGTATGTGTTATTAACATACTTGGACCAGAGAGCCATAGTGCTGTTGCTGCTTTTGTTCACTTGAAATAAATTGTATATATCTGCGATGCTGTTTCTTGTATAAACCAGTTTTTTATTTTTAGTTCACTTAGTGGCCCGTAATGGTCTCTTATTCCTATATCTTTTTATGTCGCCCAATCATCATTTTGTCTATTCTTCGCTCATGGATTCCTCATGATTTTTCTCTAGGCCACAAATTTTTGCTCCTGATATATCTTGATATGAGATTTACATGTGAACAATGTATTCTGGGCAGCCTCTGGGTATGTGTTCTGCTGTCTAGGGCACTAATGCACACAGTTGATTTGTCAATCTTTATTTATATATACATGTTGTTGCATAATCAGTTGTCCTGTTCTGAGGCACAGAATGATAATGCTATGGCAATTGTCTTGTGCTGGTGTTCTTTTTTGGTATTTGACTGGTACGTTAGATTGCTCTTCTATTGCATCATCTTTATCTAGTTGATCCATGGTATAAATGATAGAAACTTACTAGAGAAGCAAATACTAGCTTCCACTATGATATATACTCCTTGAATGTGAGAGGCTAAGTATTCAGCAATGTTCATGTATACGTATATATATATATATACACAAGTCTTCAGGAATCAGATATAGACCATAAAGGAGCCTGCCTCGGCATAAGTTCAAATCTTAGAAACCCACCAGAACAGAATATTAATAACATATTGAAGAGGGAAGGCCACCTAGTTCTAAAACATGCTACGCTATATCAGGTGTTGGCTAACACTGAACTTTTCTGTAAACAGACGACACAACCAAGTTCACTTTCTGTGTGTATAAGAAAGAAACTACCTTAATTTTGGGCATTATTGTTTTGGCAATTATTTCTGCAATTTACAATGTGAACACAGTGTTCTTGCTGCATATAAAGCTATAAATAATATAGTCGCAATGCTGCTATATATACTATAACAACAGAACTACTGTTAGAATAATATTTCATTTTGGCTGAAAACACATTTTCTAGCTCTATTTAGTATCATCACAAAAAGCTATAATTTTCACTTACTGTTAAAAAAAAAAATGCATGGTTTAAATTTAAATTAAATTGTTATAACGAGAAGGTTAACACGGTCAACAAATATCCGCAGAAGTCGGATGTGTCTGCCTAACAGCACAAGAACGCAGTTCTGCTGTAAATAGGCACAACGCAATCACATTCGAAAAGACTCTCTGGATGAATGCAGAAGAAAAAAGAATAAATTGTTATAATTATTGGCCTATTTTCATGATGGATACAAATGACCTAAGAAACTTGCAAGTACGTTAGGGTAATCATGCCGATAATGTTATGAGCATGGTCAGATGGGGGTTTGATGCCTGCATTCGTCACCTGCTAGGAAAGGGAATGACTGACCACCTATTCATACAAGCGAACAACACTACAAAATGTGATGTTCTAACACATCAAGTAACTTTTGCATATTTTCTATGCAGTTATCAGTGTGTACCTGCGGCAGTATTACACTGTGCCGCTGGAGTTTTTCAGACTATCATACACTTTGAAACATATGATAGGTGTATTATTATTTGTTAATTGTCTCTGCCTTATGTTTCACAAAACAAACCAAAATGTGTAACGGAACGTTACTGACACAATAATACAGTTGAAATGTAGTTTACTGTATGTGGTTTTTGAGTGTATTTATATTTATTATTTAGGCATAAATGATTATTATTTGACATTCTACAAGATATGGAACACAGAAGAAAACTGGTCCTATAAACAGCAACATGTTTCAAAAACTGAAATACTTTGGTCATATTAAACACTGCAACATTTTAGAAAGATCAGTAACTCAGGGCATGTTTACTGAAAGAGTTAAGAGACCAAACTGAAGGTGGATACAGAATATCAGAAGTATAACGATATACTATAGATCTATGAAAGATATATGACTATGACGCATGAGGTAGGAGTACTGGCTCAAGGTAGTGTTTCCTATTCTTCTTCTGCGTTCATCCGGAGTTTTTTTTTTTTTCAGACGTGATTGTGTTGTGCCTGTTTACAGCAGAGCTGTGTTCTTGCGCCGTTAGGCCGACACATCCGATTTCTGTGGGCATTTGTTGACCGGGTTAACCTTCCCGGGGCAAGGTAGTGTTTGTCCAGCAGGTTGTGATTAGATTTAGAGTGATAGTGATGTTCTTTAAGGACTATGATGATGATGAATCTGCCTAAGTTTTACAAATGAAGTGATTATTCGCAACTTAATTGCGAAAAAAAATACTGAACATTATTTGCAATTGCGGCTGGTCACGTGACGTTATCGGGACATGTATTTGGCTATATTATTTATTTTTGTTAAGCTATTATTGTGTCCTAAGTAGCATAGTTGTAAGTATCTCCGTCTGTTACACGGGAGACCAAGGTTCGATTCCTTGCCGGGAAAAGTTTTTTTTTTTCACTTTTCAGAAATTAGGTGATATAACAAAAATTATTAAAGATTACGAACTAAAATATAGAACTGAGAAACTCGAAGCATTGTGAATGAAGTGTGCTCTATGGATCTGTGGGAGCTGCCGGGGGAGATGGGAGGGGCGCATCCCCCAGGCAGCGACGGAGTGATCGAGTGTCGGAATCGATGGATCCAATAGATGTCTTTGTTTAACGTGAATATTATTTGCCAAATGAAATATCGCCCCTGAATCAGCATGTCGCAACTAGCATAATCACCTAATTAGGCCCTGCAAGGGATACTTTTTACAATAAATAATTTGGGACCGTTATTCGGAAGAGTGCTGGAAAATTATTCTTGATATTTAAACAGCCAGAAACAACTAAAATAATGACACACAATGTAAAAATAAAACGGGATGCCAGAAGAACGGATAGAAGTAAGAAGAATGGGTGATTCATTGAAAATTACAGAGAATTCGGCAGAATTAAACTTGCAACAGTGAACGCTCGCTCCTATTTACATTAACCACCTTCTTACTGGCTCAAACTAAAATTGACTAGTGAGCGGATGCTGTGACATGTTTGTTAATTCCCGCTATTCGATTGTGAATAAAACTTAGCTTTATTCGCAATTTGATTTTGAATAAAACTGAGCTTTATTCCCAGTTGGATTGTGAATAAAGTTTCCCTTTACAAAAGAGACCCAAATCTGTTACTAAAACATCATAGTTGATATATAGTTCAGTGTATGTGATTTCTCGGTATACATTTACTGGTTTGTTATCAAGAGTTCAAGCAATATTTAGGATGGTTTATAATATATATTGAATATTGGAAATTGAATAGAAAAACAATAATCATTGATGACTAATGCCATCTAAAACCTGATCAAAATATCTTATATAATATATCACTTAGTTTAAGAATAATGTATGGATACAAAATAATTAACAGGTTGCCATTGCACAGTCAATTTCATCGGAACTGATTTGAGTTGAATGCCTTTTACTTTTGATTTATTTATAAATAAAACACAAATTGATTATTTAGTAATTAGTAATTACCATTATTATTGTTTAACTAATAACAACCTTCTGAATATGATAAAAACCTAAGTTTGCAGTTTTAAAGCTTTAACAAATTATTTTCAGTGTATCTACTAACGTTTTATTCATTACAATGCGTTCTAAAACTACTGTTCATTTGATTTCAAATTATTTCCAGGCGTCTAGACGGAGACTGGATTATTAATCCAAAAAAAAAAAAGTTGCAATATTTTTTTCTGCTAATTTAAAGAGTCACCACTTTTCTATTAAACCTCGGTTTCCTTGAAACTACAAATAATGTTAAAAATATGCACATTCAAATATAAACTGCCGATACTGTTGGTAGCTTTGTATTGTAATTAATAAAAATCAAATTTGAAAGCGTTTCGGTACCTTTCCTCCCTGACAACTTCTCTCTAGAGGTGAGATTTTTCGTCACACTACAGGGCATTAAAGCTCGTTCACACACTCAAAACAGCATATAATTAAATAAAAGTCGTAAAAACAAAAATATTATCTCTAAACTTGTCATATACTAGTTGAATCATTCCAAATTCACCTTCAATATTAGAGAAGGTAAACCATAATCTCAACATGCTTAGTTCATCATCACTTAATCAGCCATGTTTTATTAACAACCCGGATGATTTCCACTGCGAAATGAAAACGAGACAAGGGATCTGCAGCACATTGTAGACCGCAGCGAAAGTTTCATGACGTCACACAATCACTATTTACAATATGGATGTTTGAAAATAAATATTATTTCATAGCATTCTGTCTTTCAGATGGTATTATAAATAACTTAAAGTTATCCTGTCTTGTCTTCAATATATTAAATGTTTTTTAATGTATTTAATTTATGGAACGCCCTCTAGGACTTGGGTTATTAATAGAATCAGTGGCCGCTCTTCTCCTGTGTCTCAACCTTGTAGTGGTAATTTGTAGTCGGATTACTGCTACTGCACAATAGACCATTCAGTGCTGTGATCCCCATCTCACTATCTCCCTCATTCTGTAGCGGCCAATGACACCAGTTCTGTGTAGGTTGACTATTATTCTGTTGCTGTTCTCCCAGACTCTCTGCGTGTGGACTATCTTCCCTCACCATCAAGCGAACCTACTCCGACTTCTGGAGTACTTGTAATTTACGTCTCCAAGTCAAGGACGAGAAGTCAATATTTTAGTACAACTGACCACTGTAGGGGCTGAAGCCGCTTACTCACCATCAGCAAACCATATAAAATAACACAAAGTAATGCAGCTTTACAGACATAATTACGAAACATACAGGATGTTGCGGCGACTAGCCTTCATCAGCAAACACATGCATACACAAAACACAACATATAATCACGGAGAAGACCCTCGAGTGACTACATTACGGCATGAGAACGAAGGCTAGTCGCCGCAATATTTCGTAATTGTGTTCTGTAAAGTTGCACCACTTTGTGTTATTTTATATTGTTTACATTTCCGCAGTTCCACCAAATTTTATTCACACCAACATACCGGAAGTTAAAGCGTGAGTGCTCTAATCCATTCGGCCACGCCGACCGCTGTGTCCTACTATGGAGCGCAGAATAAATGATTTATTCTGGTCTCCCCATAAAATGGCAATCGTCAAGGTATGTTGAAGGTTTTTGGATTGACTTGCAGCGTGGTTACAATATGACCTGACATACTTACCATCGACATTTCCTCGCCGTGGACGTGTGGGTTTCTGGTGAAATCACGCGTCCTCTTCTTCTTTTTGGTTCATGTTTCTACGACCAAACCTGGAACTGCATGGTGTTCAGCATTTTTTTTTTTTTAAACACACATTACAAGAGCTGGTACATGTGCAAAATAAGCACTCATAGTCACCACGGGAGGGATGAGATCAACCCCTAGAGTGGAGATGGAGAGGACATAAGCACTGAGACAGCGCAGATGTACGAAAATGCTTAAACAAGCAGAAAAGTTCCTCAATATGCCAAGCTACCCGACGAAGAACAGATTTGAAAACCTAGCTGTGGAGCGGTTGAAAAGAAGCAATTCTATCTAACAGACCAAACAACTCCGCAGAAAGAGGAACAGACTATCACTACAAATCCAAACAAACGTGAAAAGAATATTTGACAAGGAAGAACATAACCAGTGTAAAACACAGAACAGCCACTCACAGTTTCCTTGCTGAACAATGCCAACAGACTTCTCGATCCGAGCCTACATAGATAGGTCAGCACAAAATTCTTTCGAAATGAAAGAGCGGGAGTGTACATAGCATACCCAAATAATACTACTACTAGGGACACGGCCAGAGTGCCAACAAGAAAGTACTGTTGTACTGCTATAACCTATAACTATGAAGCATAAATCCAGGCAATCAAGATAGCAACAGAGAAATTACTATATAGATACTAACAGTGGCACACAGCCACTACTCTATAAACTAAGCAGCCAGTGTACGGTCAACATATAATGGACACCATCTCACCGTGGAGTACCCAGAAACGAGACAGCTGATCGACTAGCTAAGGAATATCAATAGAAGAATAGTGCGTACCAATACATACCACAAAAAGAAATGAATGATAAAGTCTGTCAGAAAGGTACAACACCAGCTCAAGACGATTAATGTAAACAATATAAAATAACACAAAGTAGTGCAGCTTTACATAACAGATTTACGACACATACAGGACGTTGCGGCGATTAGTCTTCATCAGCAAACAAACACATTCACAAACACAACATATAGTCAAGGAGATCTCCTGTGACTACATCAAAAGGTGACGACAGGACGAGAAGAATAAAAGGATGAAAAAATGAAAGCAATGAAGAGAAAATGAGAATTGGAAAAAATGTTCATACTTACCTTACAATTCTCAAGACGATTACCACGGTTTGGGCAGACCAGAACGCATTATAATTCTGCACCCCAGAGCAGGAAACAATAGATTACGCACCACATGTACATAAAAGGCAAGAATGGCGTATCGGCCATGTGCACACATGGATTGGGTCACGGATCATATATTCCAAGACTGCCCAAACTACGACGTCGTTTCTAGACAAACCTTTTCGCCTATGAAACAACAGTGGAAGATAAACTTTATGAACCATTGAGTAAACTAACAGAGACAGTTACATTCATGCAAAAGACAACATTGCAGTTATAGACACATATCAAGCGAGCGAAGAAGCAAAAGTAAAAGATAGGAGTGCGTCACATATAGATATACACCTTCAAGGTGTCTGACTTCAGCATGCATTTGTGTAAGGTTTACTTCCTCTATACAGATTACATCCAATGTAACGGGCCCTATCTATCCGTTGGGAATGTTTCCTAACAATTTTGCCACGATAGCAGCCTTACAGCCTACTCTTTACGATTTCCAATTGCGTGGAATGTTCAACGTGCAAAAATTGAACACGGCACCTCCTGTTATTATTATCCGAGAAGGCTGGGTGTGTGATTTCATGGCCAGAGTACCAACAGGATAGTACTGCTATAACTATAAAGCAAACATCCAGGCAATTAAGATAGCAACAGAGAAATTACTATTCTCTGAACTAGGCAGCCAGCATTCTTTCCCTTTCTCTTCATTGTCTGTACACCAGCACATCATAGTTATAAGAGGACTGTGAGTTGCAGACGTGTACAGTGGACAAAAGAGCATGATGTGATTATTGGAAACACCTCGTATAAACAGCACTCAAGAAGATTATGGACCTGGGGGACTCCTGATCATAAGATCAGAAATCAGACTGATAACATACTCATCAAAAGAAGTATAAACAGCACTCAAGAAGATTATGGACCTGGAGGACTCCTGATCATAAGACCAGAAATCAGAGTGATTACATACTCATCAAAAGAAGATTTCTAAATGCCTTAAAAGTCGCAAGAACTATATCAAGCGCAGACTGTTACATCGACAATAGATTAATCTTAAGCAATATACATATAAAATTAAAGAAAGTCAAATATACACCAAGAAACACAACATTTGATCTACAGGCACTGAAGAGTGAGGAGATATAAATTCAACGTAGAAGTAAAGAACAGATTTGATGCATTGTCCGATATGGAAATATTATTTCAAGATGTCAGCGACCAATGGGAAATATTAAAGAAATCAGTCAACCAAGCTGCAGAAACAACCATCTCAAAAATAAAGATAATAGGACGCAAGAAATGAATGACGGAAGACATCTTAAAACTCATGGAAATAAGAAGAAATAACAAAAGTAACAAGGAAAACTATGAAGAGATTAACAGGAAAATTAGGAAGGTTTGCATAGAGGCAAAAGAAACATGGCATGAGGAAAATTACAAGGAAATTGAAAACCAACACAACACCCGGAATACCAAATTAATGCACAAAAGAATTAATGACATCCCTAACAAAAGAACACACACTTCAACAGGTTGCCTAAAAACTAAAGAGGGCAAAATCATAATAGAAAAAGATCAGATTTTACATACATGGTCAAATTATGTGAAAAACCTTTATGATGATACAAGGGAAGAACAATATGATCATCGGAATAATAATGAAGGACTATCAATTTTAAAGATGGAAGTTCAGAATGCTCTTAACCATATGAAAACTGGAAGACCCCGGGCACAGATAACATCACAATAGAAATGGTCAATGCCTTAGAAGAATATGAAATAGACCAAGTCACCAGACTGCTGAACGCAATATATGATACTGGAAATATACCTCCTGAACTATATAATTCTATATGTATTGCAATCCCGAAGAAATCAGGAGCCTTGGAATGTGATCAACATCGAACAATTAGTTAAATGAGCCACATCACGAAGATTTTGCTGAGAACTATCATGCAATGAGATAGGAAGAAAATACAACCCGAAATAGAAGAACAATGTGGGTTTGTAGAAGGCAAGGGTACAGTAAATGCTGTGTATATACTGAGAACAGTAATTGAACGTTCTATAGAAGTAAACACAGATCTATATCTTTGCTTTATTGACTACACAAAGGCTTTCGATAAAGTGAGACATGTCGACATGATAAGGATGCTTGACGATCTACAAATTGATGGAAAAGACCTTAGATGTGTAGTTGAGTTGAGTGGAGTTGAGTTGAGTAAAGAACCGACATCACTGCACTCAGGACATTCCCATACGTGCTCTGACCCTCGTTCAACAGAAAGCTAAGAGTCACGGTACTAATCGTTCCCACCACTATCTGATTAAAAGTTGTTCTGGTCTGAATTGTCCACTTTGAACACTCAGATAGCCCCGAAGTGCTCATCTCTACATATGGATCTGTTGTAAAGCAGCAGAGAAGTGCGTGGGCATTTACAGCCCGTTCAGCGGGCCGAACCGTTCAAGAATCCAGTGGTGCCCACTCTATGACCACGAGCAGCATGACGATGCAGGTGATGGCAGTTACACAGGCTTTCATATGGCTGGAATCACAGCATTATACCAACGTGTGTGTACTAAGTGATTCAATTAGCGTGATTCAGAAGGTCGAAGCTTGAACTGTACGTAGACAGTGGACTGAATCGCTGAGGAAGTCTGTTGTCCGTAAAGTGACCTTCATCTTCGTCCCGGGACATGCGGGAGTCGAGGGAAATGAACGAGCTGATAAACTGGCTGGCTCTGCAACTCCTGTAGATGGCCAGCCCATGGATCGTGCCGGTGTTATTAACGTCCGTAAAGACATGTCGAGAACAGAAGACTTTGACGTCAGTGAATCCACATCGCTGTCCAGGATGAAAGACTTGGGAGTAAGAATTGGCACGGCCAGACGCGAGAGGTACATCGGGAAAACGAGGTGCCTCATCAACCAACACAGAACTGGCACTATTAGCCACCGGACGCTGATGCATATGCTGAGGGGATGTAACATAGCTGACATTCTCGAACAGTTTGCAGACAGTTTCAGGCAACGCTTCTAAGAAATGCAATTCACGCGGGTTTGTTTACCATTACCTTAAAAGGAGACGCATGTCGTACCGCACGAACAAAGGAAATCTATCGATGTAGCTCGAAATAGATAAGTTAACGGGCTATTAAACCGGGAGCTAGGCGAAGAATTGTCACTTGAGTTGGAACATCGACCTCGTCAACATGTAGTTTTGTTAAGAAGTGATTGTTACCTAACTGTGCCTTCTGGGGCTATGGTAAGCTAATAAGGCTTTTTTGAATGTAATACCTATGTTATATGATAAAATAGAATACATCTATTTGATGTAATTTTGGGTGAAGTTGATAACTACATAATTACTTCTTGAAAAGATAGCCTGAATTTCGATTCTACAGAAATAATGTCTATAACACACCTACTAGGTCCTATGCTTACATTGTTATCCTGCTATGTCGTGTCCTACTTTAAAGTGTCGTCCCTGGAGTTAGGGGAGTCAACACCCACATTATATTTTTTTTTCCTATCAATATCCTGGAGAATCCACCAGCTTCCGTCCAACACACTCCTTCGGTTCATGGACACCGTTTCCTCTCTCTCTCTCTCTCTCTCTCTCTCTCTCTCTCTCTCTCTCTCTCTCTCTCTCTCTCTCTCTCTCTCTCTCTCTCTCTCTCTCTCTCACTGTCGTACTATGCCCCCTCTCATACTTCCCCAACGCAACATATTCAACAACTCTTGCTTCTAAAAATTAATAAAGATTAATTTATTAAAAGATAAGTGTAACGTATATCGAGACGTGTATGCGAAGAAAATGTGTGTCGTGTATTCTAATGTAAATGTATAAGTCAGACCACAAAGTTCATGATCAGAGTCCACTCATCATGGCAAGGACTACACGACATCACAAGAATCAGCACAATGGACCTCACCAAATGCCGTGTCCTTCCCTCCAGACATGTCCTCCTCCAGGAGCTCTGATGACCATGAGATCTGATTCCCATTCAAATCGACAGTCCGGGAACGATACTATTATTGTTCCTAAAAAAACTGTTCCTAATAGTTTAAAGAAACTGAAGTCCTCACAATTCCTGCGCAGTGAAAAAAACGTGGAACACTGTCCCATGAACATGATGTTTTTCCTTCTTGCGAAATGTTCTACAGTTCTCACGCTAAAACAGTCATTGTATTGTTCTAGTAATCAGTGGACTGAACATCCATCACCACTGGTATATACACGAATGGTATGACCTCAAAACTCCATTACTATGTTGCTATCCACAGGTAGTGTGAAATCTTCTTAGTAATGTTCTCAGTATTTATCATGTGGGATACTTATACCATTCAGCTCCACCGAGCAATGTTTATCAACTTCTTCTAGCATAGGCTCATTGAGAAAGTTGCTGGCCAATCTTCCTGCACCAAAAATTATCCGGTATCTGATTTTCCAATGGTTCTGTGTTCTTCATCCCAACCAGAGGGAACCTGTAAAATATATAATACAACTGGTGATAGCCTCCCCGTCACTGATCTTTATTAGATGATCGTGGGCCATCGGCCTCGCTCAGAAAAATACAGTGAACCTAACTCTGTCAGGGACAGATGAACTGAACACATAGGTTTTCATCAGGCCAAAACAAGAAGAAAAAAAACAACAAACAGCGTGCGGAACCCCCCCCCCCCCCCCCCCCCCCCACCAGGGAGCACCCACTGGAAGATCCCAATTATCCCCCATTACTCAATTCTCAACTAGTAGAGCTTATCAACACTTACACTACTCTATTTTCAACTAACAGAGCTAATTATCACTTCACTACTCTAGCTAGTTTCAACCATGCTACTGCCTAAATTAATTAGGACTAATTATACAATATGAACTACCTTAGGCAACACCGCAGTTCTATCAAATCACATCTACATTTGCCATGACAGGCACGTGTAGAATTAAATCCACTTAATTCGCACACGGTAGACATTATTCCAATCCATAACTGCAGTGCCAAAGCACGTCCGCCTAAATCAACTGTTTGAGTTACACTGTCTCCCCCCAATCATGTTTTTTTCCAAACAGCCTTGAATTGTTCACGTGACGTTGTTGATGTCCTGCAGGTGTCCCAATGTTCCCAATAACAAGCCCACAACTTTCTGTCATGTGGTGACAAGCAAAGCCGCCATTTCGTTTGATGTCGGGAAATTCTAAATGACAGACGGACTGTTTTATCTCCCGAGCCGGGCACTTCTGCTTGGATCCGACTTGTTTTACTGTATTGTTAAAAAAACAATTGTGGCCCTGCAAACATGCCGTTAATCAGATTGCCTGTATTATCCTCAACTGGTTAATCCACGGTGATTTTCATGACTCTCTAAGAGAGTAGTCCATCTCACTCTTCTCCACCGTGAGTTTAATCCAGATGATTCATTCCTCCTCTTCAGGAGCTGGGTGTCTTGACAAGAAGTCCGCTCCAACATTTTCCTTCCAGGTATATACTCCACTGTGAAATTGTAGGGTTGAAGTAACAACGACCATCCCTATCAAACGGGCGTTGAGCTTCTGAGAAGTAGCCAGGAACATCAGGGGCTGATGATCCGACTGGACCCGAAACTTAACTCCATACAAATAGGGCTGGAATTTTTGCACTGCCCATACGAGAGACAAGCACTCTCTCTCCGACGGTTGAATAATTCCTCTCAGCCTGGAGAAGTTTCTTACTTGCGTATGCCACAGGTTTCAAAACCGAAGCATCGTCTTTTCCTTCCTGTAACAAGGCTGCCCCAATCCCAATCGCACTCGCATCCGTTCTCAACACAAATGGTTTGGAAAGGTCAGGGAGCTGTAATACAGGTTTGCTGACCAAGGCCTCCTTTAACTGACTATAGGCAGTCTCACATTCTGGTGTCCAAATGATTTGGTCCGGGAATCCCTTTTTCAAGGTTTCCGTCAATGGAGCTCCCAGTTCAGTGAAATGTGGGATAAATTTGTGGTAGAACCCACACAACGAGAGAAAAGATCGCACATCCTTCTTCGTTTTTGGCCTTGGTGCATTTCTGATTTTCTCCAGGTTCTTCTCTTCTGGGACAATGTGTCCTGGAGTGATGGTGTGACCTAGAAATTCCAGAGTCTGGTAACCAATCATGCACTTGGTTGGACGAGCGGTAAGCCCTGCTTCCTTGAGTCTATTAAACACTCTCTCCAAGGATTGCAAGTGGTCATCCAAGCTGTCACTGGAAATCAGAATATCATCCATGAATGAGATGATGGCCGGATCCTGTAAAGGATCTAGTAAAGTCCTCATCATGCGTGTAAACACACTAGGTGCATTGCTGAGTCCAAAGGGCATGACCTTGAATTCGTAGTGTCCACTGGGTGTACTGAAAGCCAACAGTGGTCGAATCTCCGGTTTGACTGGTATCTGATAATACCCCCGACTCAGATCTACCTTTGAAAAGTACCGAGCCTTATGGAGCCTAGCGAATAACTGAGTTGGATTCGGCAAAGGTTCCACCTGAAACTGTGTATGACTGTTCAGAAGTCGGTAATCTATACACAACCGGTGTTCTCCACTTGGTTTGCGTAACAAAACTACCCCCGCGTTGTATGGGGATGTGGATGGCGCAATCACGTCATCCTCCAACAGTTTCTGTATTTCCTCCTCCAGGGCCTTTTCTTTAGAGAATGGCACTGGGTAAACCTTTTGACGAACAGGTTCCTGCGTGGTCAAAGTCATCTCGAACTCCACCAACCTCGTTCGTCCTGGTTTATCAGTCAGTATCTCCTTATGAGACTTGAGAACCTGGGTTATCTTTTCCCTCTCCTGGGAGGTCAGATCAGGGTTCACTTGCACATCCCTATAGGTTTCCTGGTGTACCAAGGGATATTCCCTGCCCTCGTTGGTTCACACTTCCGTCTCTACTGCAACTGCCATTGCCATGAGGTGCGCTGCCTTGTCTCCCGGTCTCTCTTCGTATTTCCACAAGAGATTGATATGGAAAATCTTCGACTTTCCCCGGATCCGGATCTGATAGTTGGTTCTGGATATCACCCTTTCCACGGGAAATGGTCCTTGCCAACCTATCTCCAGTTTGTTGTTTCCCGTTGGGAGTAGCAACAAGACTTTGTCTCCCACCTCTAGAGATCTTTCTTTAGACCTACGGTTGTAGTAAGCCGCATGTCTTTTTCTGGCCTTTTTCAAGTTTTGATTCGCCAGAGTCCATCCCTTGTGGAGTTTTTCTTTCAGTTCCTCCACGTATTTATAGGAAGAGATCACTTCTTCTGACGTCCCCTCTTCAGTCCAACTCCTCAACATGGCTTCCAACGGTCCTTTGATTGGACGACCAAACAGCAACGTAGCGGGTGGTAGTCCTGTTGAGCCATGAGGAACCTCCCGATAGGCAAAGAGTGCTGCTGGGATATATTCATCCCACCTATCAGGTTTTTCCTGTGCCAGTTTCCTGAGCATTGTCATCAACGTGCCGTTGAAACGCTCTACTTGTCCATTGGCTTGAGGGTGGTAAGGGCTGGTATGTATGTGGTTAGAGTGAAACACCCTAAATACCTCCTCCATGAGTTTTCCACAAAACTGGGACCCATTGTCCGTCAGAATTTGATCAGGGAAGCCTAATCTGGTAAAGGCCTCCATCAGTGCGTCCGCCACTCGTTTCGAGTCAATCGTGGTCAACGGTATGGCTTCACCCCACATTGTACAGCAATCCACCATTGTGAGTATATACATGTTCCTCTTCCTAGTCCTAGGGAAGTGGACCCACGATATCGATGGCTACCCTCTCGAAAGGAGAGTTCATGATGGGCATCTCACCCAACACCACCGTGCTGTCCAGTGTTTCGGTGCCACCCTCTGGCACTCAGGGCATGACTTTCACATACAGACGCACATCATCTGTCATTCCCGGCCAATAGTAGTGGCAGGAAATTCGCTGCATGGTTTCGGCAATACCCATGTGTCCACTAAAGGAGATAGGTATGCCCCATATGAAGAATCTGGGACCGGTGAGCTTTCGGGACGACCAACTGACCGTATAGGTTGTCTCCCCTTCCGGCTCTCCTGTAGAGTATCCTATTCTTCATGTAGTACTGCCCCCGTCCTGGTGGATCAGCACTTCTCTGCAGCTTTTTATAGCAAGGACGTAAAGTATCATCCTCACTCTGGGCAGTTCGTAGCTCCCCCGGCATTGGGTTAGTCACAATTGCTTCTGCCTCTTCCGTTCTCGTCTGAGAGCGAGTCTGTATTGCTCCCATATGGATTGGCTCCCTGGGCATTCCCAGAAAGACATACCGGAAACCGAGGATTACTGGAAAAATGGTATCGGTCAATACAGCGGCCTTGATTGTGCCTGTGACATACCTTGACCGAATCTCCACATTAGCAATGGGCAACTTCATGGCCACAGCACTCTTCTGTGCAGGCTGTATCTCCATGGTCTCACCTGTGAATTGTTCTGGATGTACCATATCCGCAGAAATCACGGCCTCACCGTCCAATCCTGTGTCGTACAAACACTCTACTTGACGACCGTTAACCTCTACCAATTCCACTACAGGTGGTTATTCCTGGTCTGAAGTCTCTTCCTCGGCCTCGACCTGTTCAGTGGGCTCCACCTTAGGTTTCCCGGGGCACACGACGAATTTAGAGTCTCCTGACTTTCCCCTGCAGTCAATAGCATTGTGTGTGTTTGACTTGCATTGGTTGCACCATTTCCCTGTCCTAGATTTTCTAGTGCCGGACTTGTGTGAGCTCTCCTGGTGGCGAGCTTCCTTGTTGACCTTGGCATTTTCAGTGACAATCTCCTTGGAAGTCACTTGACATGCTGCGAAGTGAGGGCTCTTAGCCTTCGATTTGCAGTCCCTCGTATTGTGAGAGGGTGACTTACAAATTGAACACCACTTCTCCGACAACGGTCGTTTTAGGGTAGAGCTTGAAGTGCTCTTGCTTCCCTCCTTCTTCTTCTCTGAACTATCCTCTGATTTTTGCACATAAGGTTCCCTTTTTTGGTTCCTGAGTTTTTGGCTTTCTTCTTGTCATATTTATCCTGACCTTTGGTGTTGGTGGAAAGGTTTTCCCCTGCCTCCCCATGTACCTCGACGAACCGTTCTGCTAATTTTGTCACGAGGTCAATACGTTCTGCTCCTTGTTCTCCCAGGAACGTCCTGAGAGGTTTCGACATTTGCTTCTTCAACTGGTCGACCACCATGAGCTCTTCCAGACTCTCATAGTCATGTGCGAACCCAGCCAAATCCATCCACTTATGGAGATAGGAGTTTAGACGCAAACTGTAGGCGGCAAACAACTCCCCCGGTTCTTGTTTCGCTACTCGAAATTTTTTTCGGTAGGTGTGTGACGTAACCTCGAATCGTTTCAGCAGAGCCGTCTTCAATTCGTCATAATTGTTCTCATGTCCTGGTGGCAGGCGAGAATAAACCTCGTAGCTGGTCCCACGTAATCCCTGGGATAGCTTAAGACACCATTTGTCACGGTCCAGACCCATAGCAACAGACATGGCCTCGAAGCGTTGAAGGTACTGGTCAATCTTCTCTTTGTCCTTAGTTCTGCAGTGGTTAGTTTAGGAGTGGCCATTTTACAGAGAGGAAAGCTAGCAGGTTGAGTACAATTTAACTGCAAACTAATATACAGATATATGAACAAGTACTATAAATCTATATATTTACCACACACAGCACATTCACTCAGTGACAAGAGTAGAATCAGGACCACAGACCTATGCAGACGTGTGAAGTGTGAACAGGTAAGATATGTGTCTTAACTCCTATCCACATTCACTCTAGCTGGATTCTCTAATATGATATCTCCGTCCTATAACTAAGGATCTCATGTCAAAAGACCCCGTTGTCAGAAGATCCCACTGTCAAAGGATTCCGCGTGCCAGAGATCCCGCTGTCCAAGGATCACGTTTACGAGAGATCCTGCTGTCCAAAGATCACGTTTACGAGAGATCCCGCTGTCCAAAGATCACGTTTTCGAGAGATCCCGCTGTCCAAAGATCGCGTTTACGAGCTCCCAATAATGTCGTGTCCTACTTTAAAGTGTCTTCCCTGGAGTGAGGGGAATCAACACCCACATTATAATTTTTTTCCCTTATCAATATCCTGGAGAATCCACCAGCTTCCGTCCAACACACTCCTTCAGTTCACGGACACCTTTTCCTCTCTCTCTCTCTCTCTCTCTCTCTCTCTCTCTCTCTCTCTCTCTCTCTCTCTCTCTCTCTCTCTCTCTCTCTCTCTCTCTCTCTCTCTCTCTCTCTCTCTCTCTCTCTCTCTCACTGTCGTACTATGCCCCCTCTCATACTTCCCCTATATATATTCAACATATTCAACAACTCTTGCTTCTGAAAATTAATAAAGATTAATTTATTAAAAGAAAAGTGTAACGTATATGAGACGTGTATGCGAAGAAAATGTGTGTTGTGTATTCTAATGTAAAGGTATAGGTCAGACCATTAAGTTCATGATCAGAGTCCACTCATCATGGCAAGGACTACACGACATCACAAGAATCAGCACAATGGACCTCACCAAATGCCGTGTCCTTCCCTCCAGACATGTCCTCCTCCATGAGCTCTGATGACCATGAGATCTGATTCCCATTCAAATCTACAGTCCGGGAACGATACTATTTGTTCCTAAAAAAAACTGTTCCTAATAGTTTGTAAAAACTGAGTCCTCACAATTCCTGCGCAGTGAAAAAAATGAAACACTGTCCCATGAACATGACGTTTTCCTTCTTGCGAAATGTTCTACAGTTCTCACTCTAAAACAGTCATTGTATTGCTCTAGTAATAAGTGGACTGAACATCCATCACCACTGGTGGGTTCACGAATGGTTTGACTCAAAACTCATTACTATGTAGCGGTCCACAAGTATTGTGTAATCTTCTTAGTAATGTTATCAGTATTTATCATGTGGGATACTTATACCATTCAGCTCCACCGAGCAATGTTTATCAACTTCTTCTAGCATAGGCTCAATGAGAAAGTTGCTGGCCAATCTTCCTGCACCAAAAATTATCCGGTATCTGATTTTTTCATGGTTCGGTGTTCTTCATCCCAACCAGAGGGAACCTGTAAAATATATAATACAACTGGTGATAGCCTCCTCGTCACTGATCTTTATTAGATAATCGTGGGCCATCGGCCTCGCTCAGAAAAATACAGTGAACCTAACTCTGTCAGGGACAGATGAACTGAACACATAGGTTTCCATCAGGCCAAAACAAGAAGGAAGAAAATAAAAAAACAGCGTGCGGGAACCCCCCCCCCCCCCCCACCAAGGTAGCACCCACTGGAAGATCCCAATTATCCCCCATTACTCAATTCTCAACTAGTAGAGCTTATCAACACTTCACTACTCTATTTTCAACTAACATAGCTAAGTATCACTTCACTACTCTAGCTAGTTTCAACCATGCTACTGCCTAAATTAATTAGGACTAATTATACAATATGACTACCTTAGGCAACACCGCAGTTCTATCAAATCACATCTACATTAGCAATGGGCAACTTCATGACAGGCACGTGTAGAATTAAATCCACTTAATTCGCACACGGTAGACATTATTCCAATCCATAACTGCAGTGCCAAAGCACGTCTGCCTAAATCAACTGTTTGAGTTACACTGTCTCCCCCAAATCATGTTTTTTCTTTTCAAACAGCCTTGAATTGTTCACGTGACGTTGTTGATGTCCTGCAGGTGTCCCAATGTTCCCAATAACAAGCCCACAACTTTCTGTCATGTGGTGACAAGCAAAGCCGCCATTTCGTTTGATGTCGGGAAATTCTAAATGACAGACGGGACTGTTTTATCTCCCGAGCCGGGCACTTCTGCTTGGATCCGACCTGTTTTCACTGTATTGTTAAAAAAAACAATTGTGGCCCTGCAAACATGCCGTTAATCAGATTGCCTGTATTATCCTCAACTGGTTAATCCACGGTGATTTTCATGACATGCTATGATGCTAATATCTTTTGGGAAAACATATTCCCACTATCATCTGCATTGTGAAGGCACAATATCTGTTCACTCTAATTTCATATCTGAACCTAGATTCTCGAGATTAGGGAACTGTCTTTACTAGACATTTAGTGAACACTTGTGTACTTAAGGGTGCATCATTTTTATTATTCATACATGTAAACTTACATATCGTGTGTGAATCATGTTGTGACCTGTTTAAAGAATAGGCAGGAAAATTGGTGTGATGTTTTTTTCTATGGGTATAATCTCATACGGAAAATGTGGAACTCCCATATCTTCAGATGATGTGTCAGTTCTGCATAGCAGTGTCAGCAAGGCTAATTCGTGTGACTGCCTAAGTGATCAACTTTTATATTCATTTGAATCGTGCAGTGGTTGATGCTATAAGAAGAAGATATTGAACCCCCCCCCCCCCCCTTCCCTGCTACAAGAGGGAAATGGATAGAGGGTGGATCCATATTCTGTGGGTGATTACTACATTATTCTGGAGCAAGATTATATAGGCCCTCTCATAGTGTGGGTGGTTCCCCATGTAATATGAGAAGTGGTTATAATTTGTGGTGTCTTTGTTTTGTCGTGGTCGTAGTGTCTTATCGTGACATTTTGTAACGTCAGTAGATGGAATAGTCACGAAACCCCAGACCAACGTACGGCTAGGTTACAGGCAATAACTAGACCCCCCTCGCCAATCGGGGGTAAGGACAGCTTAATTCACGGAGAGGTAAAGGTGGGGAAATGTTATTTCCCCCCCCCCCTGTGTTTGTTATTCTCTATGTGTGTTGTTACAAAGACCACTGATCTGTTGTCAAATGTAAATCGCTTGTTTTTATTTTTCCATCTAAAGGCCCCGAAGGAAAGACAGTTTTGCGAGAGTGTAGCATGATGGAACAGAATTCCCCATTCCCGGTCCGACACATTTCATAAAGATACTTTAAGTCTTAACGGGGACCATCCCAAATAGAAGGGCTATTATTAGATCGTATGTTCTAGAACGAGTTGGGGGAGGGCAGCGGTACATGCGCTTGTCTTTTGATTGGTTAATAAGTAATGAGCCCACGCTATTCCTGGGCCATATTTTAAAATCTAATTAGTTGAGCGGGGATTTCACCGGGAGCGGTCGCTAGTGTGATGTGATGACCCAACAATGCCCTTAAAGATTCAATAATATATTGTTCTCTGGACAACAGGTACCACTTTAAAACATACTTTAATGTTGTGGCTAGACCTAGTGAACGAAAGAGAAGAATATAAGAGTATTTTATGAATAAAATGTGAAAGTGGAAAACCTAACTTCTGTGCGCCAGTATTCTGGATACTGCTTCTTCCACCTTGACATGTCTTTCACGCTGTATACTCCAAGTGCATATCAATCCCTTGTTGTGACTGGTTGCGTATGCTTGATGAATGTATAGTACACTCAATGCAAATTCGCAAACCCAAACCCCTTGTGCATTCTTCATGCCTAGGATGACTCATTCTTAAATCAACTGTACCTTTGCTCTCGCGAGTTAACATATGGCAGTCTGAATTGGAATGAGTGATGAAACATGTACACGTTCCTTTGTAACACGCTGAGAATGATGGAGTGAGTGAGTTGGTGATTTAATAAATAGCCTCTCACATCTAGTGGAAGGAAAGATGCTTCAATATCCATATGTAAACAGGTTGTGTGTGGCACGCCAGAATTGCTAAGTCCATGTGATGCCTGGTGGCTATATGCTCAAGAGAATTAATGCAATTTCTCTTTGAAGTATTACACTGTTACCTTTACTGTTGGTTGGTTCATATAAACTAGTTCTTAAGAGAACCATAGGTGTGTGAACCTGTGTCTTAGTTGGCTGATTATAATGTATGGCTCATGCAAATTTACAAGGACTAAACATGTTTTTCCCATATGTGCTTGGTGCATATGTGAACAATTGTGTATGCAATTGAGCTTCTGTTACCTACTGTAGTAGACATGAAAATTACTCAGTGGAGAGAGAGCACATGATGATGATAAAGATGATGTACCTGTGAGTCAGGTCTGTCTGAGGAAAGGGGTGAGGTCTGGCATTGCTGAGTGAGTGTATATGGAATAGGACATTCATGCACCAACATCACAGCCATAGGAATGGATGTCTGGTCTGCTAATTGGGTAAATGCCATTAGTTAATACATATTGCATATTGCAGTTGTAAATGCCTATTTTCCATTTCCCTTCACAATGCCTGTCCCATGTTGCTATGTCACAATGATTGCTGTACTGTGTCTGGTCCTCCTTGTGCCCAGGTCTACTGTGGTTCAAACATGGTGGAACTTAGACCACATAAATGCTTGTAATTATGTTAAGCTACCCCTGTCTCAACATATAGGCTTGTGATTACCACAGATAGGGGTGAATTGAACACATATCACCCACAGTACATCAGAGTGAAATACACTGCATCATCAAACAAGGAGAGGTGTGTTTGGACCACACCCATCCTTTTCCTCCCCATCTCCATCTGTGTATGCTAATGTATGATAACATCATCTTTTAACAAATGTAAAGAGATGTTGTGCCATTTTGTATATTGACAGAGAACAGGAGGATGGAGGAGAGGCTTCCATATATCATCTGGGACCTCTAACCAGAAGTCCTAGATCCAGAAGTGACTCCCTATCAAAATGTGGGAATATCAAGAAGAGTTTTCTCTCAGCTCTTTAACAGCTGAATGCATAAATGGGAGCATAACACAATCTGAAGCACTATAATAGTGGTGAACTGGACAGTGATCTTGAGTCAGTCAGGGATCAACTGAGACTGACATCAAATCTTGTTCTATGAACTACATTCATGGAGAACTGTGGGGTAACTTGAAGTGTTTGTTTATCTAAGACTAAACTTAGAAAATATCCAGCCGGATGCTCACACAGTGATTCTTGAAGAATGTGATTGAACAGTAGGGAAGTTGATCTGGCTAAGTGAGTAGCTGCAATGTATGGGACATTAAGTGTGTCATTATTGAAGTACCCAGTGACAGTCTTCACTAACAGCCTGATCAACCGTGAGATGCAGTACCATATCATCATACCAAATCTTGTCTTCAAGAGGAATGAATCTGCCATGAAGCTTATTCTGGGGAAGCTGCTAACTGGAGTAAGTCCAACATCCATGCTGATGATAAAAGGATTCAACAGACCCAGAACAGTAGTTTCTTCCTTGAGTTGCCCATGGATAGGATTTCCTAATTTCCCAAGAGACGGGAAATGATGATAGATACCGATACTGTAACGGGATGGTGTAGTTAGATATTGGAGAGGGGGAAGAGAAGAATTTATTATTGGGTGGTGGAGTAATGGGGAGGTGGTGTATCATGTTTATCTTCATGCATGTGGGACATATTTTATGCATTTTCAATGTATGTATTGAGGTGTTGACATGCCAGCAGATGGAACAATGGTCATCACTAGACTCACCATCAGCTCAATAAATTGTGTGTTTGATGAACCAGTGTTTGAAGTACATGTCCCCAGTGAATTTCTTGTACAGTTGCTGTCAAGTGTTGTCTCTGGTGACTGTCTTAAGTGCTGTGGTTGGTTATACATATTGTGAAAAGTCGTGTATAGATGTTGTCAAGTATCTCTTATGATGTAAGTCTTGTACAATAGCTGGTGTACACAATTCATTGTGAATGTATGTCCCACTTTTGTCAAGAAACTGTCATGTAGATGTCTTGTCCAACAGATGTAATGTACAGTTATTGTTGAAGTTTGTTTGTCTACAATTAATTGAGTCCTACAATCCCAAAGAAATCGGACAAACTGATATAGGTCACAAAATGACAAAATATATATGAGAAGATCTATGTGACGGACGAACAGCACACTGGCAACATTATGTTGAGTGAGAGGGATCCTCAGTTGTACAGGCGCTAATAGTTCAGATCTTCTCTGGCCTTGGGTGAACTAGGTACTTCTTATATAAATTTCTGTGTAGATACATAGTGGTCTCACAGTGGGGGTTTGAGCCAAAGAAAAGTGGTTCTCCAAAAAGGCTATTGCGGGAATGATTAGCTCATTTGAGTGACCTCTAGACAAAACGTGCTAAATCATATCCTTTATCTTGTTATTTATTATTCAAGATATATCTCCAGAGAACACTACTAACTGGGTCCTCTGGCAACTCAATCAAACATGTCACAGAGAGGATAACTTGGACTATATTTTAGGAAAACCTAGAGAAGCAAAACCATACTATAATAGGGAAAACCGAGGGAAGCAACTCATCTTATAATTTCCCACGACAGCTGGGAAGTCAAATCTCGGTTACCTCCTGATTTCTAGCATTTGTCAAGCAAATCTATAGAAGAGAGGTGGTTTCGACAGTGGGTCCTACCTACCACAAAATGCCTCCTGGAAGAGAATTCGTGTATTGTACAGCTTAAGACAAGAGCTAGTACAGAAGAGTGGATCAGTAACCACTACTTTCATCTGCAGAAGCGTCGGACGAGTAACACTCAAATTCATGTATGCGGTTATGAGGTCCAGCCTATGTCTGGAACAGGGACGGCACTCCTAAATTGTATCCACGTCGTACAAGTACATGTTTGGATAATACCTTTGCAGACGCCGAAGAGTGAGACCCTCACACGTAATTTGATTTGCCGCTATAATACCTTCAACCAGCAAGTACAGAACTCCCATTACCTGGTCCTGGCTTCACAAGCTGGTAGCATTTGAGCTAAACAGCCATTGTTAGAATTGCCATTTCAAATGCAGACTCACGTTAATCTCAAGACCTCTACAAGTGAAGGTGGCGTGGCCCAGAGGAAAACATGCCGACATCATCATCATCGCATAGAGGGAACAAATCTTAGACAGTGCCTACGTCTATCTGCTAAGTTCCACACGCAATTGGATGACCCCCACGATATTCCAGCGTCCTGATTTCATATATATATATATATATATATATATATATATATATATATATATATATATATATATATATATATATATATATATATATATATATATATATATTCTCTTCTT